>VZRX01021973.1:0-45365 GCA_013398075.1 Notiomystis cincta | reverse complement strand
ACAGGCTGAGTTTGGAGTGGCTGGAAATCTGCCCGGTGGAAAAGGACCTGGTGTGCTGGTCTGCAGAGGCTGAACACGAGCCAGCTGTGCCCAGCTGGCCAAGAAGGCCAATGGCATCCTGGCCTGGATCAGAAACAGTGATGCCAGCAGGATTAGGAAAAGGATTAGCCTTGACAAAAGGAGGCTTGGGACAGCCCTATTACTCTCTACAACTACCTAAAAAGGTAAGGTCTGGGTTTCTCTTCACAGGAAACAAGAGACAAGATGAGAGGAAATGGTCTATAGTTATTTCAGGGAAGGCTTAAAATAGAGATTGGGAAAAGTTTCTTCACTGAAAGTCTAGTCAGGTATTGCAGCAGGCTCCTGAGGGCAGTGATACAATCACCACTCATGGAAATGTTCAGAAAAAATGTCTAAATGTGGAACTTAGGGACGTGGTGTAACGGTGAACACAGCAGTGCTGGGGAGGTTTGGACTTGGTAATATCAGAGGTCTTTTCTAACCTTAATGATTCTATCAATGCAGTCATAATAATTTTTACCAAGTGGACCAAACCCAACCTTTTAATCAGGTTGTTTAGGGTCTGTGCACACACAATTTTTTGTACATACAGGGCCTTATATTCCATGGGTTTGGTGCATTCCAAATATCCATGCAATTCATGCAACTCATCATGATTTGCAAGAATCTGCTGGGTAGGCTTTAGAGCTTATGGATTTTAAGGCTGAATTAGAATGTAGAGCTAAACAAATAAACATTTTAGAAAGGACCAAAAAGGAAGAGTTGTAAACACTTTAAAGTGTAAGGATCTCCACATTTCATTCAAATATTAAGCAGTTAGTTTAGTTTAAGGGTTTCTAGTGGGGACAGTCCATCTGAAAGTTTTTCCTTCTCCAGTTTTTCCCAGAGGTAAACTGTTCTCAATAACTCTAGAAGTGGGTCCCATGTGACACTCACCTATTGCCTTCCTTGACCAGCTTTAGGTGATTCACCATTTCTTTCCTTGCAGATCTGAAGTTTCTGTAATACCAGTTGCTGCTTTTCTACACTTGACTCCTTAGGGACATCTTGTTCTCATTGCAGGTCAATTTTGGCTTAAAAAGTTCAAGGTGGCACATTGCTCCATTTTGTGTTTATTGGTCAGCATGTCCTTTAGAGATTTTATTCTTGCGGTTTTCATCCCCTCTTAGCTAGGAGGAGAAAAGAATCCATCATGTTTATCCCAGAGGGCCAGAGCTCAGTGAGGTGACAGCTGTGGGAATTCCAACTGCTTCATCACACAACTGAATAAATTTACAAATGAAAGAAGAGCTGTGCAATCTTAGGTAAGGTAGCTGAAGAAGTATAAGACAGATCTGCTTTGAAAATGAGTTTGTTTACCTTCTCGAAGTATTCATTAATTTTGGAGTTAGCTATATGGGAAGATTGGACACTGGACAAAACACTATGGAGGTAAGCTGTTTCTTCCAGCTGAAGACCTGTATGTATGTCAGCATAATTTTGAAAGATCTCTAAAATTTTTGTGATTGAATAGATAATGAAGAAGGAAGACTGCAACACAACTCTGAGCTAGACAGAGAAAATGTTTATTACCAAAAGTGCTTTTAAACTTTGAGTTGTTTGGGTTGGTCTTCAGTTTTGTAGAATTATGTTTATAGAATTATGTTTGTAGAATTATGTCAGGGAGGGAGAGGAGTGTGAAAGAGAGCAAGTCAATGTCAAATGGGCAAGGTACTTTCACTCTGATTGCCTAAATCAATGTTAGCTGCTTCATCAGCATTTTTTTTCTCTTCAGTAGCTACCAATTATCAAAAAGCTCGATAAGCTTTTTCAGTTTATGTAAAAGGAGCATTTGTAATATGCCTCAAGTGTTTTCCTGTTTAATATAGCCTCATGATTACACTTCTCTGTTTAGAGTAGAACTAGTGGATTTTACACAATTGTCAGAGCTTGCTCAAAATAAACTATTTTATAGCAACTTTTCTAATTGGTTGTCAAGATTTGTTTTTCATAAATAATCATTTCTGAAAACTACCAGCACTCAGCTGGGAAGTGTTCATTTCTCTGTTTAATCACAAACCGCCTATGTGGCACTACTAAGTCTGATTCTGTAGAAATATCGTGGAATTCTTGCTCCTCTTCCTCTAGACTGAGCACTTGATAAGGACTGCCACAGTTTTATTCCTCTAGAAACAACCTACAATAAAATAACAAGCACCTGATTCTGACATTATTCTATTATTCAAGCATGTCAAACTTTCCAAATTATTGATCAGCTAAGAGCAGTGAGGTTATTTTATTATTTCTCTATTTTAAAACTTCAGGTCTAGCTGACATATATTGACTTGTCTTGTTTAAGAATATTAATATCTCTTTTCCTAGACAGCACTGAGGGCACCCAAGGGCCTGGTCAGTAATGTGCTTCTGACCTTGCTAAGCATTAAGATATGCATGTTTTTAACCTACACAAGGGAAAACATGATTTGATAGATAAGAAAATCTTTTAGAGAGAAATGGATTTGCATTCACAAATTCATAGTGCATTGATGATTATCATGTTATAGGAACTTAAGGAGGTTAAAGGATCACCTTTTCCAAATGAGTGTGACAGTATCTCATATACCATTTTTTCTATTTTTTCAGTACTTCCATTTTTTCCCTTTGTAATGCCAACCCCCCTACCACCATTGATCAAGTATTTCTGTCAACAAGAGTAACCAGTCTCAGCACTCTGAACTGTAGCATTTAAAAAGCATTACCAGATAGTAAAGTGAGTTTTGCTGCTGACGTGGCTTCTCCTGCGTCTGCTACTAGCAAGACCCCTGTTGTGTCTGTCATGATGTAACGCTGGTGATTCTTGTTCGCAGCTGTTACTTTCTATAAAACATGTAAACTCCAAAGTGTTAAGGAAAAGAAAAGCTTTTGAAACGCTATTGATGTATTATCTAATTCTACTGGCAAGTTCCAAAGATGTAACTGAATTAGCGTGAAATATTTTAGGGCAGAATTAGAGTTTATTTATTTGCCTTACTTACACAAGCCTATTCCTCAAAAAGTGATTGTATTTTGCCTCAGAATAATCTTAGCTTTGAAACCTAGTATAAGAACAATATCATAGGCTGTCGTATGATGTGTTTAATGTAATTTTGGTATTCTCAATCTTATATTCACTTCAAATGTGTATATTTTTATTAATACATATGCACACAATCACTTATGTAAGATAAATAATATTAGTAGTCTCTGATTCAGCATGTCATCTGAGCTGTTTCTTTAGTACTGAGGGTTTTTTTGAGATGAAGTATCCCAACACACCTTTCCAAATTAGGTGATCAATGTGCAGAAATTCTCAGATTCTGGAGTCACAGATAAAGTGGGCCATACTCATAGTTACGTATATATATATTGTTATGCAGTACTTGCTTTATCATCTACTAGTTATATATCAACATGAATGCTGTTTTTGAAGATGTATCATTTCCTAAAAAGGGGTTGAGGCTTAATAGAGGAAAGAATTAATTAGGAGTTTTTAAGGATTGTATTGTATAAAAAAAACAAACCTGGCTAATTCTTGTCAGATGAGGCTGGACTCCAATAAGTAGTTGAATCTCTTGGTAAACCTTCTCTCTCTTCAACTTTTCCATGACCCTTAACTATTTTGCCTAGGTATAAACTGTGAGTTTGTGAATTAGTGAGTAGGGTTAATTGATCACAAAGATGATCCCAGGGCTGGAACACTTTTCCTGTGAAGACAGGTTGAGAGAGTTGGGATTGCTCAGCCTGGATAGATGAAGACTCTGGGGAGACCTTACAGCAGCCTTCCAGTACCTAGACCTTCCAGAACCTGCAAGAGGGTTGGAGAGGGACTTTTTGAAAGGACATGTAGTAATAGTGGCCTCAAGCTGAAAGAGGCCAGGTTTAGATTAGGTATTAGGAAGAAATTTGCTGTGAAGGTGCTGAGGCTCTGGAACAGGTTACCCAGAGAGGCTGTGGACTTCCCATCCCTGCAAATGTTGAAGACTAGGCTGATCTAGGGAAAAGTTTTAGAGCTAGATGATCTTAAAAGTCTCTTCCAAATCAAGTTGTTCTATTGTTCTATGATTCTATGAACAATCATCTATATGAACCTTACAATGGAAAGAAATTCTGTATGTAAGGAGTTTGAAAAAAAAAATTACTTGTAAAGCAAGTAATTTTAAAAACTGAAAAAAGTTCAGCTATGCAATTAACTGCTGGAGGTAGGTGATATTAGAAGAATAAAATCTTGACTGAGTCTGACAAAGAGGGAGGCATCTAAATAAAGGCACAGGTAAAGTGGTACGGGTAAAATTCAAGGGTAGTCATAAAAATGATTTGAAGGTTTCAGTGTTCAAAGAAGTCAGGTTTTGAAGGATAAAGGTCTAAACTAAATAGACTTTATTTTCCCCCTCTCTGAGAAGAACAAGGGGGTTGCTAGTCATAGATTTTTGTTGCTAAATACTTAACTACCAAAACAATATTGAAGAATTTGTTTGGAATGTCAGAATATTTTTAAGTTTTATTCTTAGTACCAAAATGCCAAACACATTTTGAACTGAAACCAGTGATATTTGTTGATCATGTCAGCATATTATTTTACTTTCTCAGTCTAGTTGCTTTACGCTTGGTTTCTAGGAGAATATACCTTGGTTTGGGTATTTTCCTTACCTGACCCTTTTGCTGATAGAGATAGTTGACTTTCCTGGCAAGCTGCACAGTAACTGCAGATGTTCTCCAGGGAGTTTGTTTTCATCCACTACGAGACTTTGCTGCTAGTGAGTTTTAAAATATCAAAGGTGCCAAGACTTGTAGACTGAGTTTCCTCTCAAGAGTTCTTCCAATAAAAGGAGGAAGAATCTCTTCCATGATGCAATTAGAAAACTGTCTGAGTGGAAAGACATTAAAGAAGAAAACGAGGCCTGGGAATTAAAAAGTAACCAAACCATAAAAACAAGCAAATGAGCAAAAACCCCAGACCAAACAAAAAGAACAACAAAGCTTGCTGTCACTTCTCTCTTATAATAATGTTTTAGTATAACAACAGATAATGTCCTGGAAGATAGATTTTTCCTGACTGCTAATTAATTAATGGAAGCTCTACTATTCTACCAATATTCTACTACTTCCTTTTTTTTTCATTACTTCCTGATACCATTCTTCAGCTTCAAATATCCTAAGCTCTTTACCAGTACTTAAATTTAGGCTTATCTTGATTGGATAAATACAGACCTCAAGTCCACCTGCTATTCCAGTTTTGGTCCTCCATATGTTCTGTCTTTAACTTTCAAGTACCTGAGAGATGTCTTTCAAATGTGTGTTTTGCTACTGGAATGAACAGATACATACTGTCTATTCAATTGCTATTAGCAGATCATCTATTAGCAAATAAAACAGTGGTGGCAATCCTCAAGAGAATGCAAATTGTTTGTCTTTTACTCTTCTGTCCTATGCCTCTTTATCTCCTCTGGCAGAAGGCCTAGCATAGATAGGGTTGTATTTAGACAGTGGTTTACATTCCATTATTGCAGCTATAAAACATCTGCCTGACTTGAGCTTCAACAATATTCATGTAAGCTTGATGCACTCAGAATAATTCCAGAATATGCTAGTATGTCAAAACACAGAACATTTTTATATTTTATTTTATTTTTAATACTGGGTGGATAAAAATCCTCCACATCTTCAAATGAAATCTAGTCACATGCAGGCATCTACAATTGCTATGTGCCCTGAAGACAGTATTTGAGGTTTATCAATTATAATAAGCTGTAACATCCAGAGGCTTAAATATTGCCAAGAAACAAAGGATGATAATTTTTAATAATAATACTTTTAATAATGAAATGCTCTACAATGTTTGATGGATTAAAACAGCAGGCAATGAAAATGTATTGTTTTAAGATATCTTACAATGCCTCGAGAATATGCTTAATGGTTACTTATGACTTGATTGAAAAATACTTTTCAGAATGTCTCCACAGTTCATTAAACAGGTATAAGAGGCTAGTAAGTTTACAGTAAGAGAAAATACTTGTAAATCAAATTCCTCCTGTTGTATTAACTTTATATAGTGTATATAATTTTGAAAATCACAAATCGTTGAGAGTGTCAGGATGAAAATGAGGATTAACTGTATCACACTGATTTTGCTGCTGCTTAGCGTAGCACGTGCTGTGGTTATGAGCAAGTCTTTAAATCACTGTAAATGTGAAGAGTGATGAGAAAATTATTTTTCTCTGTAATACC
Organism: Notiomystis cincta; assembly: GCA_013398075.1. Classification (NCBI taxonomy): domain Eukaryota; kingdom Metazoa; phylum Chordata; class Aves; order Passeriformes; family Notiomystidae; genus Notiomystis; species Notiomystis cincta. The sequence continues at coordinate 39,101 of VZRX01021973.1, read as the reverse complement.
AGCCCTGTTGGAGAGTAGGCAGCTGATCACATTGAACTTCCTGTTCCTATCAAACTAGCCTGTTTGTCTAACTGGAAAGAAATCAGTGAACATTCCTCAGAAAATGCAGGCGCATATTCAAATAATGGACATGAAAGACATCTCAAAGGAAAAAAATTAAAGTAAAAAAAGATACTATGACTCTTAACATCAGTTGAGTGCTTAACCTTTCTGTGCAATGGCAGCTACTACTGTATATCATGTTGATATTAATGTTCTGTGGAGAAGTATGTGGAAAGGCAGCAGGTTTGGATTTTTATCTCTTGACAAGGACCATTTTAATTTCCTGCAGGCATGACTTTCTTTGCCACAGTCCTAGTACTTGCACCAAAGTATAAAGTAGCACTATTCAAAGTCTTTCTTACAAATTAGTCTTCCTTTAATTTGTATCTGTTATACAAAACTAATGCCTGTTGACTTAATATAGCACTAGCGACTCAAAAGTTCTGTTTTTACTGAGGTATTTTTGAGATTTTTGAGTATATTTATTCACATAGATTTTTGGTACTTTGACAGACAACAGTGAGAAATAGCAAATCCTTTCTCTTCATACTCACAATTTTTATTTTGAATAGCTAAAATAAGTACTAATATATTTCTCTCCACCACAATATTTTAGCAGTGAGTAAGCCTAATAGAAAGTTTTTTACCCATACATTGATACAAACTCAGAATGGAGTTTGACCCAACCTCACCACCCTTTTTCTTGAGAAAGGACACATAGGTATTGCATGAATTCTCTGCTGAAAAGGTAGCCAAAGACTCTTCACATGCTGGGACAACCAGCATGAGGGACTACCTTAGAATGGCTCTATTGTGCTTAAAGAAAATGTGTTCTCAGGCAGTTTTGATGAGCATGAGTTTTAGAGTATTCTAGTGCATTAATAACCAAGACTCTGGATTACAGGAAATTCCTAGAAGCTCAAGTTGTTTATATTTGATTACTTCCTTAGTGAATAGAGATATTCATATGGAAGGACTTTGCTCCAAGTAATTAGTTCCTGTTTAGAGAGACAAAGTCCACAGGATATATCTCACTCAAGTAATGTGACTCAGCATTTCAAAGCTACAAATTTATTTTTTTAAAGATCTCTCCTAAATGTAAAGCAGATGACAAAGTCAAATCAATTCACCAAAAAGGCACAGTTGTTGGTTTAGCTTTTCTTTTTCATAAAAGTTTTCCTACTAACTGGGGTCCTAATTAATGCAATGAATCTCATTGTCCTTCTTTTATCCATCTTAAATTGAGTGTAAATAGAGATTTCAGGATTATCTGCCAAAAGTTGAATTTTCTAGAGAATAAAAAGTGTAAAAAACACCCCAACAGTGGGTTGCTCTTCAAGTGCTTTGTGTCTCCTGTTATGAAACTTGTTGGATTTGGCAAGGTTTCTTTTGTGACTACAACAGCATAAGTAACAATTTTCTAGTTTGAAGATGGTATTAAGTATTGCAAAAGTATGAGAAAACATATATTGCATGCAAGAAGTGAGTGGGTTACAAATCTGAGCCTAAGGATTCATCCTAATGACTGTGGTCTAATAAAGCTTTCCTCTGTGTCAGACTTGGCAAGCACTTACATTTAGCAGCCCTGCAGTCTTTCAAATGTGATATGAATCGTTTGTCCAGTAGGCACTCTCTTGGTCTTGTGCCCCAGCCAGTATTATGCTTATTCATGTCAAATAATCACACTTTAGTAATGGCCTTTTCAGTTTCAACTTCTATGATTCATTAAAAAGTTATTTCATCCATGAATGCAAACATATTTACACAATTACATATACACAAACACAAATTCCCTTGAGTACTGTCAAGGATGTTGTAGGTATTATTTATTTAAATCACTTCAACTTTCCTTCTCCTCATAGTGATGATGCTGTACAATATCTTTTCTTATTTTATTTTTAATGTTTACTTTTNTTATGGATGAAGGCTAGGGAAGAAATTGTAATTTCCACTGAAGAAACATCAGGTGGTAAAATGAGGAAGAAAGATTTTCCTGAAAAAAGAAAAAGGAGAGAGGAAAAAAAACCCCAAAATATATTTTTGTACAAAGACAGCAAGTTATCATAGAAGTGATGATTTCCCATCTGTCATAAGGATCAACAAAAGAGGTTATCCTCCATTTGTGAGGACAATTAAAATAGGATAGACATGTGGAATAAAAACAAGGTAGTGAGGAAATAGATATGGATTTGTACTCATGTCCATTTTCAAGGGACTCACAGCAGGAGTGGTGAGGAGGGGTAGAAAGAGAATTACAATCAAGTAAGAAAGCATTTATAATAAAGAGAAAGATCAGTGGATGCAGAGGAAGAAGTTAAGGAGGGGTAAAGATTAATGGCAAAAAGAAAGTGAGGAAGAGAGCACTGCAGGTCAGGAAACATGAGAGGATGAGGTCAAGTTGAATTAGATCTGAAGTAGGTCAGTGAATTAAACTTCATTAACATATACTTGTTTTGATCATCTTTAAAGGAAGTTATAATTCAGTATGACAAAGCAGGAGTGCACCAAAAAACACTGTCTCTGTTTCTTCAGAGAAAGTCTTTCACGGATGAAATAGAAGACCAAAGGTTACCTCATTTCTATAACTATTGTGAATAGCATTTGTCAAGATAATTAAAGCAAAATCAAAATAATTGCCTGTAGTAAAACAGAGAACATATTAAAATTAATTTTTTTGAAATTCAACTGGAAAGGGTAACAATATTTTATAGAATATTTTCCAGAATCTATATATTTTCTTGTATTTTGTCCTCAAAAGGGCCAAATTATTTTTCATCTANAAGAAAATCTAGAAGTTCAAAATACTACTGATGTACTTTATCTAATACAGCCATAGAAAAATATCCAGATAGTTGTTTAAACTTGCCTTGCTTTCATTGTAAGATTATAGAGCAATTAATAATGATGAAGATAGGAAAGAGGGATATAATTAAGAGACATGAGTAGTTTCACTCAGAATTTGAAGAAGTGCACACAGTAAAATCTTCAGGAAGGAAGTTAAAGATTTAATTGAAAATATTCCTCAAATTTAGCAATGGTAAACCAAAATAAAGAACATGGTAGGTTCACAGGTGTGGTTGAACAGAAAACACAGATGCATTAAACTCTACCANAGAGGATGAGGTCAAGTTGAATTAGATCTGAAGTAGGTCAGTGAATTAAACTTCATTAACATATACTTGTTTTGATCATCTTTAAAGGAAGTTATAATTCAGTATGACAAAGCAGGAGTGCACCAAAAAACACTGTCTCTGTTTCTTCAGAGAAAGTCTTTCACGGATGAAATAGAAGACCAAAGGTTACCTCATTTCTATAACTATTGTGAATAGCATTTGTCAAGATAATTAAAGCAAAATCAAAATAATTGCCTGTAGTAAAACAGAGAACATATTAAAATTAATTTTTTTGAAATTCAACTGGAAAGGGTAACAATATTTTATAGAATATTTTCCAGAATCTATATATTTTCTTGTATTTTGTCCTCAAAAGGGCCAAATTATTTTTCATCTAACTTGTAAAATCCACTGATCCCTACCTAAATGTGTTTTTGACAGATTCCTTCATGAGGAACCTGCCAGTTTAACATAAGAATCTCCAAGAGAGCTTTTGGCAGAATGATTTAGGCACTCCTTTCTGGTAATGCTTTGTTTTGTTGTTGTTTTGTTTTTTGTTTTTTTTTTTAATGAGTAATGCTCTCAAATAATGAACAGATCTCCTCATAACAGGATTTTACTTAATTAGTATTTAGGTAGTTATATATTATATAGTTTTCTAAATATCTATATTTGGACAGATAAACATGAAGAGATAACTTCAATCTTCATTGTATGTATTTAAATTTAAAGGAATTTTTAAATCAAATGGACCAGAAGCTAATAGTCCTTTCTTCCATGGTGATGATGCAAAGAAATCTGGGATATCACCAGTTGTTCCAAATTATGAGAAATCTCTGGAGAGAACTCATTGTGGCCTTCCAGTACTTAAAGCAGGCTTAGAAAAAGGCTTAACAACTTTGTGTTCACACAGAAAATGATAGAACAAGAAGGAATTGCTTTAAACTAATAGAGTAGAGATTTATATTGGATGCTAGGAAGAAATTCTTTAGAAGGAGGTGGGACACTGGAATAGGCTTTCCAAACAAGTTGAGGATGCATCATCTCTGGAAGTGTTTAAGACCAGAGGACTTGGTAGGACTTGAGCAACCTGGTGTGGTGGAAATTGTCTCTGCCTGTGAGGGGGATTGGGAGTAGATGATCTTTAATGTCTCTTCCAACCCAAACCATTCTATGACTCCATAATTCTATGATTAACCTTTTAGATAAGAGGTCAGTAGACTACTGAAGAACTCTGAATAGGGACAGAAGAAAACTTTCCTTCCTGCTTCAGCTTTTAAGCAGAAAGTTTCTTCTTATTCCTTTTCTGCACTTACATACAAAATATTTTGAATTCTTACGTAGATTTGGTACCTGAAATGCTTTCAAAATAAGAGAAAACTGAGGCTACTAAACTATATAATTTGAGAACTGATATATAATTTTATAGTACAAACACACTATATGTATTATTAAATCATGGCAAACACAAGGCTCTGATGATAAAGATGATGATGCTATAACTGACAACAGAATACTGGATGATGGATTTTAACCATCTTTGCTCCAAAGTATTTCTCGAATTATTTGTCTGATTTACACATTGTTTGGAAATGTAAAAAGAAAAACATAAGTGAATAACTGAATTATGGTCTCTTTTTGGTTATGTGTGTAATACTGTTGGGAGATCCTTAACCCTTTCCAGCTTGGTTTCTATCCCTCTCTTGCTACCATATTTGAAATCAATAAAGTTGAATTTCTCTCTGTGCTTTACATCTGGTTGATTTTCCTTGTTTTTCATTCAGATGATGTAAGTGACAAGGCCCAAGCGACTGTACCATGTGCTTGGACAACATGCCAAGGCAGACTTCCAGAATTTCTCTGTGTGTGTCTCTCTCTGTCTGTACCAAACAACTTTATTGGCAGGTCTGGTACTGAATCCAGGACTAGTGACCTTTCTCCTTCTCTCTCTCTCTCTCTTTATCTCCTGCCCCCTCCTCTGGCAGTCCCCTCTCTCTTTATCTCTTTAAGTTGTTAAGTAACATAAATCCTACCTTGACTTTTCATAAAGCCTCATAGCTTAAGTAAATATAATTGTGAGAGGGTCAACATTTGCAGAACATTTGTTCCATTAAAGTTGGCATTTGTGTACAGATATTGAGAGTTATCTCAGCCTTGTCCACATCAAGGATGTTTGAACATCTGAGTCACTCTCCACTGCCCATAGGTGGGATGTGATCGATGGGGAAGAACACTCCACTGAGTCATAAACTCTTCTTAATCTGACCTGGTTGGTCTCTTGCAGATTGGGTTTATTTTACTTGTAATGTTATAGCTGATCACCTATATACAACACTTTTCACTGCATTAATGTGGAGCATAAGTGTAGTTGTTAGTATATTTGTCTTCTAAAATAATAGAAAATTATTTTAAGCAGGGGACTTATTCTCCCATTAACCTTGTGTCTAATTTCTAATTAGTTCAACCCTTCTAATGCTGTGATATAGACCTTTGAAATTTTACAAACTATTTTAATATAAAAGAACATAGGAGGAGTGATTGCCTGAAAGACCTTTTTAGCATGAAAATTATTATGAATGTGCAGATACAGATATTAATAATTTTAAAAACTAAATTACATTCTTGTGTCAGCTAAGGTTACACAGTGATAATACATTAGTTTGTCAGCTCTGGAATTGGCCTCCTTTCCAATCTGATTTAATATGACTCATCTGCAGAATGAATAAGGTCTCTAAGCTATTGCTGGCTAGCTCACCACATTACAAAACACAACACACTTTTCAGATAATCTTGGAGATGTTCCGGAACAGGATGGATGGGATTGCTGCAAGTGTATTGCAAGATTGTTGCAGTGAAAGAGTAATCAGATTTGTATCAAATATGATGTGCTTTGTTATACCAGTATAAATCCAAATTACATCCATCTTGGGCTGATATTAAAGAGAGCAAAGTTCAAAGAGCAAGTTAGTTAACACTTCTGCCAGTGTAAATGTGGCAGAAATCTCTATTATTTTGTCTGATTTATTCTATACTCATATCAAAAGTACAAAACCTATTCAATTCATTACATAAGCTATACAAAGAACTCTCTCCTATCTCCAATATTAGGACTGGTTGAAGAGTAGATTTAATGCAGAGGGATTAAAATTCACTTTTGTTCATCAAAAAATGAAATGTGTGCTTCAAGTTTTTCTATCACTTTTAATAGTCTCTCTAAAGGAGAGACTATTGTAGTTCTTTCATTTTAAATAAGTTGTTTGGGTTTGGGGTTTTTTTAAGAGCAGATCCATGAATCCCTTTTTCAATAGTATTTTTATTCCAATATCATTGTAATTAAATTGTCTATCACATTTTTAGGAGTGTTGGAATCGAAATATAATTTATATTCCTAGAGAATACTCTTTTAGGGATTTTTCTGCTTCTGTTCAAGACTTCAGAACTTTTAGTTCAATCTTTTCTTCCTTTTGTCATTATTGGTATAATTTTTCACTATTTGGAAAATTGCTTTCTTTCTTCATCAATCCCTTTTCCTAGCAAATGATAACTTTTGAAAAACCTCCTTATATTTTCTTTCCTAATGATAAGTAGAGAGATCATAGAAAAATAGAAGTGAGGTAGGAAATGAATGTTGTTGGATGGGTCCAAGACTATTAGAGCTTGTACCACAGAATTAAGCACTTTGTATTTAAATTTATATTAAATTTATTAAGAAGTACAGCAGAAAAATGTTTTTTTTTTTCCCCCTTCAATAATAAAAAGGCTTCACCACAATATTTTCAGAATTGAACAGAATTTCTATGGTCAGGAATTTGGTTGCCTGGGGAGTGCTGGCTTGTTTCCACTGAACCCAGAGGCCTTGAAATGTTCTTGCCTCTCAGATAAAGATTTTTTTCACCAAGAAAAAGATTTTGTTAAATTTAGATGAAGTTTCTTTCACTTATTTTTTTGAAAATGCTTTTATTCCAAGTTTCCCCAAAATATTATTCTTGAATAGTTATATCATCTGTCAAATACTTTCATACAGTTTTAATCTGTAGTTTTATTGTTTTGAAAGCAGAGGAGTCCTATTAGGGATTAATATCTTGATTATTCTAATTAAAATAAACAAAAATCCAACTAAGGGTTAAGCTCTTGCAGTTGAACAGAACTTGGCCCATCTGTGCTGTGCTACTGTACCTTTCACCCATCTGTGCTATCATGTCCTGGTTTAGCAGTTTTGCCATGTTTTGCTTTGTGGTATTTGTGTTAACTTGCAATTTTTTTCCATCAATGGATTCTGTTCAGAGCTTTAAGTCCGAGGACACTTGAAACTTGATGGGAATCAAAAAGCAACTCCAGATCTTGTGTCTCAGATTCTTAATATAAATTTAACATTATTGTTGTTTACTTGGACTTAATTATCTTTTACTCTTGAAATGATTTGGACTACGCCCAAAACTAAAAACAATAGAATAATCTGCTTGTATCTCTTGAGTCCCCTTGGTCTCTGTTGGCTGGTTCTATTTGCTGTGGGTTTGCATTTATAGGACAAAGTGCTTACAAGAATAGCAGCATTATAAAACTTAATGAGGCAAAAATATTGGAGAGGTCTGATCACCACATAAAATACCACCTTTTGGGATTATGTTGATGACCGAAATAATTACCTTGGGTTTTCATTGTAACTAGGTTTCAGCTGAAAAAAGAAGCCACTTTTTCCTATTAATATAAGCCTTTTTTAAAAGTAGGTCAATGAAATGTTTTAAACGATTCATAAATGTTTAGAGATTTTCATCATATGAAACAAAGGTGGATTTAAAGTAACCAGTATATTCTTTAATATCTTCAATACTTCTTAACTAAGAAAGAAGAAATAATTTTAGAAGTGCTATTTTCAGTATTTAAAAGTGCTGTAATAATTAAAAATGCTGAGAACCTGAAAGACACAGGTAGTTTTTTAGAAGACACTTCTCTCTCTGTGGCTTTGTGTAGTGCCCATGAAAGTGTAATATTATCTTAGTAATTCACAATATTATCTTAGTAGGTCACATAGTGAAAACATGCAATCCACAAATAGCTGCTGCACTACCATGATACTTTCTGTCCTTTCCAGCACACTGCCATGTCTGTGGAATGAGCTATGGGGAATGAGCATTCAAGACAGCTGTGCTTGAATTTGAGGACCCAGACTGCACAGTTGCAACCCAAGGAATATCTGTGTGTTGCTGTCAGTAACAAGCAGCTGCTGTTTTGCTGACATTTAATCATGGCAAAAAAGCTCAGTGTAACAAAAACAAACAAGCAACCCAGAAAAGGTTCACCTCTGACTTCTTCAGTCCTAAGTGATCAATAAAGAAGAGATAATTTGTCAGGAACATATTGTGAAGCTCATCTCAGCACAAAGTTCAATTTAGAAAAAGTGTAAATTATTTTTCTTTCTGATAAAGGCCTGATCCCGTCAGGTCATAATGATGTTTCTCAGAATCTGAGTTTTTGCTGTGACAGTCTATATTCATTCTGTCCAACAGTAAGACATGTAAAAAACCTTTTTTCTTTAGACAAAGTTTGCCTTGGTAGATGTAATTATGTTTAGAAGGTTTTGAATACACTGTAGAAATGGTCATAGTGTAATTACATATACTAAAATGGATCATATGCTAAGGATTTAAAAACTAGTCTATTTGATAGCAAAGTCAAAAATAGAGTTAAGTCTTGTCTGAGTTCCTAATTTCTCTTGTATTTCATAGTTTTTCATTCAAGAATACCTCAGAAAGACTAATATTAAGCATTATTTCAAAGTGGTTAAATAATTTTCATGAATATATAGCTTTATGTATTCTGATGTAAATTTCTTGTAATTCAATGGAATTAGAAGTCTTTGTAAAATAAAATTTTATCCATTCACAGTTCATTCAACAGGGAACCCTGATAGCATTGTCTATCACAGCAGATCATTGAAATTATTTGTTAAAGAAAAATTGGTTTATGTTCTATCAGTTGTATAGAAAATTTTGATGCCAGGCATGCTCTATTTTGAGGAAATTTCAGTTCAGAAAATCAAAAGAAAGGTTAAGAAAACATATAGGTATAGTATGATTAAAAACATTAAGCAGTTCTTCATTTTGGCTGAATGCTAGTCCTTCAATGGTCTAGAGCAGGAAGATATAAATTTTTGTAAGGAGTATATTCCCTTTCTTCCTCATGCCCTCGTGAAAATGTACCCAGCTGGGCTAAATTATGTGCCTTGGAAACAGGGAAGTTCATAGATATTAAAAAAGGGCCTCTTAGGTTTTGAATTTCCCGCATAGCTGTTTTCTGTTAAGTGTATTTGATCTGGTGTAGAAGGAAAATTCCAGCACAATGATAACCCTGCATGCTCTTAATGAAGAGAGAACAAAGGGGCTTTCTTTTCCAGAAAATAAATAGTTTATTCCTCTTCTTGGTGCTAGAAATGTGAATGCAGAGAAAATAAAACAGTGACCTGAAACACAAAAGGGCAAAGTAGTAGTAAACTGGGGATCAAAGACTGTTTCTTAGCTAGTTTCTATTTTCAGAAGAGTTTGATTGTGTTCCCCTGGGATGGAGAGGCAGCTCTGAAGGGCTTGAGGAAGAAGATGGGAGTAGGCCAGAGTGCTCAGACAAGGGGCAGGTGTAAAATTTTAGGTGAGCTGGGTCTGTGGCTAGAAATTGGGACTTGGAACCAGGGTACTAGAGATAATAATAAAGTTAAATGTTCTGACAATAAATGCATTTTCAGTTTAATACCTTTTTCTTAGAGAGAAAGTCAGTTACTATGATTCTAAGATTGCTGACTGTCATCAGCAGAACTAGCTAGCTTGTATCTCAGTGGGAAAAATACACTGAGGAATAACATATTCCCTTTTAATTCTTTACAGCTTTGTAAATTATTTCTGGTTTTCCCTTTCACAGGAAGTAGGTACCTTCCACTTTTTTTTTCACCTTGCAATAATTCTAGACTAGCTGTTTTCTTATTCTCATTCCTCTTATTTCTTAGTCTGCATCCTCTGTCTAACTTTTTTTTCCTTTCTTTGTTTGCCTCTCCATATACTAAGTGACTATTCACCGTGAAGAGAGAATACACTCTTCAAGACATCTACTATAGAGGATAATGAATTTTGTAAACCTGTTAATTACCACAAAGTGTTTCAGCTTTTTGGAAACTATAAGATACTATTCCACATTTTTGACAGGTAAGTGATGTTTTAACTATTTCTTCTGTTGGAAAGGACAAATAGGCAAATCTCGTGAACTGTGATCCTGGAAGCTGAGGCCTATCTACATTCATGTTAATTTTTGACTTATACCTTGTTAGTCGTGACTTCACAGAGGATACTGACAAATACACCTTCAAAATTTCCTTGTTAACTTTTCACATCTTTTTGTCCTTAAGAGAAGTGATGAGTCTCTAATAAGGTGAACTCTTCAACAGGATACCTGTCTACCATTCTATCATAGGAAATGAGAATGGGAGATGAGTTATGTATACAAAATTATTTTCTGGATGATAGTGGAGATTTAGAACACATCTATATCCACTTTGAGACCATATTTGTAGATGACTAGCAGAAACTAACTTCCAATTTGCTGACATCTAATTCAGCCAAATCCTACACACACACATGTAGGTGGAGGGTAAAATATTTTCTGCTTATGATATTAACCAAGTAATATGAAAACTCCTTGCACTGTGGATCACACTAGATTTAACCAGAGTTAATGTATTAGAAAGCATGACTTTCTAATTTAAGCAGCAGACTCAGTACAGAATCATATAGCAATGTAAATTGCTTCCAAAATAATTCAGTGGTTTTAGTTTATTGAAATAATTCAGCAAATTTAACAGTAAAATGAGACTATAACAGTGCATGTTATTACTTGTGTAGAAACAGACAGGCAGCATAAGCACTGCAGTAAGGACAATCTCTTGAGACATCTTGCTAGATGACAATTTAACACACGTGGTGATAGCAAGAGAAAATGAGACGAAGCAAGCAGAGTTTGGGTGACTCTGAGTGCTTGAGATGGGGCTCTAGCACAGGAGATAGTCCACAGGGGCAGCAGTCCCCTGTGCCCACTTGCTGTGCTGCAGTGAGCACCCTAACCCACACACCAGAGCACGGCTGCGTGAGCAGCGCTCCAAACCGGCACTTCTCTCCCCACAGCTGAGCAGCAAAAGCAAAGTAAAAATGCAAAATTAGAGAGGATACAAGGGGGAAGGCGTCACTGGAGATTGAAGGAACAAAAAGTTACTAGTTTTGTAATGTAATTAGAGCTTTGTATCTTACTGGAAAAATAATGAAATAGGTCACTGTGAAAATGGTCTCAGAATTACGTTATATATTACACTCAGCTAAAATTACCTTACCAGTTAAGAGATTCATTCGATGCTACAGTAACAGAAGTTTGAGTCTGAGCCAGATTTAATATTTTATGGCAGAATTCTGGGATAAAAATAATTTTTTATTTTATTTACCCATGACCTTTAAACCTCATACATTATTTCGAAATCATTCATATCAAATCTGTTTATTTTAAGACTGTATTTATATCTTTCTTGCAATTATAGAGTGTGTAAAATAACAGTGCAGGAGTATTCTTTTTCAAAAAGGTATGATGCATAAATTTGATAGATATTAGTTAAAAAAATGCTTCAGCAAATATTCATAACACATGTAAGGTTTAGGAGCATTTAAATGTTTTTCAAAATGTAAAATCAAAACTAGAGTTTGAATAATTTTATTCTGTGCCACAAGCTCTTCTTAGTCTCCTTTTATTTAATTATTTATTTCTCATTCCATCCTAAAACACAATCTTAATATTTGTAAACGTTGAATTTCACTGATGATATGACCAACTTTAATCAGAAATTAAAAGTAATTCTGATTTTAAAAAATCCTCAAAGCACAGTATAAAGTTTACTTACCAAGAGTGTTAAGTAAAAGAAAAATACTGGGAAGTTCAAAAAAAAGTTTAGAATGAATGCTGCAAGCAAATAAATTATGAAGTGGAATCTTTAAGCAGACAATGATAGTGTGAGAAAACTACCCTAGTGACGAAACTCTGTCATTGGCCAGACACACAATTCAAATACTGGGCAGGTGTTTGCTACCACTCTTTTCTCTCACCATTTCTAAAAATCTTAGTTAAACTTCCAATGCCTTACTCCAACTCAAAATCCATATAGACTAGCCTTCCTTTTACAAAAGGAAGCCCCAGGCCTTCTATAAATAAAACAAGCATCTGAAAATCTGCTAATGCAGCACTGTCCCCATACATACTCTTATGAGCAGCTTTATTTAGTGGGAAGAATATGCTACTGAGGTTCTAAAGTATTGCCTTGCTTTATATAGAGCCATACCATTCCAAGCTCCCATATACCATGTGCCTAAGGAATATATCAAATTCACTTCATCTACATGTGTGGCTAAACTGCAGGAAAACTAAGTAATCATCCAAATTCCAGGGAAGCATTGCTATTCTGATGCTGATCATGAGTTTGAGTGAGTGAGAGTCAGGGCTCTTAGCAAAAACAGGTAGAGATAAGAACCTTGAAATATCCAAAAGGTGCATGAAACAAAGCAGAGATGTCCTTAAAAAATTGTGGAATTATTTCCAAATATGGCTATTTCCCCTTCTCACTTCAGTATAGTCCAAATAAATAAGATGGCAGTATTTTTCTTTTACTGCTTTTCTTTCCTTGTTATGTCAAACTGATAGTAATCTTAAGAGGGAACACATCAAATATTGATTAGAACAGTTGATTATAATTAACAACTGGTGTCATCCTCACCAAAACAAGGAACAGAGACATACAAAAATATCAGCATTCATTGAAGCACACTATCTGAAGTGGGAAACTCATTCAAATAATCTTTTTTCTTCAAAGGAGGAAAATTTAAAGTAGGAATATATAAATTACATAGTAAGTACCTCTATTTTTTCTTATAGTATTATTAATTACCAATATTTGTTCACACTATGACAATTTGCAGTGTTTTTACCCATCACAGTTGTAGGCTGAAAAAATAAACAAGAATTCCAACTGACTATATTTAAAAAGGATAGATGATTAGAATAACTTCTAGTAAGTCAAAATGCAAAAGTGACTCAGTATCCCAGATTAAAATGCTTATGTTTTGAGAAGGTACATTGTGCTTTCAAATATAAGAAAGAAATGCCTTCCTTTTTGTTTTCTAAAAAGCACTTTACCATGAGGTTTCCCTTTCTCATTTAGTCTACTTTTTAAGTGATGGGATCTATAAATATTTTATTGGCACCTGATGGAAGAACAGGAAATGCCAATAAAATATATCCACTGGGGAAATATGTCTAATAGCAGATTGAACAGCAACTCCAGCTCACATGTGATATGGCAGTTAGAGTAATGCCTTTTGGAAAGGAAGATTAACCTACAAATCTGTGAAATTTGCAGCAAGTATCTTGTTGGAGTGCAGGGGGCTGGTGGAAGGCAAAGAATCTGCAGCTCCCTTTGGACTGTCAGTGGCTGAGGAAATCTGTTCCCAGAGAAAATGACAGCAGGAGTATCCCAGCTGTACAAGGGCAAGTTAGGGGAAATGCCAGTATTGCTTGCAGACCTTTCTGTCTCTGGAGATTCGGCCTTGTTTGATACTGTTCTAAGGGGGTGAAGTCTGCTTAGAGGCAGGGAGTTACAGTATTGAACATGTGTTTAAACACAATATGCTTGCATAATTGTTCACTAATAAGGTCTCTTCCCCTATCCATTATGTAGCTGTAGTGGTGACTGCTGTTTAGAGCCATCATCTCCTGTGGTTTATTTCATTTAACCTCCATTTTGAGAGATACATAGATTTCTTTTTTACACATAGTTAACTAGGAATTCCTGATGACTTTTAATCAGCTTCTTAAAAGATGCAAAGGCCAAATGGTAATTACCTTCTTTCATTAGAAAATATGCTATTTAAAGTCTGATCCCTCTGAAGTTTCTGGAAACAAACTTGACAGGAAGGTAATGAACATATTGTTTACATACTAGTGATGGCCATTAGATGTTCCAAGCCATACTGTCCTGGAAACCTCAAAATATCAAAAATATCATGGGTGGCATGATAATCTCCCAGGCAACATCAAAATATTCTGTATCTTACAGTTGAATGAGTCAGAGCCAAATGTTAATTTGCCCCCAACTCCATTTTTTTATTTACAAATAAAGGCATTGGAGACTCTGGGGCAGCACTGCAGTACTACACTTGGTGAAATATGAGTAATATTTAAGGTTTATGTTCTGTATGGGTCTAATATGAAATTGTGGGGGTCTGACACAGCCTGTCAAATATGCTTGTAGTCAATCACCTAGTGATGGTGTTTCTTAATCAACTGCTGATGCAAGAGTTACAATCATTGCTACTTTAGAAAAATCAGTCATTTAAGAATATTACTAAATTTCTAAGAGGGTGGGGGAGATTTTCTCCTTTTTGTGAAACCCAATTCCACCATAGAAATTTTGGCCTGAGTGTTAAATGTGTCTTAAATTTTATGGTTTTTATCTACCTTAAACTAATAGATATTTAACAGCACCCTGTACATTGTTATATAATCACTGACACAATCAAGGAAATTCTAGTTTGAAAATTAAATTAAAATAAAAAGTTTTTGGAGTCTAAATATCAATCTTCTATTTCACTCAAAAAAAATTATACAACACCATATGTACTCATTCAACACCATAGTAACACAGAGAGAGACAAGCAAGAAAGTTGATCATATGAAATATACCTGTTGAAAAGGACACAAAAATGGACAGGAAGAAACAGAACTAAGAAAAAAGTTCCACTTCATCAAAGTAAATACACTTTTCACGTAAAGATAGAGTTAATTAGCAGAGGGTTTAGAGGTAATTATGTATAGCTAATTAGAAGTATAATTGGACAGCTACAAAGTGTACTTTGGCTTTAAAATAATGTTAATATTTACCCTCCATGCCTTCAACTAAATTGCCAGATAGGTTGAAGGTTAAAGGGTAGCACATAAACCTCTCTGTGACCTGTGGCAATGAACTCGGTTGCCAGATATTGCAAATGGACTTAGTACATGCACCTCTCTGCTAAAGACAGCTCTAAAACTGGAGTGAGAATTGCTCCATGTAAAACAAATTTGAAGGAGATAAATGCTTTCCTGTGGAGAGATAAATATGTTTCAGTCACACATTTACTTCCTGTTTGTGAACTCTGATAAAGCCTGGGCCAATACAAACATTGCACCTCCTCATGCAAACAAACAGGAATTGAATAGAAATTTAGAATGAATTATCTTA
This sequence comes from Notiomystis cincta, assembly GCA_013398075.1. NCBI lineage: Eukaryota > Metazoa > Chordata > Aves > Passeriformes > Notiomystidae > Notiomystis > Notiomystis cincta. The sequence continues at coordinate 23,654 of VZRX01021973.1, read as the reverse complement.
TAATACTTCGGCACTTCAATTTTCTTAGAGCAGCTGAAGATCCCAGAGTCCTTTTAGGACTTCCTTTGGTGCTTTCTTGGCTCAATATATTTTGACATCCCTCAGAGGAGGTAATACAGCTCTTGAACACTGTCCTTCATGATTCCACCATCTGTGTCTTTCTCTTTGGAGTGCTGTCACATAAGGGGACATGAGGAGAAATAGTTTAAACAGAAATGTAAAATCTATGATTTTATGGATTTATTTTTTACTGTAAGGAAAGTACTATTGCCTTAGGAATTAAAATATTAAATACTTCATTATTAAAACCTTTAGTAAGGGCACATTTTTATATTTTTATCTGAACTATGAATCTCTAGGAATTAAAATATGAGATACTTCAATATTAAAAACTTTAATAAGGGCATATTTTTATGATCTGCTCTGTGAATCTCTTATACAGAAGAGGCAAAATTGATGCAAAGAAGAATCAATAAAGTTGTTGTTAATATTTCATTAAATATTGTATAATTATTTTGATTTTTTTCAGATTCCAGTAGTAAGATTTTGTTCATAATGATAATTAAAAAGAGTAATTTGTCAAAAACTCCTTGATTTGGAAAACTAATGATTGCACACCCTGCTGAATTTGAGGGAGAATATATATATATATTTGGAATTTTTTCTTAATAACTTCAATTTGAAAGACAGTATTTGATGAAATAAGCTAAGAAAGAAGCTGTCATAATAATCTAATCCAAGTATTGTCTGCTGCTTATAATTTCTTCTGCTGATTCAGCAACAATTCTGACAGTTTAGTTTTCCTTGTAGTGGAAGAGAATATTTTTTAAATTTTTTAAACTTTTTTCTATTTCCTGTGATCCCACTTGGTTAAGGTTAAGGTTAATGGTTAAGGCTTATCCATTTACGTTGATCACATTAAAATTACACAGATCTGATAGATATTACTCATTTTCTACTGGTAGTAGAAATGTCTGTCTTAAATTATTTGCCCCATTTGGGTGTTTAATGGTAGCTGAAAGTAGTCAGGTTCCAAAAAGCAATTTGAATGCTGTTAAACTAATTAAGGAGCTAAATGGCTCCATTATAAACAGAAGATCTTGAAAGTTAGATTCATTTGTTACAACAGGAAAATGGTCATTAATGTGATGGGAAGTACCTGAAGAAGTGTCTGCCTGGAGGCAAATCCTGTCATCAGGGCAGTCTGCAGACTCAGAAGTATTAGTGTGAACACTCTCAAAGGCTCCTAGGTCACTTCTTTTTATTTTTCATTGTAGAGGAGATTTTGATCCTATTTAAATTGTCTAGAAAGTACTTGTACTTTATTTTCCTTATGTCTCTTGTAAGCCTATAATATTTAATTTGGCATCAAAGAGGAGGAACAAAAGCATGTCTAAATTTCCCTTACTTCCTCTCTGTATGGAAGGATTAAATATATACGAGTATCAATTTATTTCTGTGTACATCACTTCCCAGTGAAAATAATCTTCATGAGCTGAATAGTAATATAGTTTGCTTGTAATCTGAATAATCAGAAAATATCCTGTGTTGGAACATATTGCTAAATAAAAGAATCTAAGCTCCTCTCCATTTTTGTTATTTTTAGCTGTCTATACAAATGTAATTGTTTGATTTACATATTAATATAAATACATAGATGGATTCACTCATCTGCTCCACTGTGATCATCAGGCCTTAGGATATGCATACCAGCATATTGTGAAAATAAACGAATTAACGCCTTTAAGAACCAGCAATACAAAATTATCAGAGCAATTTCTTAACTGTTAGCAGATTTTGAATATATTTTAAAACTTCTTTATACCAAAATTCTGCAATAAATTTAGTCATTATATTAATCTCATAAATTTAGCAAGATCAATAAATCTATCATATATAATTGGTGTGCCTAGAAATTTTTCTATTAGTAATAAAGCACTGTAGCTTCTGTGATAAGTACCTTCTGTAATTTTAATTCAGTTGCCAGATGAATCAGGTGGAATATACTGCAAATTGTCCTTTCTTAAGTCACTGACATTTTTGCTTTAGCAGAGCTAGTTTAATCTGATCTGACGGGGCAGATGTGTCCACCCCTGCAGATTCTGTCGGAGTCAATGGAGCTTCACACAATTTTATAGTCATTATTTGATACAGAACTGGCATTGCTGTATAAAGTGTGTGCTCCAGAGGCTCCTATTTTTACTGGAATATAAAAAAATGCCAGAATGGGACAGATAAAGAGGTAGAATATCTCACTTTTCTTTCCTTTATCAATAACAATTTGTTGCTAAATTAAAATTACAAATATTTCCTTAGTGAAAATAATACTAATATTTGGGATGGCTTTTTAACTTCTATGCCAAAAGCAAGCACAGTGAAGGTATAAAATAAGAGTATATTTCATGTTTTCTGTTAATTTATTCTATTTCCAAGATTATTGAATACATTTATCATTAAGGTGTTAAATCTTTGGAAAATCGGACTGGATAAAGTACAAATGTTAACATTTTCTTCACTTCTTGAGAGTGTTAGTTGGGCAGGACTGAAAGTCAGGGAAGGAGAAAGAACCTCAGGCAAGTTTATAAATTGTAAGTCTAAATCTTTGGCTTTGAAAAAAGAAAAATAAAATAAATGCAACTAGTGATTATAGTTTTTCTTCTCCTCATTTGCAAAAATGTATAATAAAAAACCATGAGAATATGTCATCAATGCTATTGATTAATAAATATATTTTATAAGCCTTTATCTGGAGAGACCACAAATAGTATGTAAGTAGAGATTTTCTGTTGAATACAGACACACAAAAAACTTGTGTTGCTAAAGAAAGCTTAGAAAGTTAAAGCTTTCATTTGCATGTTAGTGTAGCTAAGGCTTCCTGATATTAAAAATATGGATGCAAATGTAAATCTCAGAAGAGCGCAAAAGTTTTCTGCAACGTTTTACAAACGTGGACGTTAGACTCTATATTGTATGTAAGTTACATAAGGCTATGCAGAAATTAAAATTATGTTCACCATAGACTTGTAATAAAGGCACTCAATTTAAGGCCTTACAAATCACAGAAATAGTTCTGGAACAATTTTTGCAACTACAGTAATATAATTGGAAACAGTATTTTAATATATGCTTCATTGTTCTTTCAAAGATAATGTATTTTACACAAATAATTTTAATTTTCTCCAGAATTCAAACAATGGAAAACCATAAAAATATGCCAAGCTTTTACTCCATCTTTATTGTTTGAGAAATCCTAAAAAATTATATCTGGTAGAGACAATAAACTTGCCTATGTAGTCAAATTTCTTTACTGGAAATTAAGTTTAATCTGCTAATTAATTTCCTAAGTGCCACTGATGAGTGTCTCTCACACAGCCACAGAGATTTTGTGTTCATTGCTATAATTCTTTCAATATCATATTGCAACCATTTAGAGGGACTTCAGAGTCTCAGGAAAAGGCAAATATGCAAACAGGTAATAGCAGTATCATGTCTTTTCAGGAAAAAGGTATTAATTGAGCATCTTCCTTGATGTGTTATCTTTTGGATCCAAAACAGAGCCTTGAAATGTATTGACCTTGGCTGTTTCAGGGATTCATGATTCTATAAATCTGCTTTTAAAGGGCTAGAACCACTCTGAGGGGTCCATCACAGAATACTTCATTTGAAGGATGTGGTGAGCCTGCTTTGAGACTCCAGTAGAAGGAATGTATTTCATTAGCAGTAACAGCTGGAAGAGATAAGACAGAAGATCAGTAAAGTCTTGGTATCTCTGTACATAACACCAGTGCCTCTTGCTAGTCAGGTTAATGAACACTATAACAATAAAGACTTAAAACTTAGAAATGTATTTCATTTTCCCCTGTTGGAGAAACAGAGAAGCCAATCCTGTTAACATTGAAGTGGGGGAGGAAAGGAATCCAACAAATCATCTTCTTAAATTAAGGAGATCCTATGGTTACTCTCAGACATTCAGCTCCCCTAGATGCTACTGCTAGCCTGACCAATCTCAGTGTCCCTACCTGCAGCTTCTGGGTTAGAGGTAGATGATCTTTAAGGGTCCTTGCAAGCCAACTCATTGTATGATTCTATAATTCCCATTCTTAAAGTGATGGCCTTAAAAATATTTGGGCTCAGAAGCAGAGCCTCTTGGAAAAAATCCCAATCACCTAAAATTGTTTATTTTTTTGGAACACCTCCATCTATTCCTCCTGGTCCTTAAAGACACATGTATCTTGGTAAAGGAGTCTGCAGAGTCAAATTCTTGATGTGTTTTAGGCTTATGCTAAAAATTCTGCGTGGTGAGTCTTCCTCTGTTTAGAATTTGATAATCCCTTTAGCAATCTATCATTCCATTTTAATGCCATCCCCCTTGTTTTCTTCACTTCTCAATGATAGTTCACTACACCAACAGTAATACAATCTGAACCTTAATATGGATATCCTCTGAATAACTATTCACTGGAAATTTACCTTGGAACACTGACATCCTTACAGTGTGTGTTTAGGGGTGTATGTATGTGTGTGTATGAATATATGCATATAGATTATTTAACATGGGTGTATATTTATATACATATACAGTTACACATATATACATTATACACATATACAATCGAACATACACTGCAGTGAGCATTACAAGAATACAAGATTCAGGCCTTGTGAGAAGGCATCTTAATCATGGTGTGACTCCTCAGTAGAAGGAAGACCTTGACAAACCAAACCACTCTAATTCAGGGCCATAATAATGATTTGAGGGCTGGAGAACATTATATATGAGAGTAAACTGAGGATGCTTGAATAATATGAACCTAGAGAGAAGTAGGCTGATGGCAAAATTTTGAACTTTAGCTTTCTCATAGATGTTTATTAGCAAGAGTGGCCTGACCCTCCTGGAGGATGCTCTTCATGAGGCTAAAGACCAGGGGCACAACATAGGATGTTATGCTTAGGTAAGAATATAAAATTGCACCTTTAAAAGGTTGTGTTCCATTGCCGTGATAAAGACTGTAGAGGTTCTCCAAACCTGAGATGCAGAAATCTCTTCTAAGTTTGAGGGTGGTCCTCTTTTAGGCAGAAGTGTTGGTCAGCACAAACTGCAAGACCCCTTCCCAAGCTAAATTATTCTGCCATTCAGCAATTTGAATGGTTTAACAAAATGTTAAATCCAGCACTAAAGATCAATCATGATGTTAAGTAATTGGAATGGCTTTAAATAAGACTGTATTCTCACAGGGAAAGAAAATATTTGTTTTAAAAAAGATGAAGACAATAATTTAACTGATGTGTTTTTATCCATTTACGCAGCACAATAATTTTTTCTATTCAAGTTTTACAAAGATACTTATAGATAATTGCTGGCTCTAATAAAGTCTTTTTTAACCTTAGCTGAGGTATCTCTTATGAAAAATGTAATTTGGTATTTTGCTTCTTTGTCAAGATAATCAGATGCATTTGGGGGAGGTTTCTGGGAATCATGTTCAAAATGACAATGGATCACTCAGAAATGTAGTCATATACCACACCTGAAATTTTATTGAATTGCTGCACCATAAGAAAGCAATATTGCATTTGAATCTTGAAACCTGGAACATATATTATATTTGCAAATATATGTTTTGAGAGGATAGAAACAGTAATCCTATATCCCAATTCTGAAACCCAGCCTATAGGTTTGTTTTATCTGGAAGAGAGATTTTATTTTCTCGTGCTATATACTTTATCTGATTCATTATAATGATTCAGACTTATTAAGAAATGCTTTTCCAACATGTCAGTATGATAGTAACCTAGACCTTTTTATTAAGTAAAATCTGTAAGTATGATGTGTCTAAAGTAAATGAAAATATCCAAAATATTGTCTTGGTGCTTGCAAAGATTTCAGTTCAGGGTACAGAATTCAATGAAATCCTTGAGACTCTAAGAAAACTGCACCAGAGAAACAATCATGAGATGAGTACTAATAGTCACAAAGAATTTCATATGAAACTTCTCCAATGTGCTAAATAAGACAATAGAAAATGATGAAAAATGATGAAAAATGTGAAAAGTTAATCAAAGCTGAACAGATTAGATGCCTGCACTTCATGAGAAGTGGGTACATCAACATGAACCTGGCCTTAGGCAGCTGTGCTCAATCTATGGGACTGAGTGCTAAATCTATATCCAAATCCTATACCTTCATATATAATTCTGTCCATGTGGCAAATGATAGGCTATTCCTGTCCCTCTTTTGTCTCACAAAATGTTCTGACAAGTCTTTCTGATCATATTTTAGAAGCTGATGTGATCATATATACATAAACCAATTTAAAAAATAAATCTGAGCTGGAGAAAAAAAAAAAGTGTCTGCACATGTGAACTTGACAAGGACTTGACTTTTGAGATTGCTGCACTAAGCTTTTTAAGATACTTTGGAAAGTACATTTCTTGAAGCTTGTGAGCACCAAAAGAACACTTACAGTTCAACCGTGTATTTTAAATATTTTAGAACACCTAGAAAAGTATGCTTTGTGGCATATGGTAATGATTACATTCTGCCTCCTGGAAAGGCTAGTAGCTGCTTGATGGTTTCAAGTATCCTAGAAGCAGATGTGTGAAAAAGAGTACTGCAGGAATCTAGTTATTTATTCAGAGCCAGACAGCAACATCCTGCATATCAAAACTGCGGAGTACGATCTTTGAGTTTGCTAACATGCCTGGTGTTCCTCAGTGCTGCTTGACCTCTTTTTGTATATTCCCTTCCTATCCTGGCAGCTGTGGATGTCTGGCTCTTGCCCATTATGCTGACCCTGACCTCAGTCACTGCTCCAGAGGTGTGACAGAACACAGGGAATCCTTTTTGTGCTGTTCTAGTCACGAGGTGTGGTTCCTCCATACAGAGAGGAATTTTCTCCTGGACATGTATCATCAGTCTTTAGCAGATTAAACATCTCAGGTATTTGTAGATTGCTTTAATAGGACATTTTTCTAAGGAAATTTTGTTGTCTTAAACTCTGTTTTTGGAAAAAAACAAACTTTCTCCTGCCACTTGAGTAAAAACAATATCTTAAAGAGAGGATATTTTTCAGGGACTACCTTTTAAAATGTATTTTATGCTTACAGGATTGACCTTGGAATATAAAGCATTGCCAAAGCAAATGTTTAATATGTTTTGCATTAGGTTTCTCCTACCCTCTTTTATATTTTGACTTCTTTGTCCATTTTTGTAAATAGTGCCTATTTTTGAAAGACTTTTAGAAGAGGAGTCCTATTTTCACAGATCTTTTTATCTATCCTGATGCATGTGCCTTGTAAGATATAGAATTGAAAGTTAGATTGTTCAAAGAATTTCAGTAGAACTCCAGTGGTTAAAAAGATTTTGTCTATCATTCCTTATCTTCTGTTGACCCTATTTACATAGAATCTACAATTGGAGTTATTTAAAATTAAGTCTAATTTTAAGCACTGACAGTTACTGTGTAAAAAAAGTGACTAATTATACCTTAAAGTGAGAAGAAAAAATAAAGGCATTCCAATTTTCCTAGGTATTTTGACAAATCATCTCTTGGACAGCCCACCTGATGCCCCAAAATGTTTTTCACATTACAAAAATGTGACAAAAAATGTTTATTTCAGTTGTTCTAGAGGACAAATGACCTTTTTTCTCTTTGAAGCAGTACAGAAGTAAGCTAGGAGATAATTTTGCCAGAAAATACTCTTAAAGTTGCATTTCATTAAACATTTCTGTCTGAAAGTGATGTTTAATTGTGGCAGCAGTTGTGTGCCAGTAAGTCTGGATGGAATCCAAGTCCATTGCAATCTCTTTCTCTTTTCATTAAATGTGGCTTAAATACAGCGATTGTGTCTGGTTTCTCCTTAGCACTTTCAAGAATCACATTCTAAGGTGTGTTTTTTTAACTCTTCCTCCATTTTCTCTGTGAAATTGTGGATCCTTTTCCATGAAAGAAGAAATGATCTCTGAGCTTTCTTCAGGTTCTTAGCAGCATAGGTCATGCTTTTCTAAACCTATAGATCCTGCAGGTTTTAAAGTATGTTATAAACCACATTTTCTCCTTGTGGAATTAGCAACTTACTAAAAGCATTGTTCCTGCTTAGAATAAAATTATTACAATAGCTTGATGGTAAGAAAACTTAATCTTGTCAAATTTAGCTTCATGAATAATTCAAAAGTACAATTTCATGTTTATCCCATTATTAAAGATAGAAAGTGTGTGTTTGCTATCCATGCTTTTTATAACAATTTTCTAGTACTTGTAGAAAAAATCCCATGCTGTTACCTCTGCAATGAATTTTTGTTTGTTCTTATTTGAATTTTGATACTGAATGTAAAACTATTGTAGACATTCATATTAGAAATAATTTTCTCCCAGAATGTCTCAGCTGAGTGTTTATTAAAATGTATGAAGAATGTTACAAACACAAGAGAAATAATACTTTTTATAACCTCATTGCCTGTGAATCTTTTAGAAGTAGAACAGGAGTTTCAGAACGTTCAAAATTCAGGTTTGAGTTGGTGGAAATTACATTAGAAATGTCAAGGTAAGATGTCGCAGATAATAACGTTGTGTCTTAAATATACTCATAACAGAATGAGAACAACTCAGTCCTGCTGTGTGTTGAGTTTTCCATGCTCAAGGGTAAAAATACACCCTAACCATTAAAGTGCAATACCCAGAGTACTGTCAGGATAATGTCAAAATTCTCTTCACTTAAATTGTGAAGGACACGCATACTTTTGTCCTATGTCCTTATTACAAGTGCCTTATGTTAGTAGTTCTACTGCATTATGAAAAAAATGTTGGAAAACTATTTCAATTAAACCCCCAAAATGGGAAGAAGCCAAAACCATTAATAAACACAACAGTCACCACTGAAAGTAAAATGGAGTTAGCTTAGGAATAAATGGCAAAAAGCAAATTTGAAGGAAAAAATGTAATAGAAATATTTAATCTTAAATGCATTAATAAGGTAATGGTGGGAAAAAACAAAACCATAATTGTTCATTCTCCTTTTTCTTGCATATTATCAGACGTTTTTATTAATTATGACATCTTTTAATTAGTCTCCCCTCAAGAATTTTTTCTAATACTTAATTTTCTAATAGTGTGTCTTTTTTATGCATCCAAATCTCCTGTTACTGATTGTCTTCAGATGCCCGTGTTGAACAGTACACAGGTGCTGAGTTGCTATTGTGTTTCTAGTTATGCAATTCTAGCATAATTGCAGTGTGGCTAATTTGTTCATTGAAAAGCTAAAAAGGAGAGTTTTAGTTGTGTAGAGGTATTTGCCCTATTACTTTGCAATATTATAAATTGGTAGAGATCTTTTGTCTTAAAGATGTCTCAATTATATTGTTCTCATCACTCAGAAGGTAAACTCAGAATAATAAGTCAAAAAACTCATGATAAATAAGACTAGAACTAGGGACAAAACATTACAATTTGAAAGGCTTCATCTATTGAGTTTGGTTCACAGTTTGAGAAAATGCTGAAAATATTACTATATGAGAGAGATTTCAAATAATTAAAAATTTAAACTTCTCTTTCCAAATCTTGACTATCATCAGCCTTTCAGGAATATCTGTCTGTACAGATGTTTTGCTAGTGGAAAAATATAAAATACAAGAGTATTCTCTAGTTGTGAGTGTAGCATTTGAATCCAAGCTTAGCACAAATTCCACTTTGTTTATGGTCCCCCATACTGTTCCTAGTTATTATTTCCCATTCATTCAGCCCTCCTGCTATATTACCATAGACACTAATCCTTATTTTTTTTTTCTGTGTCATCCTCCCCCTTGGGACAGGTTAGAATTCTAATCCCCAAAAATACTCTCACTCCAAAACAATTTGACTTCTCCTGAGTCAAAATTGTTTATCAATTACTAATGCCCTACATGTATTCTCATGCATATATTCTGCTAGACAATTAATGACAAATTGTATGCAGCTGTGCATAGAAAAACTATGTACTGAAACTTAACCTCTTTGTTGCCATAAGGATGTAAATGCATTTTATTTTAATACAGTATGATTTTTTTTAATGACTTAATTTCTTTCATCTTCCACCTGGATATATTATAGCTCCAAATCTATTCTTTGTCTTTTGTTCTTTGATTTCTTATTGGATTCTGGTTTTAATTGGTCCTAGCTCCGTTTTAGTCTGGATATAGCTTGATTCTTATTTTAGCTTGTACTTTGTATTCCCACTATCAAAACCCCCACAACTTTAGAAACTACTTGTAAATATGCTGTGATCTTGATGATCTGCTGAACCAATTTCATTTGGCACATCCTCCTCTTAGATTCCTTCATCTGCTCTTCATGCTTCCACAATCAGGCATTCCCATTCTTTCTCTGTTAATACCAACTTGAAATTTTCACTCACTATAGCATTTAAACAAGATTTTTAGAAAACAAACAAAAAACATTGTAAAGAATACAGATTGAAAAATGATATGTTTAAAATTCAAGTGGGAAAGGACCTTCAGTGGCTGTCTAGTCTAGTCTTTTCCATGCCTGCCCACCTAGATTTTCCTTAAGACTCAGTATGTCTTCATAGCAGCACTCCATCTCTAAGCGTTGTTCTTCCATGTCTCTGTAATCCCAGTGAGGTTGTAGACCCCTCACCGAGGCCCCTCTGCAGGACACCCCAAGAATCACACCACGTGGGTATGTTGAAGACTATTTCTTCAAAGCACTTAGTCTCTTCTGGTCCAACAGATCGTTGGTGGTTATTTTTTGGAGGGAGGGTGGTGGTTTGTTCTTTTTGTGGGTAAAGGATGAGGAACATCCTGGGGAGGATTCTGAGTTGAAAATGAACCAGCTGTGCTGCATATAGAAGTTAATTTTCCTTAAAATTTGTCTCATAGTAATAGAGGTCATTTGAGCATCCATAGGAAGTCGAATACATGATGGAATAACACCGATAGGTTGTTACTGTTGAAGTAAAATGATGACTGTCCTTGTTTTTCTGCCTGAGCTTGCATGGATGCTGAAGATAATGACTGCATATCCTACTCTGTGTGTACCCTACTCTGCTATCTTTTTGATTAAAAGAGAAATTGCAAAGGGTACTAGGCCATCTACTATTGCAATAGATTGTCTGCTGTGTGGAAAGTAAGTTGTTGTGCTCTGAAAACTGAATGAAAAATGTTCAGAGTGTTTTTTTGAGTTCTGTAAGTGGTATTATTATTCTGAGTAGTAGTATTAAAGTTGTGGGTATAATAGAGTGGCTCATAGTTATTTATAGAACCATATAAAAACTATAAAAACATTAAATTGAACAAAAAAAAAAGAAATAAATATATGTGATGTTCTCCAAAAGAGGGGGATTATTTTTGTTCTCAGATGTTTGGAAGATATTATTCTAATTAACAGAAACCAAGACAAGTATTTTATGGAAGTTATTTCCTAAAGATGGTGAAAAATAACTTGAAGGCACAACTCTGAGACAATGGACAAAATAGGCAGACCCACTTCGCCCAAGCTTTTTTCCCCACCCAAAGCTGCGCTGCTTCTTCTCAGAAGAGGGTCACATATTCCCATATGTGAGGTGTTATAGAGTAACAGCCCAGACACAGCCATACAGCTCCAGGTTCCAAACCCTGACTGCAACTGTGAAAGATTAACCCTGTTTTTGGCTGAAGCCAGGACAGCATAAACAGAAGAAATACCAATCCCTGTAACACACTGCATCAATTTTGATGGATTTTTCTAGATCAACTGTACATCCAGCCATCAAGCCTGGAGCTGCAACTTATCAGCGTCATGTACCTGTAACTCAGCATTTTTTGTTGGTGTCCTTAGTGATAACCTGCATAATAAAAAAGCTAGTTTACAAAAATCTTGAACTATGTAGTAATAAAATCCTTTTATAATTTAGGAAATGTGTTGTGAAGACACAGTAATAGAGACAAAGGATATTCAAGTAGGTTTGTATTTTGGTTTTTTGGTTGGTTGGGGTTTTTTGTGTATGGACGGTTTTGATTGTTTGACTGCTTTTAATTTATCCCCCTCCCTCCTGACCCTTTCTACTTGATTCTACTTTTATCATCTGCATAAATGTATGTGAATGTACAATGCAGTACAGTCTTATAGCTCTCTACAATTACTGTAATTAAGTTACTAACAATAAGTAAAGTAACTTTAAAGCTGTGCATGACATAAATACTGACATTTGACCCAGCGTATGAAGACTTTGCTGTTTGTGTTGTTTCATACAAAATCAAAATTATTTAAAATCTCCATCTTTAAACAGAGTTTTTGGACACATTATTCCCATTCATTTTTAGCTGTATGAGTTGACAAGTGGATTGAGCACTTCACTGGTAGATTACAACTTTTTGAATATTTGTGCCCATACATCGGTGCCCAGTATGTCTGTTAAAGTCCAAATTTCCAGGATTCTGAGACCTTTTGGCATGGCTCACCTCATGCAGTATATTTTAGACCCAAAATTGTGGATTGTGCCTTAGATATTATTGTAGCCTATATCTGTGGAACTGTTATTTTTCTTTGACAGATTTTTGGAGGAGAACAGGGTGAAAAGGGTTGCAAATCATACTTCAGAAAAACTAGTTATAAAGAAGGTGTTCTGAGTAGGAAATCCTGCTTTCTTTACACTTTAACTTCTATGAGTTTGGCACTGCATAGAAAAATAAAAGGAAATTACTTCCTTTTTTGCTGATTCAGCATGCACTCAGCCATGCTGACACAGCTGCAAAATGAGCTCCTAAATGTACGATAACTTCTTAATAAAAAGAATTTCAAATACAAAGGAAGGTTTTTCCCATAATCCCTCATTCAAAGCAGTGTAACTCATGAAATAAGTTCACATGCACATAAGTTCACTGTCTAACAAGATTCTCCTTGTAGTTCCAGCTGAGGAAAGATACAGTGCATAATACATCAATAATTTGTTCTTTAACCATAGGCCATCACCTCAGATAAAAGTCTTGGCATTTGGGAAAGATATATAAGTGGATCAAAATCCTCAACTGGATCACCAGTCATAGGAATGTCAATTTGACAGTTATTCATGCGTGGGTTGCAGTCACTTTCTGAATAAAAGGTCCTTTTGTACTTGACCTGCATGCGCCTTTCCCCTTAACAATACAAAGACACAATTTCTTTTACACTGCACTTTCTAATTTCCTATTTGGAAACTCAGATTATATAGAAAAGGCAGTCTATGATGAATTGTTCAATCCTGTGTTCTTTTCTCAGGTGACCTTTATTCAGTTTTTTGACTTTTTTCTGTGAATTAGATTCCCCTTATAAAGGGTGTTTATTTAAGTCTTTTTAGGGGATGCTTTTATCAGGGGCTGCATCATCGCTTTTGACACTGTATCAGTTTCTCTTCTTCAAAGGAAAAGATATTAAACCACTTTCAAATCTTTTATAGCTTAATTATGTGTCAGAGGGAAGAGTTTCTAGAATCAAAAATGACAATAAAAACTCATTCAAATTAAATGCAGAGTCCAGTGCATGAAACAAAATTTGTCTGAAATAAACATAAAAATACATGTTTCTATTTTTACAAGCACAGTCTGTGTATGACTCTCTTAACATTTGCATTAAACATTAGTTTACATAGACCTATTGAACAAAAAAATCAGAAAATTTGCATTATTCATAGATAAATAGTCATTGTCTGACTATACTGCCAATGCTTGTGACACCAAATAAAATCCTATTCTATTCCTTTTGCCTTAAATGAATCATCAGAAACTAATGAACTTAATTTTTGCATCCTTATATATTGACATTTTGCACTGCTTACTATGCTTGTGGCAATACTTCAGGGTTTATTTTTGGTTTTGGCAAGATCACCAAACCTTTTCCCCTCACTAGTTTCCCATCTCAGATTAAACAATTGATGGTGACCAATAAAGTTGCAGAATGTTCCTCAGAGCATGGTAATAAAACGACTCAGCACTTTCTCCCAAATTGCTTTAAAAACACTAAAGCTGGAGTTTGTCTGTTGCTGAACACTCACATTTCATTGGCACAAAGGCTGAAAAGCTAGCTGACTCATCGGAGCCTTTTTTTTTTTTAATACCTGTACAATTTTGCTGGGCCAGAATCGTTTTGACACTGAGACAAGATTAAGACAAAATCCAGATCTGTAAATACATTTGCCAGCTAAAAAGTGTCTGATTTGCATAATCTCCCTATCCAACTCTTCCTCAGTACTCCAAGTGGAGAGTTACTTTATGAAGTTAGAATAATGCAATCATAGAACAGTTTGGGCTGGTCATACAGTCCAACCCTCCCTGGAAGAAACAGGAACATCAACTATGTCAGAACATCAACTATATCAGGCTGCTCAGAGCCCTGTCCAACCCTACCACATATGGGTCATCTACCACCTCTGTAGGAATCTTGTAAAATCATCCAAATCTCACCAGAGACATGGCAGCTGTGGAAAATTTGGAGGAAGAGAAATTAATTTTGTCAGTATTGGAAAATTAGCCTCTTTTACCATGTTATTCCATGTTATCATAATGAACATGCATAAATGATTGTTATAACAGGGGAAAGGGAGATAGGAAATGGAAAACACATATTTTATGAAATAACAGATGTATAAAATCATAGAGTCATAGAACCCTAGAATCATAGGTTATTTCAGTTTGGAAGGAACCTTTAGAGGTCATGTAGTAAGTAATGTGATGAGCAACAACATCTTCAATGTTGTTGCAAAGAAACTTGACCACCTAGACCTTGATTGAATGTTTCTAGACATCTGGGCAACCTGCTTTGGTGTTTCACAAGCATCCTCACAAAAAGCTTATTCCTTGTATCTAGTCTAAATCTACCTTCTTTTAGTTTAAAACCACTATCCTTTGTCCTGTCACAGTAGGCCCTACTAAAAAGTCTGTTTCCATCTTATTTACACATCCTCTTGAAGTATTGAAAGGACAGAATATGATCTCACAGAGCCTTTTCCAGGCTGAGCAAACCCAGCCCTCTCACCTCTCCTCACAAGAGAGTTGTTTCATTCTTCCAATCATGTTGCAGGCCCTCATCTGGATGCATTCCAGCAGGTCTGTGTCTTTCCTGTGCTGGAGGCTGTAGGGACAGGCACCAAACTTCAGCTGGGGACACACAGGAGCACAGTAGAGGGGGAGAATCACCTCTCTTGTCCTGCTGGTCATGCTGGTTTTGATGCAGCCATGGAGAGGATTGGTTTTCTGGGCTGTGAGTACACCTTGTGGTGTCCAGCTTTTCATTCACCAGGACCCCCAAGTCCTTCTCCACTCTTCTTCCAGAAGGCTTTCAATTCTTTCACCCCAAAAACTGTATTGAAACCAGGACTTAAGCTTGTCCAGATTCCTCTGAACAGCATCCCTCCACTGAAGGACTTGAGTTTTCACAGTACAACACCAAAACTCTCCCCTGTGATTATTATAATTTTAAATCTTACAACACATCTTAATGGTAGATGAACATCTGCTGGAAGAGAAGGGAGACAAAGAGAGGATCAGAAGTTGAATTGCTCATCAGAGCCCATTCTTATTCTTACCATTACAACTCATAAGATTTAAATGAAATTAATTCCTCTTATTACAGTTAAGGTATGATTAGGGCTACCAGTTTCTCAGTCCTTTACAGCTGTCCTGAGATGGTGCTGAAATCAGTCAGATTGAACATTAGTTTATTCAATCCAATCGAATAACTTGTAGTGAATGAAAAGTCAAAGGGAAACAGACTGTAAACTCAGATCACATTTTGCGCAAATACTGAGCATAATTTTCACCAGAAAAGGAAATGAAGGGGATTAACTGTAGACAAAACACTGAATTTTTGAGAAATAAAAATTTAATGCAGGAGGTATGGAAGAGATAAATATCCCAAATGTAAAGAATGACAGACAACTTGATGAATATCAAAACTAGAAACTGAAGATCAGTTTTCTGTTAGGATTATTTTCACTTTGCATTATCCTCTTATTCAGACATGAAGCCTTGAGTGTGAGGGAATCAAAAAATTTCAAATTAAGCTTGGTGGGAATCTGTAGTAGGAGGAAAAAGCTAGTAAGGTAGCAATACTCTACAAGAAAAGATACCAATCATGAGTTTTAGTGATAGATCACAAAGAAGATAACACTCAGTTAAATAATGGCATTACTAAAGGAAGAAGAGAGTAATTTAATAGATATTTTAATAGTGGAATAATAAAAACAAATAGTCATATTCTAGAGAGATGTTGTTGAACACATGAATTTTTAAGCAGCTTGGAAGGAACCAGAATGAGGCAGATGTTGTTAATATTCCGACTGGATTGTGAAATTTGAATGTCACTCTTTGTAGAGTAACTTTATTGATTGAACATTGTTAAAAATACCTAAATGAATAATTTAGGCAAACCAGATTCTGAAAAAAAAATCTATTCTATTGCAGGAATGATAATTACAGCATATGGAATTCTGGTTCTGATTTTCAGAGCAACAGCCAAAGTCCTAACCAAATATTGTTTTCCTTTGTCACGTGGGAGTTTATCTTCCTCACTTTTTTTTTCCAGTCCATTTCAATCTTTCTGAGTTCACAGGACTTTGAAAATGCCCCAGAAATTTGAAATTTCTCTCTGTGACTATTCCAAGTGAAGAGAATTATATGTAAATTTTCTTATTTTTGCTGAATTGTGTACTGGTGAGAGTTGTTCAACCTTAGGCAAATCACTAATCCTCTCTGACCCTCTATTTATCTACATGTAAATTAGGCCTAATAAAAAGTCCACCAGAAGCAAGCATGGAATTTAAGCTAGACAAATAGCTCGTAGCAGTAGAAGAGTAAAATTGGCATAATTAATTGAACTGCAGTGAAACTAATCCTACTCTCAGCAGCAAGATTATTCAGTCACGTAAGTTTTATTTTGTTATAGTCACAAAAATGCTCTAACTGAAGTAAATACAATGTCCCTATCTTTCTCCTCAGTGAAAGGCAGTAGTGGAGGCAGTAAGTATATTGTTGTTCATCTTGGTAGTTATATAGCCCTTAAGCAAAGGGAGAGCAAAATTTAGAAATTCTGTGAACCTGAAAAATGTTCTTTTAGGAGGCTACTGAGTTACCATCGAAACAGAAGTTGCAGTCTTAATTTCATCCAAGTGAAAATATATACATATGTATGCATAAGTTTTGATTGTTTTTCTCTATTCCTGTAAACTCAGAGTTCCTAGGAATTTTGAGTTTCTTCCTGGGAAAGAGGAAATCCATAATCATGATGTTTATAAGCACTACTATAGTTAGTAGAGCTAATAACAAGGTCAGCAAGAAAACAACCTACAACGTTTTTATCAGACAATTCTACTTACTTTTCATAAAGTAACAATTTAGTAGGAGCTTAGATTTGCTAATTGAGAGTCCTCTGAGAGCCACTGATAAACCAATTTATATGGGAAAAATCTCAAAATATTTCTTGTAAGTTGTAAAGCATTTAAATATGTTAGTCAATACCTAAATTAGGTAATTTATAGATGAAAAAATGGTACCAAAGAGAATTAACTGATAGAATTACATCCATGAGAAAATAATGGAGTCTAGCTTTTCGAGTTCTTGCATATTTCTGCTTTATTAGTTTATATTCTGAAAATTCTAAACTTTTGTTACAGACTTCTATAGATGTATTCATCTTTTTCTCTTGTCAAGACAGAGGCATCAAGCTATGATATAGATGTGCTGTTGCTGGCCTGTGCAGACAAACAGCTCTTTTGTTAAGATGTTGAGATTGCCCCAGGCACTCAAACCAAAATGAAAAGGATAAACACAGATGATTAATAACATACCTTTGGAAGTCTTTGACATCAATATATTGATTCTTACAGTTAGTGGGCCATACAATCACAGACATACATTCTTAATTAAAAGAACTGTGGCTAAAGCCACATGCACAAAAGGTAGACTTGCTAGGTGCAGCTCTGTACAAAGAATCAGACACATGGAGAAAAACTACAATATTGTCAAAGTTTTCTGTCTATGTCATACAACAAATGAGCTCCCTTTGAATGATCTTATGATACTCAAAAAATCATCCCAACCATTTTAATTCTGGTACTGAAACACAAGTTTCAAATGTTTTGATTTTGATCTGGAATTTTCCACAAATGACAATATGCAGCTGTTGGCAGCACTGATCAGTAATACATCTATACTGAGACTTAAATCATGCTGAAAAAAAAAAAAAACTTAAAAATACTAGCATCATAGAATCATAAAATATTTGGGGTTGGAAGGAACTATCAAAGACCATCTAAGACAGACCTTGCCCTTGCCATGGGCAGGGATACCTTCTAACAGATCAGACCACTCAAATGTCCATCAAAACTGGCTTTGAAAACATCCAACACTTCAAAACACCTCATATTCTTCATTCTATTATGAATTTTCCATGGTTTCCATATAAGTCTAAAAATCTATCTATATAATAACATTGGTGCCAGGGAAGAAAAAGAATTCTCATAGCAGTATATANTCTATACTGAGACTTAAATCATGCTGAAAAAAAAAAAAAACTTAAAAATACTAGCATCATAGAATCATAAAATAGTTTGGGTTGGAAGGAACTATCAAAGACCATCTAAGACAGACCTTGCCCTTGCCATGGGCAGGGATACCTTCTAACAGATCAGACCACTCAAATGTCCATCAAAACTGGCTTTGAAAACATCCAACACTTCAAAACACCTCATATTCTTCATTCTATTATGAATTTTCCATGGTTTCCATATAAGTCTAAAAATCTATCTATATAATAACATTGGTGCCAGGGAAGAAAAAGAATTCTCATAGCAGTATATAGGATATTTATAACACTGGGAGAAGTCTCAGGCTAGAAGGAGTAGGAAGGAAATTCCTAGAAAGATGGATTGGAAGGTGATGGAAGTTTGGAAGGTATTAGATACTTCAGGGCTTTTCTCATTACAATAAGTTATTTTTAATTATATAGAGTTAAACTTAAAAATATTGTAATTTTTAGAGTTCTTTCTATTGAATATATAACTTTGTAAAAGATGCTTTAAAAACTCGCTTTACTGGGGAGAAGAACTGTATTTCACACTGAAATATGTTGTCAAAGTAGGAAGGGATATGGATTTTGGAACCTGTATTTGACACTTCTCACCTTTTTACGACTTAATGTTCCTAGGTCTCTCTAGGTTTAAGTGATTCTAAAAGATTCTACATAATCCTAAAGACATAACTTTGTTTATTTTTTAGCCCAGTGCTCAAAGCAATCACATTCGATACAGGAAATTCTCCATTCACATCCCTTACAATAAGTAAGCATGAACTTGGCTTTCATCAACTATTTTTTACCACACTTAATTACAGATTTTTGACTATGCCAAGTCATATGCACTTGAGAAAATTACACCTTTTTGGTCTTCTGCAAAAAGCCCTATAACCTTGGCCCTTTTAGCAAGAATTGGCCTTGAAAAAGGAAATCATTAATGCTTGAAAGATTAGTAATAGCTTTGCTGAGACTACCTTTGAAAATCCCTTATATTCAGACAGGTTATATTTTGTCCTCACCGTTGCTTCCTACCTTGTCCACATACCATTATAAATCTCTGAGAGCTGCAATATCCACTCCTTGCAAAATGGTCTTATTTTGCATTTAAATGATTTTCTTTAAATTTGGTCAGATGGGATATATGAGGAACTTTATACAGCTTGGCCCAGTAAAGGGAACAATTTATCATTAAGGTCTTCAGTGGCCTCCTGTATACATGTGAAAGACAGGGCTTTAGATCTGTTGGTCAAAGGAAGGGCAATGCCCTTGAATTTTCCAAGGAGATAGCAGATAGTCTTCCATCCAGGAACTTGTTTCCCTTTAATAAATCTGGGAAAAGGTATTATGAAGTTGCTTTGTCCATTTTGAGGTCAAAAAAGTATCAGTAAAACCTTCCTATATGGCAATGTTATGGATATTTGGCAGAATGTAATTAATTTATACTTGGTCTACTATTGTCAGAGCACCACGTAAAGTAATAAAGTTTCACTGACTTCTTATTTCTGACAGTCAGCTGATGCAGGTCATGCAAATGTGAAGAGTGAGTTTGCATAAACTTAATGATACTATACATAGAAAATATTTTTCCTCCTTTAGGTAAGGGAAAATAAATGCAAAAAAAAATAGAATAGTACAGAGAGAAAAACAGATTTAAAGGAGTGAAAGAAATTATAAATTATGAAAAGTAAAAGTTGTGAAAAGCAACAAGCTTTTACTGCTGTATCTTTAGAAGGGCTAAATTTGTGTAAATCCACTGTCATGAAGAAGAAAAAGCACAAGCCTACAAGTGACAGGATGATTATGTTACACCATGGATCATCACAGAGTAGCAAACAGAGCTGAAGGCCTGGAGATAGTTAAATCAGCTTAGTACTTGTTTTTACCTGATTCCTGTAGGCTTCTTTGGATGACAGCAGTATGGTCCCCTCTTGGATTTTCCAGACTAATAGATCATCAGAGTATCTTGATTTATGCTGACACAGCCTTCCTTTATTCTGAACATTTCAGGGATTTTTTTTTGTAGTTCTCCAGTAAGCAAATTATACTGCCAAATTAGGTATCTGAAGCTTATATTTTTATCATCATATTGATTGCCCTTGTTTTTTTTGATTTAAGAGGTGACCAGACTTTATATTTTTATACCAGGCTCTAATTTTTATATTCTTATAATTCTGAAGTACAAAATTTTGGAGTAAATATGTAATTGATTAATTTTTCCCTTGAAATTATTGAGTAACTCAGAAGAAACTCTTGTGGAAAAACTGCTTATGAATGTTCAACTAATAATTTCTAGTTTGTTTGTATTAAATATATTTTATATTTCCTGGATTGCATGAAATATACCTTTGAACTTGCTGCAAATGCATCATCAGATCAACTTTTAAATTTTAGTCAAGCATTGAGTAAGATGGAAAGAAGTAATAGTTTTTCCCTCTTGACATGTTTTTGCTTCATTTTACTTCATGAAAAGTTGTTCGTTGGCCATTTTAAAGAAATATAGTAATATCTCAAAATGGGTGTTAAATGTAGCAAACAGTTTATGCACATTTTTCAATTTATTTTTTATTCGGGAATCAACTTTTTTGGTATTTTGAGTCTGCTCTCATTTCCAATATGGGGAGAAAAGAGAGTCTGTAGAATGATTAAGCATGATTTGCACATCTTTTAACAAATAAAAAGCCCATATTGTAGACTACTGCACTATATCAACATGAATTATGTATTCTGCAGATATGCATCTGACAAGCAGATATTATTTGTGTTTGAAGCATGTCATTGGAAGGCAAAATTAATCTCCCTATGCAACAAAGCTCCACCTTTTCTAAAAGACACACTTAAGCCTGTTATTTTTTTTTTTCTGATATATTTGTTGAGAAGATACTCTTTATTCTGTCTTGTATCTACTAATGTATCCTTTCAGCAATTAGGCTTTCATTTGTACAATTCTAATTGCCCTTATACTGTCACCTTATTCTTATTCCTGCAGACACTGAACTTTTGCACTGATTTTCTTCCTGGGATTATCAAAAGAAGTATAATAATGCTGGGTGGAAAAAATCCGAGCCTTAATATAATTTTTTGGTATTGTGGTGGTAGCTGAAGAGTAATACTTGGTCCTCACATACCAAAAAGATGCTGACGTGAGTACCTTCACATTTAATTTACAACAGGCAAACAGATGGATTTCTAGAGAGCCAGGTTTGAGCAAACAATCTGGATTTCACAGGATCTTGTAGCAATCAGATTGTTAGCAATTAAGTGCTATTGACATGGCACAAGCAGTCATGAGAGAAAAGCTTTCTGCTAAATTGAAGATATTTTGCAGATCCCCTGGATCTTTGAGCCTGACTGAGTGAGGGGGTCCTTTTGAGTGTGATTTGCTGTGTGATTTTCCTACAGTGGAGGTTTTCCTTCTTTTAAAACAGTGAAGACTAAAAGATGGGAATCTGGGGCTTTCTCCACGTGAGCCTAAATAGATCTGGCTGATTCTAAGGGTAAATAACAGAAGAATAAAAGCATAATGACAGTGAGAATATAAAATTCCAGGTGTTGTCTGCAATTGGATACAAAATCATAGTATGAAGATCAGTATTTATATACTTAACCATATGAACAAGAGAGGCACAAGCTACATATGAGGGGTCTAAATGGAAAGTATTTCTATGATACATCCTTTCTAGAAAGTTGTAAAGTTATTGTAATATAACAAACTAGTTGTAGCAATTACAAATATACATGTGTAGGCCTTACATGTGCCAAAAATATCTGTTGTATTGTCCACAATACCAGATGATGTAATGAGCACTTAAATTATAATATATCTTAAAATCAGCAGGTTTTCTTTTCAGTAAATTCATTGTATTGACATCTTCTGGTCTTTTTCATGAAGATACTAGGTCCAAAGTCCTATTGTATTTGGAACAGATAATACAATACTCCCTCTGGAAAGGGGATATATATTATCAGATATATATATCTGCTTATCAGATATAGCACTGATTAATATATAACAGTGCTTTAAGTAAAAAAAAATTATAAAATTAAAATTTAAGACCTTAGAGCTTGTAAAGAAAAAAAGTCAGCATTTCTTGTCATGATCTAAATTTATATGTCTCTCTTGCAATATAGCCTTTCACTTAATGGGGATAAATTGATTCAAAACTTCTGTGTTATTACCATTTGAATAATTTAGTTATCTAAGGCACTTCCAAAAGACTAGTAGCTTTTCCCCTCAGGGTAATTCTATTCATATCAGTGGGAATAAGTCGTTAATATGCCATTTTACACTCTTGAACAAAATTGGATATTCTAATTTTGTCAATACCAATGACTAAATATCTGTAACACTTTGTTTATAACAGTTTTGATTTAATACAGACACGGGACTTAGGAAACAATCAGAATGAAAGAATAACTTTACAGCCTTAAAAGCAAATAGTAACATAGTGTTAATTTAATGTACTTCAAATAAAGTAATAAAAGCAAGGAGAAAAAAAGATAGGATTTCCACTGCTGGCTGAATCCATGAATTTTACTTGAACCTCTGATAGTTTTTGAACTTGTTTCCCATAATGATGTGTTAATTACTGGGAGAAGAGTGGAACTGAAAAGAGAAATTTTGTGCAGTACATCATTCTACATTGTTACATATGTGTTCACACAATATATGAGAGCAGAAGTAAAATTATACAAAAAATTATTGATTGTAAAACAGCAGAATAACATTTCATTGATGGCCACCAGAGAATAACCTAATTTTCAAGGGCACCATTACATTAATAAAAACAGTCAGAATTGTCCAGTTGGAAAGAACCACGTGGACAACTGAACAGTGAAAACATTTCATTTAATTCTAACTGGATCTGTGTTGGGATATTGGGTCATAGGAGCTCCTCACAGTGATAGGCTGTTTTCTCACAGTGATAGGCTGATGAATACTTGCTATTTCCTTAAGCCCTTCTACATGCATTTACATAAATGTAAATGAAGTGGATCACATACTGGCATTAAGCCTGTGATTGTTCTGATGTCCATCCAGAAAGATGGGCTTCCAGTCCTCTTCTGTCTCAGGAAGAAAATACTTTTCCCTAAGATCACATGTATCTTGAAATGAGTTCCAAGAGCAAACAAACAAACAAAAAA
>VZRX01021972.1:69582-101261 GCA_013398075.1 Notiomystis cincta | reverse complement strand
TTTTTTTTTTTTAATCAGATGTGCCCATAACCTCAGTAGTGCTGCTGTACATGGTGTTTACGCTTGCAGACTGTGGTGGAGATGCTGCATTGGCTGCCCTGCAGGTCCTGAAGGGAGCTGGAGGCACTGGCCCTGTATCAATCTAGGCATCTGGCCCTGAGCACTCTCAGGGACCTTGCTGGAATAAAACTTAGTTGATGTCTTTGGCAGTGTCTAGACCAGAAGATGAAGTTCTGACTTGCTTTGGGTGCTGCTGCTGGGGTTGTGCTGAAGGAGCTCCTCAGGGATTTTGCAGCCCAGAAGTAAGATATTTTTTGTCTAAAAGGGACACCACCAACCAAGGAGTATGCTGCCTCAAAGAGCTCCAGCCTCCATGGAATTTCTGGTTGAGGAGCCTTTTAGTGTCCTCTAGAGAGCTCAGGATTGAAGGCACCAGCATTGCCAGCAACTCTCTGTCAGGATGTGCCAGTCCAGTAAGTAATGGAGCAGATAGAGGGATGTGTAATGGTCCTGCTGAACGAGAAGTGCTGCCTGGCAAGTGAGTGGAGTGCCTTGGAAAGAAGACAGAGGTTTAGGGACGTGTCAGACTAATTTCTGCCGTCTTTATTAACCACGGGCTCTGTCACTCAGTGCAATAGACTTTAAAACCTGAGCAAAAGCAAACTCTTCAGGTGAATGAGATAGTTTGCATCTGAAGATGCTGTACATGGTTATAGTTTAAACTGGTGAGAAACACACGCAGTTCTCGTGCAGAACTGTTGGTTCCCATAACAGCAGCAGAAGTTTTCATGTTGATTTCACTGGGGTTGTAATTCCACCTTCCTGCCTTGCTGTCTCTCCTTGCCTACTCATTGTTGGGGTTAAAAAGAGCTGGTATTTATGAGAGGGAGTAGCCCAGGCGCTCAAGACTTTTTCCATGTGCAGGTTTGTGATACCTTATCAGAAGGAGCTGCACAGAGGGACTACAGCCAACAAGGTGGCAAAAAGGATGGGTGTTGGGAGGAGTGATAGTGTGTCCACAGCCACCACTGCCTTGCATCTCTTGATGATGTTCCCTGCCTTGGGACAGTCTTACTGCACTACTGTGGTGCAGAACAAGCTCTGTGACACACAGCTTTCCTTGCCTGGCTGCAAATGGATGAAAAGCAGCCTCTAGTCCCTGTAAATAAATGGCTGTGAGCAGTCTGGTTGAATGCTCACTACCTTGTAGCAGAGGTGCAACTTCTGGGTTATTCCCTTTGGCTCTTTGAGTTTTCTCTCTGCCGCGGTCGCAGTTCCTCTCCTCCCAGTAAAGGAGTGCATTTTGTGTGAGCTCATCTACAGGATGTCACTGCACTGGTGGTAACTTTTCCTGAGGGAGGTGGATGGAGGCAGCGAGTGCCTCGTCCCAGTGTGTGTGTGCTGCCGCTCCACAACCGAAATGTGTTGGGCAACTTCCTGCGCCGCGTCCCTGCCGCGGCGGCGGCTTGGGCTGACTCACGGCGGCGCCCGGCTCTGCTCTCAGCAAGCGCTTGCTTGCAAACCCGTCCACATGGGGAGGCTCCCTGTGGCTGCATGTGGGGTGTCTCCTTCCAGAGCCAGGGGATGCCTTGTCTCGCAGAGAAGATGCCCTGAGACGCTGCTTCACTTTTTTCCGGCTGAGTCTTTGTGTGATAGGTGTGTGTTTGTTCCCTGTCACGTTACACTTGCCGGTTCGGTGAGCGTGCTGGTGATGGTGAGCTCTCCATCTCATCCTCACCATGCAGTGATGTTCCATGGTGCTTCCAAAATACAATTTAGGTCAGCAAGAAGAGACAGCTTGCTGTGCTTGGGTGATAAATTACATGGAATGGAAGAAGTGCTGCCTGATGCCAGCTAGCATCTTTACGACCGCTGGTACTCTGCCTGCTCCCGGTAAAACATGATGGCTGTGGAAGCACGAGGGTTGGGTCACTCCAGGTTGGGAGAGTGCTGCTGAGTGCTCAGTGCCAGCTTGTGGTCAGCAGCTGGGAAGCCTGGCTGCTGTGTTTGGGGCAGGAATACCCATTTTACCAAGTGGCTGCGTAGGGGCACCAGGGACATTTTAAGAGAAGCCTGGAATTTGTGTAGATAGGAATACTTATACTGAAAGTCAATGATGTGGATTTTGACTTTTTTTAGCTGAGTGCATTCAAATTTTTTTCCCATTGTGTTCAGACTGGACTTAGCACTCCCTACTTTTTCCTCAAGGGTTAGAGAATGTTAGGGACTCCATTAAATTGACTACTGCAGGCATCACCTCCCAACCCTACTCTTTCTGCACACTCAGTCTTCGTGTCTTCTCTCAGGTTATTTTCAGTGCCTTCCTATCTTGCAGTTTGTTGCTACTTTTAGTTTCCCAGTATAAGTGTGGTCCCATGCTTGCTTTCTTTTTAACAGTGTCACTTTTGTTGTGCTTAGATTTGGGGCAGGTAGGTTGCCTAAAAGCTGAATACTGGATATGGAGAGAGCTTAGTGCTTGGCAAAGTTTCATGAAGTAGAGCTGAAGGGAGTGGAAGCTGGGAAGCTTGCTGCTAAGCAGCAGCCACTCATCCCTCATCTTCTGCTCTGTGAGGATCATCTCCAGATCAGTTATCAGCCAGTTTGGTTTGGTTTAGGGATGTCGAGTAGTCAAAAGTATGAGGATTTTTTGTTTACATGTCTGTTTGCTTAAACAGAAAACCAAATTCCACACTGGTGGAATAAAATTAAAAGCAAGCTGGCCAGGGAGGTCAGCATGTGAAAAGCATTGCTTTGCCTTCCCCAGACTCTGGAGGAAAACTTGCACTTTGGGAGCAGGAGCTGGGAAGCAGAACTGGGGACAGCTTTGCAGTCACAAAGTTGTACCAGTAATGTGGTTTTGTGATACAGCTCCGGTGGTGCTTTCCAGTTAAGTCTTGCAGAAGGGTCACTTGGGGTGAAGCTTCAAATTGTTGGTTTTCCACTGGAAATCGTGAGTTTTGGTACTTCTAAGGCTGAAGAAGGCAGAAAAGCTGTATGGAAAAGATAGCTTTATGTTTTCTAGCATTGGTGGATTGTTACTGACACCAGCTGAAATGTAGCTATGTTCACTTCTATTTCAAGAGGAGGGTAGATGAACACATGGAAGGGTTAGCCTGGAAAGGGAATTAGCATCAGAATTATTTTGCAAGGCATTCGCTCAAATGGCTCACTTGTGAACAAATGAATGGTTTACATGTTTTTTTGCATTTTAGTGCACTTAGCACATTATTGAATTTATGGAAAATGACCCATAAGCATCTCTTGAAAAGCTAGTATTGGCTGTAAAGCATTTTTCTTGAAAGCACTTCTTTCCCTGCCCTCCCTTTTTGTGACACCAAAGTTTTTTCTTAATAATCTAGATTCCACTGCTTGTTTGTTTTTGGGGTTTTTTAATTATTATTATTATTGTTATTTTTATATCCCAGTTTCTCTGTTAGACTGTTTTTATGTGCATGTTTTAAATCTGAGGCACAGGGAACGAGGTCCAACAGTGACTGCAGCCTTTGGAAAGGCTTCACATTTGCAAAGTCTCTGAAGGCAGCTCTGGAATAAATGTCCCAGAGGCTCTGGGCCGTGTAAAGGGTCCAGATTGGGGTCAGGGCATGTCTGAGTTCACATATCATTTTCCTTTCAGTTATTTGTTTCAAACACAAACCCACTTATGTGTGTATATATATGTGTATTTAATTAAAAAAAGGCAAACTTTTATGGAAAAAGTTAGATGAAATCTTCCTCATGCTCCCTGCCCTTTCCTGGAGTATAAGAGTTTGTTTAATCCCTTCCCTACTGCAAGATTTCTTAATTTGTCTTAATATTGGACCTCTGAATTGGTTTTCATTATTTTTTTTTCCCCACTCTGCCTTTAATTATATCACAGGGTGTGGGAGAACATTGACATGAGGAAGGCTTGGAAGTATTTCTGAAAATCCCTGGAAAACCTCTCTTCCCCTTTGAGTCCACTAGTGCCAAGGTTGAAATGAAGCCCCTGAGCTTATGGCTTGTCCAGTCCTTTGGTTGGTTGGTTTTATTTTCAGGCTGGATTTGAGAAGGTGATAAGTGCCTTTTTAACGGTTTTTAAAATCCATTATTTTTAATTTTCCTCTGCTTTGCAAGCCAGGAGGAGCGGGAAGGACCCTGCCTGCTGTAGGTGCTGCCCTAGGGAGCATCTCTGGGTGTCCTTTGTAACCCAGGGGTTCATCTCCTCCACAGATACTGGGTCCCAGCTTGCTGAAATCTGTGGCTGAGAGGTGGGTTTATCCTTGGAAGACTGTAATGCCTTTAGTTGTCTTGGATACGTGACATCATAGAGTGTTATAATCAAATATAGGCCTTTCTCAGGGCTGGGAGGGGAGGATCTCAGCTGCCCTCAAGCAGGGCTGTGAGGTGTGCAGGGCATGGGCAGCCTGAGACAAAGGAGATGAGTGGGGGGAAAGGTTGAATTAGTAGGGGGAGAATGGTTTGGTGTCATCCTTTTAATGCTTCTGGTCAGACAGATGGATGCTTTTTATTGATGGGTTTGCATTAGTTGTGCCAGGATTTATTTTTTTTTTGCTCTTACCTCTAACATGGAAATACTTGTAGCTGGTCCAGTCCCCAGCTTGGGTAGGTGAGCAGTGACAGTCAATTATTTGTGTAATTCTTGGGCTGTTTTGACAACACACACTGATTTATTTAAGTCAGGACAAGCCCTTATGCTTCTAGTAGATGCAAGGGAATATGAAAAATCAATAGAGGAGTTTACTATTGGTGTAGTTGTTTGCATGCAAAACCATGTACCAATGTCTTAAATACTCCTCCAGAGCCTGTTTGTGTCAGGACAGAAGTTGTGTGTAAAGCACACAGTGCTTTAAGGCTGCAGCCCCTGTGCATTTTGTGGAGAGCTGCTGTCATTAAGTGTGATATGGCTGAAAATCGTTTTTCCTGGATTAAAATTATGTTCGACTACTCAGAATTGGGCAATGCATGGCAAGATTTTTATTTTTTTTTAAACCTGAAGGGAAATCACTGCACAGTTGGCAGGCTCCAAGTCTTCCCACTATTAGCAGAAGTGACCTAGTTGCTTAGCTGGTCCTGCAGAAATAAAAAGGTGCATTTAGTTGTGAAGAAGGTTGTCTTAACCTGGGGCACTGATGCTGTGCAGGTGCCAAAAGGGCACCTTTCATCTGATGCCACTGTAAAGAAGGATTGAGCAGCAACAGCAGCTCGGTTCTCATGCTAACTTGGCATGGACAAGGCTGTGGCATCTTCTGACAAAAAGGCTGAATTCTTTTTTGCCAGGTCAGTGAGTCCAAGCATGGTGGCCACAGTACTAAAATGATACCTGTACACTTAAACCTGCAATGCTGCTGAGTTTGGAGGAGGTCACCTTTGGTGATATGATGGCATCTGCCACGGCTTTGACCTTTGGGTGTGGATTCTGCCGGAGCTGAAACTTCTTCCAAGAAGGGCTGCTGCAAAATAAACGTGCTTCCCTGCTTGCCTGAGGGTATGCACAGTGGACTTCCAGTTGTGTTAAATGGCTGGCCTTCATTAAAGCAACTTTGTCTTCATTGAATGCTCACACATCAAAGCATTTGCTCCTGTGGTAGAATGTAGCAGTGCTTAAGGTCTTCCATCAAAATTCAGTCATAGCTGGAGGTGTTTGGGGGGACACTCAAGTTTGGTTTAGCCCAGATGTGCTCTGCTAGGCTGAGGACCTTTCAGTGCTCATAACCTTTCCCAAACTTAGCCCTCCAGTGAGTTGAGAGAAGGCTGCAAAAAATATTATCTTGTTTTGAGACATTGAGTCTCCTCTGATCTGTTTGTGCTTCTCTGGACATGAGGCTGCCTTGATACACCTGCAGCTTTAATCAGCCCCTTCAGACCTCTGCTCTTTGGGTCACCAGTGGTCTGGGAGAGCAAGGCTTTGGGTGCTGGACTGGCATGGATTAGCAGCAAGGTCTGCTCCTGGCTTTTATGTCATGCCAAAAATCACACTGCTGGAAGAAGGTTGTCTCTCTCACCTATTTTCAGATGCAGCCTAGCTTTTATTTGAGCAACCTCAGTTGTCTTGGAAGCCTTTTAATCTTCTTACCCTGGAATCATAGTGCTCTGTCTGTAATTACCATACAAAATGATGTGCATCTCCACTATGATTCTTTGAGGGCTGAGTGTTTTGATTGGCCTTTCTTTTGAAGGTACTAGCAGGAGATAGATGTTTGAGTTCCTTAGGATTTGGATGCATGAGGCTCTGCTTCTAGTTGGAAGTGTTAATACCAGCAAACAGCAACATGCTGTGTGTCACTCTGTGCTCATTGGTAGGGTAAAGCACATGGGCAGAGCACAAACTCTTCTACATTTTGCAGAGGTGTACTTAAAGCACATTATTTTTGGATTTGCCTGGCTGGAGGTTGCCTTCTGGCTCTGCTTATAGGGCTAGGGCTGTCCCCATGGGAATTATCAAAGCATCTGCACTGCAGAGCTGCTTCTGTGCTTGTTTCCTTCTCACAGTTTGCTCTCCTTGCCCTTACTGTGGTTTTTCTGCTGGGTCATCCCTGAGCACAGAACCCTGCCAGCTTACAGCAAAGATGGCTTTGGTGAGTCCCATGACCATTATGTAAAACATTAAACCCCAAATATTGGAAGTGATAATCTTGAAAATGACAGCTTGGAAGCTGTGTTCTCACAGTCTGTCTGCTTATAGGCAGTCAGAGCACACATGGAGGAAAAAAATGTGGATTTTGGATGTCATTAAGGATCTGTGTGAATGAAGAGGGGTTCTGGAGAGCACACAAGCTGACCACTTGTGTGCCCTCAGAAATGCTCTAGTGGCACTGGTGTCACTCCTATGATTTTTTCTTATTTATTGGTTGATAATAGTCTAATAATGGCCTTTATACCTTTCTAGAAAATAAAAAAAAGAATTTCTGATGTGTTCATGTAGAAGATGTGTGAGGTGGTGAACTAGGATAAGAAGGTAATGAGATACAGGTTTTTGTTATGCATCTACTAAGAGAAATGTGACACTAACCTGTATTATTTACTGTAAGTGTGTTATCTCAAATAATTTTTATGTCCAAGTGGGGCATTAATTATGTTAATGATTCTCTGCTAAAACATAGTAGCATGCAAACAAATAATGAATTGACAGCACAAAGTCTACCCGATTATGAGTGCTGGCTTAATAAGTTTTTACATTTTTTCCCTTATATTTTTGAGAAGACTGAGCGTGTCCAGGCCATTTTTGTGTTGAAAACAGACTTTATTGCCCCCATTCCCCTAAGAAATGAGTACAGTGACCTCAGGCTTGCATGTGTGTGTGAGCATGTGTGTGTTCTTGATCTGCCATGCTGACGGAAGATTTGTAAAGGGAGATTTCATGCAACATGAACCGGGAGCTAAAATTACCAAAACAGGGCTGTGAGGTGTAAGCTCCTGTGTAACTGCCTAAAGAGGCACTGAACAAGGGGGCAAAGTTAATCATTGTAAAGGGAGCAGAGCAGCTCGCATTGCAGCAGAGTTGGGGTTTGTCTCCCTGTGTGAATTTCATCACTAGCTCTTTGTTTGTTTCTTTTTAATTTAAGAAAGGATTGAAGAAGTGACATGAGCATATGTATATATGGCTGTGTTTAAAGCCAGCCATCACTGACTGCCAATATAAATCTGCTCTGGTGCCTTGGGGGAGAAGTAAATTGTAGGGAGAGCAAAGTTATTTTTGACCAGCTATTTGAGCAGCTCACTTTGCTTTAATTTTTTTCTTTTTTTAATACTGACTGAGCTGGTAGTTAATCATACCCATCCCTGCACTTAATAGAAATAAGAAACAGAAAATAAAAAATTTATGGATGTTTTCCAGCACTGCTACTGGTAAGCATAAGTGCAGGTGCTGTTGTCAACACAACTTTGCAATAGCTGGTGCAAGAGCCTATGAGCAGACAAAGAGAGGAGCAAAAATTTTGGTGAGAAACACGGTGTGTTTCCTGGGGGAGGCACAAATTCTGCATCTCATGACTGCCTGGCACCAGGCAGGGGCAGGCTGGACTGGGGAGCATAAAATGGATTATCCTGTCACCTTTCTGTGTCACCACGTCACTCCTCCATTGCACGGTGCTCCCCTTGTCCGAAAGAAGGAGGCTGGGCAGTGTCCTGCCAGGGACACAGTGAGGCTGCCAGGTTAGAGCTGGATGGGTCTGGGGGTGGCACAGCCAGGCAGTGGACACTTTGTAGGAGAAGATGGAAGTGCAAGGAGATGAGTGTTTACTGCAAACTGGTGTAAGAAAACATCCAGTAACTGTGTAGAGCTGTCTGGTGAGATGTGATATGGAAACTGTCCTCATCTTGAGCTCTGGCACTGGGAGCTGGAGCAAGAAACCAGAATGATAGCACTTACAGGCACAGGGAACTGGATTGGGGTTTGGAGATTTGGTTGTTTTTTGGTTTTTTAGACTTAATATAAACCTCAACTTTGCTGGTGAACTGCATCTATAGTTGGAGTGTGCCATGTCTGTAGTGTATTTGTGTGTGTATGTATGTGTACACACCCTACATCTCTACAGTGGTTTTGTTGCTCTGTACTTCTGATATAGCTGTGCTAGCCAAAGCTGTGGGTGCAGTGAAGCTCTAACATGTTCACATCAGCAAGAAAAAACCCATCTGTTCCTGTAAAATAGTTGTTTAGAAGACCCCTTTCAAAACTCTATAAGCAAGGTGGTTTCTGTTGGTATAATGCCTCTAAAGCATGGGAAGCCTGTTCATTCTGGTGGGCAGTTCTTTATAGATAATAATTTATGGTTAGGTTTTTACTGTTTTGTTGTTTTGGTTTTGTTTTATCTAAGTGGTGAGCCATTATTCCTGCAGGTCTGAGCTGCCACCCCAGTGGTTGGTCCCTTCTTGTTGAGAGCTGGTCCCAGCACCCTCTGCTCTGCAGGGAAGCCCAGACTAGGGCAGCAAGCCCTTGCAGGAGGGGAAAAAGGTCTTTTGGACCCAGGTAGCTCTGTGGGACCCAGCTGATGAACAGATAGGCTGGCCAGATCTTCCCCTGGTAGAAACAGGCAGCAGCACTTGGGAATGACTGTGACTTGTAGGGGGTTATAAAGACTTCATTTGCACTGAGACCACAAATAGACTTTATGCTGATTTAAGTTTTGCAATTGCTTTTTCAGTCTTTGGATACCAAAGGCAAACACTTCTAAATGGGGTCAGTTTACAGTACAGTGAGTAACTTAAGGTGAGAGCTGAATGGATTAGATCCGATCTGCTAAAGTTTTTTCCAGGTTTCAGACATTGACATCAAAGTAGCTATTATTTTTGTGTCTGAATTGGTGTTTCAAGATAGATGCAGCAGTTTCCAAGTGCTTCCTGTAAGCTCTGCTTATAAACCAAGGGGAGTTAACACATACTCATGACTTTACTGGGAGGCTCCTGTTGGACCCTGGCTCTCACCAGTGGCTTCAGTGTTTGTGCACAGCATGGGGATGGCGCAGCCCCACGCTTGGGTTTGGTGGGCTCCTGCTGAATGTGATTGTGGTGATTTGCAATGATTTCTGACCATCTCCTTTGTTGCAGACCAATAAAGCTAAATGGGCCCAGTCACTGGAATGACTCCGGATAAGAAAGCTGAAACGCCCGGAGCAGAAAAAGCCGCAGGACTACGGCAGTGCCATGGGATGGGCAGCCTGCCTGACATGGGCGATGCTGGCAAGCCAAAGGCCACCATGGTGGACAGAGATTCAGCAGATGATGAGCTCACAAATTTGAACTGGCTGCACGAAAGTACTAACCTGCTCACAAACTTCAGCCTCGGCAGTGAGGGCCTCCCAATTGTTAGCCCCTTGTACGACATCAAGGGTGACAGCGTGCCATCCTTCTCACCATCCTGCTACCAGAACCCTGAGAAAAAGTCCTCCACTTCCAAACCCCCTTATTCTTTCAGCCTTCTCATTTACATGGCGATTGAGCAGTCCCCCAACAAGAGCTTACCAGTCAAAGAAATCTACAGCTGGATCCTGGACCGCTTCCCCTACTTCGCCACAGCCCCCACCGGCTGGAAGAACTCGGTCCGACACAACCTCTCCTTGAACAAGTGTTTCCGAAAGGTGGAGAAAAGCCATGGCAAGGTGAGACCTTGCAGGAGGGAGGTGGAGCTAGTTTGAAATTCAGGGACAAATGGAGAAGGTTTTGTTGTCCTTAACCATGTTTTGTTTGGGTTGTTTTCACCCCACTCTGTCCTCTTAATACTTTATTTGCAGATGGAGGTGGTTCGGAAATGCTGCTTCTGAGAAAACACAGGATGACAAGTCACTGGGTTTTGTTATTTATTGTTGACCTGGGTACACCCAGCTGTGGTGCATCCTTTTTAAATTTAGCAGTTGCAAAGGATTCTGTTTCCATTTACTTACAGTTTTGTTAGCCTGCAATAACCAGCCTGAAATTTCAGATAACTCTCCTAGGATTTCTTCTTGGTGAAGCTTCTTAAACTAGCACTTTCTCTATTTTCCAGTGCTGAAATTTTGGGGTGTGTTTCTCCTTCCCTGCTTTTCCAGCATGGCCATGGCTACGATTGCACTGGCAATGGCGAGCAGAAGAGATTGTGGGATGCCAAGCAGGGAAGCTGGTAGTAGGGATGTTCCCCCTCTGGGTGCAGATGTGGTCTTCTGCAAGGTGCCCTTGTGGGCACACTGGATATATGTGGCTCAGTTCTCCTCAGTCCAACTGCTTTCTTAGATATTAAATTGACTCTTCCACTTGTGATCTCCTGTTACACTTAGCAGAGCTCTAGCTTTTCAATAACCATATTAATTCCTGCATTTAATGGACTGTAATGCTTTAACATCCGCATAAGATAAGATGTGCAACTCTGTGTGGTGTAGATACTCTTCTTAAAGTCAAGGATACTCTACTCTGTACAAGTTCTTTCTTCTTTTCATTTATGTGATTTTACTAGTGACTTTTTTCTTCCCTCTCTCTTTTCCCATCTTGTTCCGCAAAGAGCTGGCTCGGACTTAAATAAACTGACAAACCACATGCTGAAAGTCAACAAACAAGTCCTGTGCTTGGAGGTCAGACTCGGTGGTAGCAGGCTTGTTATCAGAAATGCCTGCAATGCTTGGAGTGCTTGACAGCCTCTCACTGTCAAGCGAGGCGTCCTAGAGCTGAGTGGGCTTTGGGCAGGACTGCCTTGTACTAATAGGGACTGAACACCACTGCTTCTCAGTATTCCTGCTTTTACATTAAATTGTTAGGGTGTTGTTTTTTTCCAGGCAAAGCAGCAGCTTTGCCCTGAAAAAAAAGTGACTTTTTATTGCAATGTGACAAGTACACTGACTACCTCATTGCTGAGTTCTGCTGAGTGTTAGGACAGGCTCCTAACTTGGCTCCAGGTACTGTAATGGGGTAACTGAGATGCTCAAGCTGGCCCTGTGTGGAGGACTGGACCTGAGCAGGGACTACATGCTGCTGCAGGTGACAAAAGTGCTGTTAAAGACCTGGGTGACTCTGTCCAGGGAGGGTGACATGAGTTTCAGAAAAATTAGGGCAGAAGAGGGAAAATCTAAATTGGTATGAATACCTTCTGTCTGTGGATCTGCCCTTTAATGCTCTGCTGTTTCTCAGCCTCATGGGTTAGGAATAACCAGTCAAACCTGTTGTCTTGGCATTTGGGTGGCAGGAGCTTGAGGCTGCCTGGTCCCCTGCTTACCCTGGCATCTCCATGAGTACTGCTGGGCTCAGAGGATGGCTTGCTGCTCAATGTGACATCTCTAGCAGGAAGAGCAAAATGCAGAGTATCTCCCACTCCTATCAGCAAGGTGATGCTGATGTGCTCTGTCAGTGGTTTCCCAGGGCTCCAGAAACTTTACAGCTCTCTAATTCTAAAGAACAGAAACTGCGCTTACAAAAAAAAAAAACAAACCACCCCAAAAAAGCCCCTCCCGAAACTTTGCTGAAGCTTCCTCATTTCTAACAAACAGCAGTTAAATCTTTACCCTCTGCCCTGCTTAGAAAAGGACCAGATGAGGGTACTGCTCCAAATTCTTCTGCAAAATAAGTCTGTGGCACACAGCAGCATGCCTGGGCTCCATGGGAGTTGATCTGGCAGGTGATGGAAATGCTGCAGACTCCTTTGGATGAGCTCCTCAGGTGTCACTTCTTGGAGCAAGCAGCAGTTGCTCACAAACTCTTTGCTGATCCTGTTGCATGGTCATGTGCTAGCCATGCCTCTGATTGCTTCCCTGAAAGGGCAAGATAATTTTGTATTTTTTTGTTTTCATTTTTTTTCTTTGTTAATGGCATTTTGTACTTCAGAGGAAGCACACAATCAGCTTTCTTCTATGCCAAGTGCCTGTGGAAGCAGGAGGGTCATGGCATGTTGTATCAGAGGAGCATGGTTTATTTGGTAACATCATAGTATGAAGGAGTTTAAAGCCTTTCAAAATGAATCTGGGCTCTTGTGTTGGAAAAGCCTAAATGTCTGACAGTAGGGGATGCATGGTCTGTGCCCCTGCATCCGGGGGCAGGCTCTGCTCTCTGAGACCTCCCTGGCTATTGCTGCTCATTGTCACCTGTGAAATCATCTCTTCGAGGTCTGGCACCAAAAGAAGGAAGAATCCATCCTCATCTTTGCCATAATGCTGATATTTTGTTTGGGTTGGAAGTGCACATTGAAGGAAAGCTGATGTTTCCCCACTTACCCCCCTGAGCTGGCGTTGCAGGGCAGTTTCAGGACACTCGCACTGGACTCATTTTGGCTGGTGCTGACCTGGAAGAGTTGCTGCAGGAGCACTCTTACTATACCCTGGTGGCTCTGGCATTGTCCACAAGAGCCTGCTGGAGCAGATCTGAGCAGAACATCCAAGGCACAAACAGGTGACTCCTCAGCACCAGTTCCCTTATTCTGCAGAGCTCTTTCCAGCAGGCTGTGCCCCATCATGTTGCAGATGTAGCTCTGAATGGTTGTAACTGTGGCTGATGGTTCTGTTCGTGTGTATATTCACATCAGCCAGCTAAATACTTGCAGGCTGCAGGGATTCAGGAGTCTAGGACAGCATCCAACAGAGATTGGGGAAAGACTGTCCTTGCTTGGACCACTGGAAAAAAATTATATGTTGTGGTTTTCTTTGAATAAATGGTGCTGAAAGGAAAGTAAGTGCCTTGAGATGCCTCATTGAGCCATTGCAATCAAGAGGAGAAACTTCTGAGGGATCAGGATGGATGTACATCATCACATCTCTGCTAAAATACCATTGCCTGCTCTGTGTGCACATAGCTCAGATACACTGCTGCTGTGTCTGAGTGGTGTGCCAAGGTCTCCCCCAGGTAACAGACCCACGAGCTGAAACACCCTTTCTTGTTAGAGCTGCAGTCAGGAGCATGTCTGCAGTCAGCCAGGCAGATGAGATTTCCAGTGGGTCTGTGGTAATGGTGGTGATGAACAGCAAGGGAGGATGATGCTGGAGCAGTCCCAGGGACACCTGCTTGCCTTGCAGTGTTCCTGCTGTGGCCCCGGTGCCCCTGAAGATGTGGAGGAGTGATTGTGAGTCGGGGATCCCCAGAAGATACAGCTAATGCTCTTTGCATCTTAAGCACTGTCCTGCTGCCTTGGGGTTGGGGACAGAGGTGCCTACTCTGTGACACTGCTTTTTTTGAGGGAGCAGCATCTGCTCTACAGCACAGGAGGACCTCAAGTGAAAAGGGGTTTGGGGCTGAAAGCCGTGAAGAATCTCCCTGCTCTTTGCTGGATTTGTTTTTACAATTATGGCATTGGGGATTATTCATTAATTGATACTGAGGAGAAGAGGTGTGAGGAGGCAGGATCAGCATCCACATCAAACATCATTTTGGCAGGCCCTTGCTTGCATGGATGTGTCCCTGGACACTGTTTCCTCTAGAGGCTGGGGGTTACGGGGCTTGAATATCTTCAACAAACCTCCTGTTCTTGGTAAATACGTGATTTGTTTGTTTGCTTGTGGTTGGGGCTTTTTTAGTCAAGAGATGGTGATAAACAATCTGTGTAGCTTTTCAAGTATTTGGGCAAAGAGCAGGGCAGGTCCCATCCATAAGCCTGTGGAGATAGGAGAGAGATGCCTTTTATCTGGTAAACCTTTTGGTATATATATTATATACCTCCTTCCACACAGGCAATGTTTTCCAGTGGTTCACCTTGCTCAGTGGATGCAGCTGGTGAGCACTGTCCATACCTGATGGAACTGGAGGAGGATAATGGCTGGATAATGGGAGGTGTTTCGTTTCCAACCCACATTTCTACGAATCCAGCCCTGAAATGCGGGGGGTGGAAACTTGCTGTCTTTACAAAATAGCTCCAATGCTTCAAAACACAGGAATTGTTTTCTTTCCTTTATTTTTGTCTAGATAAAATCCTGCAAGTCAAATTAGAAACATTAGAAAGATGAAGAAAAAGTGATAGACCAAAAACTAATCTCAAAACTATATGATTGCCTGTTTTGAGTTGCAGAGTAAGAAGAGCCTGGTGGCCTCTTTTCACTGAGTCTGGAGGAATGTTTCTCTAGATCTTAAGTAAAAGTTACACCTACATTTCATTCCAACACTTGCCTCACTGTTGAAATGAAATACTAACCTGCAAAGGCAGTTTAGCACTTTAGAGTGTCCTGAATTAGTCCTTGCTAGGAGAAATGGCACAGTCTGTCCTGGCTTGTTCTAAAGCTGGATGTTGGTTCTGTGGCATTTCCAGCTCCAGCTATGGCAGGCTTTCTCCTAAGGCATGACACTCTATTTCAGACCTGTGCTGGACTTCCACTGCCTGTCTTTGCTGAGCAGGGGGTGCAAGCAAGGCACAGGAGCAGCCCCATCATCTCTTTTGCTCAGTGTCTACTTTTAGTACCTCCAAAGGTGGGTGGAAGTGTGGTTTCACGTTACACGTGACCCAGAGAAGAAGTCACCCTGTTTACTGCCTGTTGCATTGGATCTGTCAGTATCTGGATGGCTTCAGGGTGTGCCCGGGTTCAGCTTGCTGTTGCAATACTGACCCAAAATCCTTGTGTTATGTTGTCAGGGTAGCAAACCGTGCTGGGAAGATGAAAGAGGGAAACTAACCCCCAGCAGCTGAACTGAATGAGGCATGAAGCAAAAGTGCTCACCTGAAGTAGCAGATAAAGTAGCAGATAAACAGTGTAGAAAAGTGGTTTGCTGATCAGGGGAGTTCCTGCTGCTCCCTGTGGCAACAGCCTCAAAACTATGAGAGGGAGGGGAAAAAAGCAGGTTGGGCATGGTGGGGGTGCTGGGGAAAGGGGTCTGGAAGAGGTGCAGGAAAAGCATCAAAGTGTAAGTCTGTCATTGAGACGATGGATAAAGCCAGCTGGGAGGATGCCCCCTCTTAGTACCTAGGTTGCTAAATCATCCTGCCAGCTACCATTGCTGTTTATTAATTAAAAGTAAGCTTCTTGATAAGTATCTTACAGGCTATGCTCAGTTTTAGCATGAAAATGTAAGTATAAGGAAGATTCAGGTTTAAAAAAATAACTCTGAGAGTCACAGCAGCTTAGAGATCTTTGTTAAAGGCTTCAGCTACAATTGCAGAGCTGCAGGTCTTTCTCAGCTGGGGCTCTCCCTGGCTTGATTTTTCTCTATTGATAGCAAGGTATTTCCTCTCCTCAGAAAAACCCTGTGACTTAAATAGACTTACATACTTTGTAAGTCCTTTTTAGTCTGGAGTAAGTCATGGAGCCTCCATCCATAAATTGGTATTATTGCCCCCTGTGATTGTGGCAGGAGGTGGCCAGCTGGCCAACTGTGGGCTCACAGGAGCTTCTCCATGAAGCTTGGGTTTCTGCTCTGATATTTAGCCCCCAGAATCCTTTAGAAGAATGTTACTGTTCAGGTGTACACCTGCCCCATTATTTAACCGTGTACATTTCCATTTCTGTAGCATCTGTTTTCCCTCAGAACATCTGGTGCTGCTACATGCAGAGCTTTTAGCTGATCCGTGTGGTCAATGATTATAGAATGGTTTTTTACTTTCCTATTTAATTTTCTTCTTTAAGTTGCAAGAACTAGCAGGCTCAAAAAAAACCCCCACCAGGTTCTTTATTTAGTAAATTTGTGAAAAAAGCTTTGAGACAAGCAAGAAGTGCTTTATCTTCCTTAAGTTGCAATATACCAAGTTTCATATCAAGAATGACTAGCAGAGTGGTGCTTACATTGTTAGTTGCATCAAAAATACATTCATTAGGTTTTCAGATCTTGAAAAAGTGGGAATAATCCATTTTGTAGCTGGGCATGGAGCAAGATCCTTTTCCAGGGTGGTGTGAAGTTAAATGAGTACATGTCTATATCTAAACCAAGGGGAGGGTGCTTTGGTTTCTTACCTAGAAACCTGTTCAAGAAAAGATTGCTGATCAGTTTACTGGTGCTTGGACAGGTCAAACTCACAGCTGTGTTTATTGAGTGTTAAAATAAGGTTTACAGCATTTGGGAGACGAATGGGAATGGGGCTTTAGAGAAGGGGCTTTGGAGATGCTATCCCAACCTGCAAGATGGGTGTTTCCATAGTGTATAATGAGGGTCTCAGGACCATTTTCTCAATTTTGGGGCCATCCACGATAGAACTGCCTGTGGATGTTGTGCATCAGCTGTGCAGTGGTGCATGTCTACGTGCAGTCATTGCACTGTGCTGCTGCTTGGGGATATTAAATTAGAAAGGACTGTACCAGCCTGGCCCTGGATTTTCTCATTTGCTGTGTTTCTTTTTTTGCAGGTGAATGGAAAAGGGTCGTTGTGGTGCGTTGACCCAAAATATAAACCCAATCTTGTCCAAGCACTGAAAAAACAGCCTTTTTCCTCAGCACTTGCATTTTATACTCCGCCAGCGTCGCCCCCCAGGTAGGTGAAAGTTCTGATCCGAGCAGGACGTGTTGCTCCAGGTAGCAGAGGGTGTTGAAGTGCTGTGTTCTGCTGCCACCCGAGAGCAGAATTTGAGTGGGCCTTTGGTGAGACCAGCTGGGTGAGGTGGGGAGGTGCAATGAGCTCAGGCTCCCCAGATAGCACGTCTGGGGTGTGTCCAAGTCTCTTATTAACCGTGGGAGAGTTTAAAAGAAGAAGGTCAGGGATGTGCTGGCTGCTTTCTGGAGAGCTCATTTTCTCCAAGAGTGCAGGCAGTCCTGGGAACTGGAGAAAAATACTCTTTCAAGCACAGTCCATCAGGACCACTAGGGTGGTGTCTGGTGCTGCTCTTTGGAGGAGGTGGGTGTCTTCTTCTCAAAGTCACTTGTCTGGATACAAAATGTATCTATTCTGTGCTGTGGTCAAAAACAATGAACTTTTCCACCGTCTGAAGTGCTGAGAGAGTCTGCTCTGAGAGGGTTGTTTTTCTCTGAGGCTGTTTAAAAGTGTTTTGCAGCAGGGATGGAAAAGACAGCCTTTGCCATAAATGTAGTCTGAGGTAGGGCATGCAAGACTTCTGAAGCCAGGACTTCCTTACCAACACAGTTTAAGATTAGGCAATAGATTTAGGAGAATTTGAAGTCAAACTCATGTGTCCTGAGTAGAGGAAGAGGAGCAGCAGCTGGGTCAGCCTGTGCAGGCAGGAGGACAGAAAGCAGAGGAGCACGTTGGGTGAGCTCAGTTCTGAGGAAGGCATGTGGCTGGTTTGTCTAGTTCAGGAAAGAATTTGGGTGAGATAAGAGGTAATTAAGGTGTCTATACATTGCCCTATGCCTTAACCTTACTGCAAGGAGTTTTCTTAACAAACAGGAGGAACTGGGATTCCTGGAGCAGGATGTAAGGCTGGTAACACTGAGCAGACATTTCTCAGGGTCCAGCAGGACACTGACCCTGGGAGCTGGCACCCCTGTGCAAGCCTCAGGGACTGAAAATTTTTGTGTGGCATGGGCTTGTCCCATGGGGCTTGTAATCCACAAGATATAACCAGTTGTCTCTAGTCTCTCTCCAACCCAGGGCCATCCTGGGATGGAACAAGCCAGGCAGAAGTATCCTGTTTTCCAGCTTTCTGTTGGAATTGGAAGCATTATTAAAGTAACCCTGAAACATTTAAGTATTAAGAAATGGTCAGATTGGAAAGTGTGGGATGACTAGTGGTGTTGCTTGGGGTTTATGGGAATAAAGATTATTGAAACAGCTATAATTGGATTTTAGAGGATAATGCTTTTACAGGCTTTAATGCCTCCATGTAAGGAAGGGTATGGACTTCTGGTTTTGGGTACAACTCCAGTGGAGGTTTGGTCCTTGAAAGCTTTAATACTCTGTTTGTGTTAGTACAGCCAGACTTTAAAATGTAGAGAATAATACAGATGGGAAGGGACCTCTGGATGTTGTCTGTCCTGCCAGAGGTGCAGAGGATCGAGACAGACTCAGCCTAGGGCAGGGTGTTCAGAGCCTTGACCAGTTAAGCTTCTAAAATCTCCAGGGTCTCCAAGATGAAGTTGTGTTAAGTGTGGTTTACTTAGCTTGGATAAATGCAACATGCCAAAATTAGGTGTGAGGAAGGAGGCATTTCATCTGCATGCTTAAGTACTTGGAAGAACAGGACTTTGATTTGAAGCTGTTGTTTTTGGTAACTTTTTTTTTTTCCTTTACTGAATGACTAGTTACACTTGCCAAAAATTACAAGGAAATCCTGGATCTAATGAAGCCACATGGCAAAATTCCCATTGGCTTCAACACGGAAAGGGTTTTGCAGTGCTTGTATTTATGAGTACAAGAAAATAAGAAACAACTTATTAAGACAGCAAACTGCT
Source organism: Notiomystis cincta (assembly GCA_013398075.1). Taxonomy (NCBI): domain Eukaryota; kingdom Metazoa; phylum Chordata; class Aves; order Passeriformes; family Notiomystidae; genus Notiomystis; species Notiomystis cincta. The sequence goes on along the minus strand of VZRX01021972.1, from coordinate 82,557 downwards.
CCCTAATGAAAGATGGTTTATTTTCTTTCAATAATAAAAAACATTTATGTGACTTTCCATCACACACAGAAAAACAGAATTTTTTTTCCCCCCTTACATGCTTGGATTTGATTTAAATTCTGGCCTAATTTTGGGGAAAGGCCCCCAAGGATCTGCCTTGTTATAGAGAGAGGGGAAGCCCAGAAGTACAGCTGGAGAGAGGCTGGGAGTACTGTCCAAATTTATCATCAGAGTGATCCTAAAATTCAGCTGTGACAGTCTCTGAATTTTCCTGTGGGAAGACTGGTGTTCATGATTATTTTACAGTGTGTTTGTGGGGAGTATGCCTATCATTCAATTCAATTTTAAAATAAAATTTAAGCTGTTACTTTGAGCAAAAGCTTTCCAAAACTGTAATCTGTGTCTAGTGACACTGAAATTTGTATTATCATAGATGATTGGCATCCCTGATGCATTTTATTTCTGCACAGCTTGTTCAACAAGTCGTTGTGAAGCTCCTGGCTGCATTCTGGTTCTAGTGCTACACGAATTACAGCCCTGGGGACAGCCACAGACCTCATCCTGCTCATACCTTATGCATGGCTTGTCTTAATCAATACCAGGCATTAATTTACTCTGGGAGAGCTCTGTGGGAGATTTTTGAAGGATGTGAGCTTAGACAAAAGGATGATGATGTTTAGCATCTCTTTGTACAATGGATCTGAGGGCTGCAAAGCCAGCCATTTTGGGTTTGGACCATTGCTTTCCTTTATTTTTAATTTCCCCCCCCTCCACTCATTTTTGGATCTGTTCCCTTTGCACTCCATGGCTGCTACAAGAAAAGATACCAGACAGTGAACCCTAGTTTTGTACATTTTTCCCATTCAGCTGAGGCTTCTGTCATCATCCCTCAGATTGTTCCATCAGGACCATAAAGGATGCACATTGCTATATTTCATGCAATTTTAATAGTGTGTATTGTTTTTGTTGTGGTTGCTTCTAACTGCTCACTAATATATTTATAATAAACTGAATAATTAGGGCTAGGTGTGCAGTAGAGAAGAAAACATGTGAAAGCTTTAACTTGCCCTTTATTTTGTAAGGGACTGAGGGGTACTTTGTCAGGTGCAAAGCTGGTCTGATTATGAAAAAACACCATCACCAAAGCAGCTGAGCTTCAGACAACTTTAAAATCAGCAGGTGTCTTGGTTTGTTTTTTTTTGTTTGTTTTTTATTTTTGCTTTTCCTCAGGTTTTTGCCTATTACTTTTTGTTTTTGTTAATTGCCCACCACTGTTTGGAAAAGCAAATGGACACAACTGGTCCTTACTTGTCCTTTGAGCATCCCTGTATAAGCAAACATTTTGTTCACATGTAAGTTTCATGTACTAAAAAATACATATCTTTGTTTAAAATCCAGCCTTGAGGCAGATGTAGAAAATCTGGAGAAGTCAGTGACACTTGCCAGCGAGATTTTTGCTTGGTGTTTGTGTTTGGAGGTGTTTTCCAACTGCTGGTGATGGCTTAAATGGTGCTACACAAACTATGAACCAGTGCTGAGCCAGCTACTGAGGGCAGCAGAAATTGCTTGCCTTCCTGTGGTCAGTAGGGTTGTTTTGGGTTTTTTTACCCTTCTGTGATGATAATACTGTGTCTGCTATACTTTGTAACAGATCACTTGCCTCATCAGGGCTTGGCTTTGAGCTGTTGAATTTCTTTTTTCAGTAGGTCGTCGTCCCCTCACTACCTGACTTCAGTCCTTCAGCAGAATCATGGCCGATCTCTCAAAGGTAAATTTTGAATTTCCTTTGACTCTCCTCCCCTGGTTTTGGTGGCAAGCATGGACTGCAGCCCAGCTGATGTTGGCTCTGCCCCTGCTCTGAAGGGTCTGCTAGATGACAGAAAACCCCAGATGTAGTACAATGAGTGTGCATTATATTAGCTACTTGTGTGTTAATTTTAAATCCATAAGGTGAAATTCAAGTTGTAATTGGGGCCATCTTGTTCTGACAGCAAAATATTCAGCACATGCATCACTGCCAAGTATGACCTACTTAATGAACAGGTCAGTAGAAAACAAATCTGAAAGCTGCACATCTCCTTATCAGTTTTATTGGAGACAAGAACTGAGAACCAAAGGCAGCAAATATTAGTGTATAAAACTTGTAGTACCAAGAGGGAGCTAGAAAGTATGCTGGGGGTTGCAGCATTTCTTTTGAAGGAGCCAGCTGAGCACAAGTTTTGCACCTCATTAATAAAGTTGAGTGTTTGAAGCCTTGTCTTAGACAAAAGTGATAATTTTGGTTTTTAAGTGCTGAAAAGTGAACAGCACAGTCTAACAAAATGTGTTGCAGAGGAGTGTTGTTACAGCTCTTTCAGCAGTGACAGGCACTGCCCAACTGGGACATGAGCAGACACCTAGCTCCCTGCTTTTGCTGGCTCAGTAGGCTTAGAGGTGGGAAGGTTGCTTTTAGCTTTTGGCCACAAACCAGCAGCTTTGGTTAGGCAGCAAAGCCAAGGCTTTTTAGAGACCAAGCAGCTGCCTGGCCCACAGGTGATGATCACCATGCACCCCAGATGGAGGTTCTGTGATGGCATCTGGGTGGCAAGGAAACATCCTTGGCTGGCTGCTGCAGGGCTGCTGGATCTTGGATTCTCAGGGCTTGTTGGAGAACACAAGAAATCCCTCTCCTCCTTATGATTTTGCTGGTGTGACAGGTTTGGAGGATGCCAGTCTGATGTTGCCTCTTCCAATTAGCTACACTAGAGGTGCCAAAATAATTTCGAGTATCTGGTATCATTTAGTTTCTATGTGTGGGGGAGCCTGTCCAGCGTTTCTCTGGCAGTAGAGGAAAGCCATTCATGTTCCTGGGATCCCACAGGGCAGCTCCTGTGCAGGTGAACAGAATTCCCTGTAAAGAGGTGCTTCCTCAGCTGTTCTGCTGGAGAAGCATAAGTTTGGGAAACACTGCTCTGTTGAGAAGAGCAATCACAAATGAAGCCAAAGTACATTATCAGTGACACAGAGCTAAGAAGCAGAAGTGCCTCTCCTCTTTTTTTGGGAGCATTAAGATACAGAAATATTCTTTGTAGGTAGTAATCCTGCATTGCATTAATGCCTCCTATTGCTTGTCATTTTAACAAGGTGGTGCTTATATACCAACATAAGGTGGTAAACTCTCTGGGATAGCAAGTAAGGAATGGGAATATTTCACTTTCTGGTTACACTAGTGGAGCAAAGTAATTCCTCATGCTTTATTTTTCTACTTCTTTTTGTCAGTTGGGTGCATATAACCTATGAATTCAGGGGCTCTGTTTCTGTCAAAGAAAGCCAAAGCAGAAGGAACAAAAAACCTGTATGAGTACAATGGGGTAGACCCTAAAGTATGCTGGATTTAAAATGAAAGGCATGGAAGACAAGGCAGGAAAATGTGTGTTTTATAACCCGTGTTGGAAACAGCAGCTCAGTCCCCTTCCTGTGTTGGTACAACATTCCCAAGGTGTCATGTTCTTCAAATTTCTCCTTGACCAGGAATGGAGTTAGGGAGAATTATCAAGATAAAGAAGCCACGCTGACAACTCTGCAATCCCCCTCCCAATACTACCCTCCCCTAAATTCAGTAATACAGTTAATGCCTGTAATGTGGGAAGAAAACAAATGCCATCAAAAATGACATTGCTGATGTTTTACTTTAACAGTTCCCCCCACAGTTCAGCAGAACTGAGAGCTTGTTCTGCTTGCTGCTGGTCCCTTCCAGCACATTGTCCTCCAGCCCTGTTCTCCACTTGCTGCTCATACATATGTACATACCTACCTACACCTCAGATGTCATCTTTTGCTCTCAGACACCCAGGCTCTTGTGAGAGCTCACTGTCTCTTTGCTCCTGTTTTGCCTGATTAGCCCAGGATACATATTTCTGTCCTGTATAAAGAGTATTCATCATCCATTGCAGAAGTGAGACAAGGAAGACCTTGGGTTTCCTCTTCTTTAAAGGGCATGAGCATGTCCTGAAATGAGTGGGAAAGGCGTGCTTGTTTCTTTTCAATTTCACCTGGTTCTGGTTAGAAATGTCACTCTCTGCCCTGTTACCCTCAAGGTGCCTTTCAGAAATGTAAGCAATCTACTCTGCAAAGGATGGCATTTTGCAGCAGTGCTTCTCACTGCAGTTGACAGTGCCACAGTTCACCTCAACCTTTCCACATGCCTATTTATTATTTAGATCCCCTTGCTTTCTAGATTGAGCAGTTCAGTGCCCTTTCCCCCCTCGTAGTCTCAATTTCTTCCATTTGACTTACTAGTGTGGAAAATTCTGCTGGAGGAGGGAGGTGTGCTGAGTTAATGGGCACGGCTGCCCTCAGCCTTGCACACTCTCACAGCCAGGGTATGGAGCTGCCGAGGTGCTTTGCTGTGCCATGTGTCTAATCTTTCTCTCCCAACTGGTACAAACAAAAGGCACTTGTTAAGTATAGCAACAGCATTGTCACATGAATGTCTAATTGTGTCACTGATTCTTGGCTTCCGTGAGTGCAACGTGAGAATTCAGCCTTTGAATGTCACAGTTAAGGTATGAGACTGATCTGGAATGGTATTGAGCTGTACAAGGGTCATGCTTTGTCTGAATTTGTACACTCCCCCCCTGATTTTTGTTGTAGGCCAATACAGGCAAATATATATATATATATATTCTTTGTATATTTTAGAGACCTCGTCTTGTCAGGCTTACCTGAGTTCTAACATTTTGCTGCTTGTGCTTCACAGAATCTGATATTGATGCTGCTACTGCAATGATGCTGTTAAATACTTCCATTCAACAAGGGATGCTGGACTGTAAGCATAAGCCATTTTACTCTTTCTTCTCTACTCAGTAACTAAATACTTTATCTATAAAATTTCAGGAAACAAGTATGGTCTAGTTTCTAAACAGTAAGAGTAGTCAAGAAGTAATTCTGGTTTAATTATTCTTTCAGCTAGCATTGCAAGAGTTTTATTAGAAGCAGCCTTCTTTTTCTTTCCCAGTTAATTTTGATTTTTTTCTGCAAAGTTCAATGCCTGCCCTCTCTGTGCTAGGTGGTAAGAGGAGTTTCCTGGCTACTTCTCTGTTCCTGTAGCTCTTAGCTGAGATGAGGCAGTGACTGTTGACCTCTGTGGGTGACAGTAAATGGGCACATTGTGACTTTAGCTGCGGGCATTCAGCCTCCCCTGCAGCCTGCCAGCCTCAGTGTGCTCGTGGTGCAGGTGATCTCACCGGGCCGTTCGCCTACTGACACGTCTTGTTTTTCATAGGCGAGAAACCTCAGCCTCTGAAGACACCCAAGAAGAGGAGCTACGGCAGCGCCTTCAATCCTCCCAGCTCCATAAACTTGCAGGAAAACGATTCTGCCAGCACCAACATCGATCCAAACGAGGATCACAACTACAGCGCCAGCAGCATGGGCTCCCAGCGCTGCGCATCCAGGTCCAGCGTGTCTTCCCTGTCCTCCCTGGACGAGATGTACGAGTTCATCTCCAAGAGCAGCCAGGACGGCAGCGATGGCAGCGAGGGCTTTCACAGCGAGGTGGATACAGACGTGGACTACGAAGACGATCCCCTTGGAGACAGTGGCTATGCTTCCCAGCCCTGTGGAGATACCTCGAAGGAAAGTCAGCCCAGCAAGAAAGTACTCGAGGAGCTGTGTCAGGAAATCGATGAGGAGTTGAAGGAGGCAGCAGGGTCTCTGCTCCACCTTGCTGGCATCCAAACGTGCTTGAGTTCCTTAATAAGTACTGCAAAGACCCACTGTCACAAGCAAAGGAAAAAATAGTGTTTGTCAGTGTTGAATATATACATATATTTTTTTTAATTGTGGCAATACTCTTCTACTTTTGCCCTTCACAAGGGAGATCAAAGCCATAAGAGGACTCACTGCTTTTTTTTTTAATTTTTGGCGAAAACTATAATTTAGCCATTTATTTTTAAATCACCACCTAAAAAGAAAATATTTAATCTTCTCAAATTAGAAGATATGCATGACTTGTGAAAACCTGAAAGCATACTTCTTAATGATCCCTTTTTAATTTTATTTTGTTTTCAATAGTTGACTTTATTTTTTTTCAGAGATAATGTTTGTTCAGATGCACACTGTGGATCATATTTACATCTCTGCTGGCCCCATCTGCAGAGGTGAATTTTGTTCTGTCTAAGGGCTCTGACTTCCATGTAAAGGATTCAAATTCATTTTGCAATAAGAGAATCTCTTTATAGGTCCTAGATATCTTTCAGCCAAAAAATGTTTTGTGGTATGTTGAACTTTATCCCTATTTTTCTTTTAAAGTCAGTGGTGATTGCTTACATATTCCTGTAGATGATGCCTTTTTTTTTTTTTTTTTAATTTTCTATTCAAAAATGGGTAAGCAGTTCTGTTGGAGTGGGTTTTAACAGTACTGTACATACAAGGATGCCTTAAGTATGTTGCAGAATTGTATACAGCTATCCAAGGTCATCTTTCCTATTGCTGAAAGGTAGCATGATGTGCCATAAACGTTCTCACCAACGTGAAGCTACTGCTTCCACCAGGTGTTGGGCAAGCTGGGTGAAAATTAGGAGCAGAGCCACTTAGGAAACCAATGTCCACTGTTGAAAACAGTGCTGGATTCAGCCAAAAGTTAACCTTTCCCTAAGGGAGTATTTTTCTGGCTATTTGAATGCCTTTCTTAGACTAGTGTGGGTTTTTTTGCCCCTTTTTCTTTTTTTTTTTGTTTTTCCTTATTTGTCAGTCTCTTCATGAATCTTGTCCTAAACTGTCTGCTTCCAATGCAAACACAGCCATGCTGCTGAAGGTCTGTTGCTCTGAGGGCCCACTCTGGTGCCTCTTGAAGACGACGGTGGTGCTCCCGCTGACTCAATGGCTGTTGGATCAAGCCTGAAATATTCGAGGTTCTTTCTGTTTTGGAATTTAAAGCACAAACACTAGGAGAGGAAAAAAAAAAAAGTAGTTTTGGTTTGGGATTTTTTTGGTGGTTGTTTTTTTTTTCTTTTTCTTTTTTCAATTCAGTTTTAAGAATGATTTGTTTTATTTCTTGAAAGGGAAGGAAAATACTCTGCTTCATTCCTGTTTTGTGTGAGCACCTGTTAGCCTACACCTGTAACAGGGCACGTGTGCAGACGTGTGTGTCTTTTCTGGCTGTCACAAGTGCTGCATTAGCCAACTAGATCTGATATTGGATGTGTTACTGATGGGTAGCAGGGGTAAAACTCACTCTTTAAAGGAAAATTAAGTACCAACAGAGTGGTTCTTAGGATTTCAGGAGGTGAAGATGTGAATGCTTGGTGGAACTGCTTCTTGCTCATGGGTTGCTTTTGAACTCTCATGGAAAACTGCCAAGGGCAGAGCTTGTGTCAATGTGAAAAGGAGGATACAGATACACAGAAATACTGTGAGCAGCCTGAGGTTTTGCTCAGTGCCATGATTTCAGTTTTACACTGTTGAAGAGGGGTGCTGCCTGCCTCCTGCTGAAGTGGTTGCAGCTTTCTCTAGCTTCCAATGAAAGCTGGATCAAGGTCCAGGTATTCTGGAAGCTGTGGTCATAGTCAGCTCCATGGTTTGATTTGGTTCTGAACCATTTTTTGCCTCAGATAAAATTTGAGGAGGTTAATATTTACTGGGAGTGTGGCTGTGCTGCTGTTAACCCTGAAGCTGGTGACAATGCCTTCAGCATATCTGAAGGATTGGGATGCTAACAAGGCATTTAATGCAAAGACCAGTGAAAACCAGTTACTCATCAGCAGTTAGCAGTGAAAGCTGCATCCCATTCTTCCTCACAGCTGTCAGCCTGGGAGAACTGGAACTGTGGAAGGAGGGGGCAGTCACAGCCTTTCCCTGGGACACAGAGCGGTGTGGTGGGGCTCTGCTCTTCCTGCTTTTCTGTCTTCCCTCTCTGCTTCCAAAGGGGAAGGCAGATGAGCTGTGCCCCTGCCCTGCCCCACCGTGTTGTCCCAGGCCTCTGCCCACACATTTGGCAGGTGAAGGCCAACAGCTCAGCTGTGGAGCACCTCTCTTGGCAGTGGAAGAAGAGCTGCCCTTCCTTTCTCTTACATATCTGTTGGGTTCAGGTTTGTTTGTCACCTCAGTTAGAGACCCTCGTGTATATAGTATAAATGGAGTATAATTAAAAGTTATTTTGATTGTTGGGCTTTGGGTTTTTTTAGTGATACATGTAAAATGTTGATGCCAATGGTTGACTTGGATACATTTTGGCAAGAAAAGTATTAATGAACCACATTCAGTTCTTTCAGTGCAGTGAAGAAGTGTATGAGGCCTGTGTTCATGGGAGGTTGCTCTGTTCAGGGTAAATCTGATGTGATTACATCTGTACAAATCTCTATTGCCTTTTCAGATTCCAGTCCTAAATTACAGATCTGCAGAAGTCACATCAAACATTTTTAAATCCAGCCGTAAAATGGAAGTTGTGTGGTTTGCAACTTTTCATCAGCCTGAAAAGTACAAGCTTTAATTAAAGCAAAGTATACTCATACACGTTAATAATGGTGTGGTCAAAATATTTATTGAAAAGAAAAGGTAAAATATTTTAAATGTTGCACCTGCTATTTTATCTTAAAGCACATTCTTCACACCTAACTGCCAGTGCCATTATCAAGTCTGTTTTATAAATGTACATTTCTTCAAACTAAAAAGTGCATAATTAAAAGTATTATGTTACTGCCATATAGTGATATAAAACATTTTATAATTGCCAATTCATTGTAACTATTATTTATTTAAAAGTGAATTGTAAGAATGCTTTCTGATCAAATGAACCAGAGTTGTTTTTAAACCATTCCCGTTAGCTTGTTTCTAATGTAGCATAAGCAATGTCCTTGGGTTTGTTTAGAATAATTTTGCCAGTAGGTGACCAATTCTAACCCTTTTTCCTCTGGTTTAGTCCTTTTCCCGTTTTAAAGACGATTTACAAAAGTTTAGTTTTTTGTATGCTAATCTCTGTTAATTAAAATGTTTATAAATTTTATTTTTACCAAAGAGATGCAATTCATTATGACAAAATATTGCAGAATAAACTTTGTTTTATAACATTTGTGACTTTTCTGACCACATTTTTCATTCAGATGATCAAAGGGGCTTTTCTAAAATAAACAGCATTGCAAACAGAAAGCGCTGTGTTCTCTCTTTGTCTGCAGACCTTGGCTCTGGTCTCAGATGGTGCTGAATGTTCCACCTTCCCATTTAAACTTCTTCCACGAGACTGGACTAGTGTAAAAAGCCCCATGTGTGATTCACTGTGGGTTGGGTAAGAGGTTTGCCTGCGTGTGGAAGTCATCTGTGAAATACCTATCAGCCCATAGCACGATTTGCTTACATCACATTCATCATTCGCATACCTGGCCCCTGATGTTTGAGGAGCATCTTATGAAAGCCAAGGTGTCTCACCCTTTAACCTGCAACTTAAGGAATGTTTTGACATCTTGGGAATTGCTGAAACACTGCTGCATGACTTCTGCCCTTGTGTGCAAAGCACTTGCTTAAACAGAAATAACTTGAATCTTTTGCTGATGAAACATCTGTCACTATTTGCCGTCCTGTGTCTGTATTGCTGTGGCCAGGTTGCTTGGAGGAGACTCAAAGATCAACAACCTATTACAGGACAGGTAATTTAAATACTGAGTCCCTGGATAAAGTAGCATAGGTCTTGTTTGGGGTTTTTTTCAATGTTTACTTTCTCTAGATAACGATTTATGATGTCTGTTGATTCTTTATACAGAAGGCCTTACGGAAAGCACACAGGTAGGAACAACCCCTCCTACTAGCAGGAATAATATTCCCTGTCCCATTTTATACCTTGGCTTGTTGCTTCTGGGCCAGCTTTTCTCTGAAATGCTCACACATGGCATATGCCCTTCCAGTGCCTGAGAGGCAGAAGCACCAGAGGAGGGAAACAAGATGTGACATGATGTTTATCTCTATTAAAAGCAGACATTGGTCCATCTCTTGTATTTTGATTTGTTTAACCCACTGGTATCGCTGAATTAAGCTTGCTTTCGAGGATCTGATGACAACACAACTTTCTCAGGTCCTGAAGTGGTAACAGTAGATGTTAACAAAGACTTGGATTATTGCCGTATCTAACGAAATTTAAATCACACATTATGGAATATATGTGCGCTATTAATATATTTGATTTAGTGTTCATCTTAATAGATTAGTAAGAGAACAACTGCTCTAATTAGTTTGGACAAAATCACAGCCGTGTATCATATGTTAATGATACCTTTCTAATTGTTATTCACTATATTATGCTGAGAACCTTTAGCTCGTTGTTAAATTTCCCAGGAGTGTTTTCCTCTGTTATGACTTTGCTGGAAATTATCCTCTGTATGGAGCCACAACTCTCAAAATAAAGCATTACATGAAGCAATTATGCACTTACACCAGCTGTATTTTAAGGACAGTTGTTGAAGAAATACCTAATAGATTAGATTTATTTGGAAAAAATGGTTGTCTAAATTTGGCATGGGCTATGGTTATTCTTTCACAGGTTTTGAGGTTACAGGTACCTGTAAGTGTTCTTATTTTGGGTAGTCTGAGTGAATGCATGTAGTTTAGAGATAATGACATAGTAGACTAGCAATGGTGTTATGGTGAGCTTTCCCAGCATATTTAGCCATAAAAATCTTCCATTTTTATCCCTGAGGGTTGTTCCTGCATCTGGGAAGGTGAAGCAATATCACCTGTGCTTGAATTTTCAGTCTTCAGATCGGTGGGGGTTTTTTCCTTCAGAAGGCTCCCCTGAAAGCTGCCTGCTCTTAGTGTTGTAAACTCCTTAGAGCTGACATAAAATTACTACTTACCCTCTGCCAGGGTTCATTTAAACAGCTCTTTGTTAAACAGCAGCATGTTTATTTTCCTATTGCATCAGTACAAAAGCAATCATTTCCCTCCTCAGACTCTTGACTTGTTAAACAAACCAGAATTATTTGTTCTCCATTTGGAAGACATGATCTTCATTCCTCTTAACCACTTCTCTGTACCTCAGTTCCAGACTGAAGTCAGCCTTCACGTGCATGAGAAGAGTGAAAAACCACTCTAGATCCTGGAGTGCTTTTCTTTGAAACCTGGCCTTAATATTTCCCTGCCTTTGCAGCACTCTTGCCTGCATGGCCTTCACCTGGTCACATGCGGTTGATTAATCCTATTATCAACTTATATGTCCCTATCTTTGTTCTCCTTCATCACTGCCAAATGGTGAGGCCCCAGTCAGCAGGAAATTTGGTAGTTCATGACCTGGAAGTTGATTTAATGAGATCTGTCATGATCTTTGTGACCCTTCCTGGTGACCTTCCTGCTCACCAGGAGCAACTTTTTGGCACAGCCTGCCCAAAGTAAAGAAGGACCTGTCTGTGCTCTTTCAGTGTTCAGAAAAGGACATCCAGTTTCCTTAATCTAGGTATGTCTACCTGAGTGTTGCCTTTATGCTAATTGCCATAGTCTCCATTGCCTCGCTACCTTGACTCTTCAGGCCTACTGGGCAGTGTACTAGGCTGGACTGAACACACAATTTCTGTATCCATTCCAGCAGTTAAGAATCTGGGTATTGTCAGATTAAAAATGCAGGCTGGTTCCTATCAGACCAACCTCAGATGCTCTGATGTGCTTATGTGCTTTAGAGCTGCCAGACAGGTGTTCAGAAAAATCTCTGTAGATGCCTGTACGAACCTTAACATAGCATCACTTTGAAAAACAGATTTTGTGCCTCAAGGGCTTTTTTCTATTTAATTAACTTGGTATCTTGGTTCCTTACTAAAATCCGTAGGTTTCCAGTTGTTACAAGTGCTAAAATTAGCTCAGTGAAATGAATTTTCGGTTATTTTCAGTAAGGGTACATTTTATTCTCTCTCACTGGCTTTGTGCAGGTTTTCTGAACTGCTGGTGGAGGTTTCCATGCTCTGAATAGAGTCAGGCCTCCACAAATAGCAGCATTTTGCTTTTCTTTTGGCTCTGGGTAATTTAAAAGATGAAAACTCCACCTGTTGGGTTTGGCTGTGATGTGCTGGTCGACACGTCCCGCTGTTCTCGCACAGGCTCTTCCCTGGGTCAGGTGAGGTGTGGGCAGAGCTGAGCCATTCCAAAAGGGAAGATGTTTCCTTAAATCTCTGGGCATTAACTCGAGTGCAATCGTGTTGGCTGCTGCTGTGAAATATGATGTCACCTTGCCCCAATCACAGCCCATTTTCTGTGAGCGTGATGTGAACTCCCCAGAGAAGCATCCTCTGAGTGACAGCAGCATCCCGTGTGGCCGTTGCTAAGCGACAAGATTCGGCTTTCAGCAGGATCTAATTTTAAAGTATTTAACCCTAGATCTGTCAAGGTTTGTTATTTCCAGTGTGCTGGTTAATCCCTACTTGTTGGTGCCCAACTTCACAAATACCCTGCTCCTTGTAGTGGTGCTGTTATATTTACCATAGGTAAGGTCTCAGAACGAGGAGAAGCAAAAATGCCCCAGGTAGAGCTTGATACCAAATTTCATTTTACCTCTGTTCTATACACAGAAATATGGGACACAATTAGAGGTGAAAATCCTGCATTGCTGTTCTGGGAATCTTCCTTTCTTTGCTGGCTTCTGCAAGTGGCTCACCCCTGCTTTCCTTTAAGGAGTGCTGGATTTCAAGTGCATGAGTGCAGGCGGAGGGAAGCTGGCAAGAACAATTAAGCTTTACCTTTTAGTAATATTATGTGTCCTCTTGTGTCTTGCTGAATTTCATCTAGGTTAAGAAGCTTGTCATCTTATCTAAAGGTATGTGAAGAAAATGATGTAATTTTGAAATTGAAGGGGGTTTTAATACCAGAAAACTTTATTTTTTTAAAATAATTGCATTTACAGATAAAGATGAAATTCTACAGAGATTTGTTGTGGGGGTTTTTTGTGTTTTTTTTTTTTTAGTGTGGCTTTTTTTTTTTAATATACTTTTCTACATTTTATTTTTTTTTAAAATGTAGAGGCCTGGA
>VZRX01021972.1:0-63734 GCA_013398075.1 Notiomystis cincta | reverse complement strand
CCCAGCGCCGGGGGCCGCGGGCGCCTCCTCCGGGGGTGAGGCGGAGGCAGACTCGGGGGCGCGGGAGGTGCAGGTTCGCAGGTGCCCAGGGAGCGCGGCGAGACACGGAAAGGCCTCGTCTGCAAGACGTCCCGGAATAGAGTGGGCTCAGCTGTGCCAGGGAAGTGAAACTGGCAGTGTTTTCCCTTGTTCTCCACTTCCCAGTCGGGCGCAAGGCTTGGTTTTATCCGCTTGGGTGCGAACATTTGCCGAGGTCTTCTTCGTGCCTGTCGCCCGTGCGGGCTCGCTGTGGGAGCTCGGCGGTGTCGGTGGTGCTTGCAGTGCCGTGGAAGTGAGCGGGACACTTCCCTCCCGTCTGTCCCCATTCTTCTGCCCTAGGTGACTTTGCATCCTGTTTCTGGTGCTGCTTGACGCAGGGTGTGCAAGGATGTGTAGCTTCCTTTCCAAGGTGTCTGAGGTGACTTCTAAAGTAGTGAGGCCTTGCTTAGTACAGAGCTCTTCGTTCTTTCTTCTTCACTGAGAGGAAGAGGAGATTCTTGGTCTTGAGAGGCAGAGTCCTTCAACAGCCTTGGGGAAGAAAGGCAGCTCTTTGGTTTTGTGCAGCCCAGCATCAGCGACTGGCACAAGGCACTTGTATTTGACACTTCTCCAGGCTTACAGAACCTTATGTCCTTAAATACTGTTCTCCTTGGAACTGCTATAAAAACACCGTGTGTAGAATCTAAATTGTTCACAGATATCCTTTTAATGCTCCTACAAAATAATTCTAAGGAAATTTAATTTGCATTGCACCTTTGTAGGTCACAAAGTTTATATGTCTTGTTTTATACAGAGGCTCTGTTATTCCTTGGAGATCAATAGTGGTTGAGGATAAGATAATGGAGGGATTTTGGTGCTTGATTCCTGAATGTACATTTGAAATGTGGACTTCTGACTATAGCTTTCAATAGTTCCAGCTGCTGGATCCTCTTTCTTTTAGTGTCATGGTGTCCAAAAGCTTTCTACAAGCTTCATCGTGCACTTCTCAGCCTGTGGCATTTCCCTTATCCTTTGCAGGAACTATTTTTTTCATCCCATTTCTTGTGCAGTGCTGTTCATTATGGGACTCCCCTTCACAGGGCCAGAGGGCCTCTTTGTGCAGATGTTCAGTTGGCTGCTTGTTGTATACAGGTGGAAATGGAGAGTGGCCCTGGAGTAGCCTGGTCACTGAATGGTGCTGTGAAAGCTGCACAGAGAGGTGGACAAGAGTTTGTCAGACTCAAGCAGTGCTGGGACAAGTCCCTGCCAAAGGATTGCTTTTCCTCTCGGTTCACAGTCCAGTCCAGAAGAAGGATGAAGGGGAGAAGAAGAGACTCTGAAAACACACAAGTTGTAGCTTCTGGCTCTCTTGTGAAGCAACAGTCAAGAGGCTCCTGCAGCTTGTGGCAGCCTGTGTGGGTCACCCTTCAGCTGTGGTCTCTGTGTGCAGCAGGACTGAGCTGCTTCACTCTCTGCACCTGACCTGTTCCTGCAGTAGTAGCTGTGGCACAAAACCACGTGTGGGAAACTACTGCACTGCTCCTTCTTGCTAGGGAAGCCCTGTGCTTGGAAGTTTTTCTGTGGTGCACTTGGAAGTTTCTTGTCTTGCCTTTGTGATGCCTGAGCAGCACAGTGGGAATACTGCAGGGAAAACAACAGTGCTTAGCAGTGACTTCTGACCTTTCAAATACACTCAGTCATCACAATGAAACAATGAGCCATTGCTGTTTTACACTGAACCCTGCCTTTTATGCACCTGCCAGAGGTATTTCCAAACACTGTACAAACCATTTTAATTTATATCTGCAACAGCTGGATTCACACATGTCAAATGAATACAAACTGCCTTTGAAGAAACCAGGATTCAAGCAATTTTCAAGGAATGGGAAGATGGAACTCGGTATCCTCATTGCTGCAGGGTTGAGGTACTCTGTGAAGTGACTGGGAAATAGATTTCTCGAGTATCACTTTTCACTGCAGTGATTTTAGCTCAGATTTGTGTACCATATAAGCAAATCTTGGAGGGCTTTTCCTTCTGTGCTATTTACACCTTTGTGTGTCAGTCTGTTCTCTCTGGATCATCTGCTGCCACTGGTAATAAGTAATTTTGCATTAGAGTTAAACTCCTCTTGAATTGATAGATTTTGACTTTGTGAATCCTGCTGATGTTCCAGAACTAGTTTTGGGGAGAAGAGGGGAGAAACAGGAATAGCACTGAGTATGACCAAGACCTTCATTAGTCAAGGAAGAAGTTGCAGTTTCCATATTAGTTCCTAGTTTTTCAAATCTTAACTGTATTTAAGTAACCGATCTTCAAAGGTATTTATTGAGTAAGAATTCTGTTCCATGTGGCCAAAATGTTCAGGTAGTAAAGTTACTTCTTGTTCCTTGGCAAGTCAGGATATGAAATGGGTACTTTTTTCAACCTGATACCACTGCTATCTACCTGAAGAGAATACCTGAGAAAGCATTCACACCTGGTACTCTCCTGAGAGAATATGATGCTTTCTCTGTACTTTCTCATGAATGGCTTTTATTTATTCCCTTGTCTTGCATAGTTATTGGCACCTCTTGTTTTTCAGCTTCGTGCTCAGAACCAAGTCCTGAAAAAAGGAGTTGTAGATGAGCAAGCAAACTCTGCCTCACTGAAGGTAATCTCTAAAAACATCTCATGTCAGGTGTACTAAGCTGTAACAAAATAAGTAAATATGGCTACTTTTTTCTATAAGGTAATGTCAATAGAAGAATGAAGAAGGAACTTGATTCTAGTAAAAGAATTTCTGGTTTGCAGCTAGCCTGTTGTTCTTTGTAAGTGCTGACTTTGTAAAAGGGGGAGGTTGCTTCTTGATGATTAACCTATAGAATGAAATAGCTGCTTGAGTGTGATCTGTGGGCAGCTCAAGGAAGTGAAATAAATTTCTTTAGTTCAGAAATGATACTTTTTACCTCTTTAGTGTTTATAAAATGAAACAATTTTCTAATTTGTTCTTGCTTTTCATGTGTAAAAATAAGTGTGAAAATTTTTAAATGAATTTGTTTTTATCATTCAGGAACAACTGAAAATGAAGGATCAGTCACTGAGGAAACTGCAACAAGAAATGGACAGCTTGACCTTTCGAAATCAGCAACTTGCCAAGCGGGTGGAGCTACTTCAAGATGAACTTGCATTAAGTGAGGCTCGGGGCAAAAAGAACAAGGTATTTGCTGAAGGCAAAAAAAACTTGCTTAGCAGATGTCTGCTCTTCACCTGTCAAAGCCTTATCCTGATTTTTAGCAGTAGGTATTTTGTGTCAAGGGTTGAGCTGAATGCTCTTGTCAGAACTTGTATTATTTTACCTGATGTTAGTGAAAATACCCATAAAACAGGTATTGATATATATAATACATGCTGTGTAGTTCTCTACTCTACTGAGGTGTCAGCTGACTGATGGTGAATTGCTGTCTTCTTTTATGGAAATTTATTGAGTGCTCAAACAACTGGGAAATACCTTGGAGCTCTGTGATTAGTCAGCTGCTATGCAGAAAGCTGATCACTCCTCATTTCTCATCCCCACCTCTTTGCTTTGGAGTTTTGATGCTGGTAGTTAACTCTTCAGCCTGTGATCATTACTTCTCTACGTGAATCTTGTTAAATGCTTTGAAATCTGTATTTTTAGCTTGTGTTCTTGATGTTATTTCAAAATGACAGAATAATTTCAGTACTGTGATCTTTCTCTGCCAAAATGCTTGCTGATTAAACCCAGTGATATCCTATTCTAAGACCAGCTGCACCTTCTATTGGTGACATCACAGTTCCAGGAGTGGTGCATGTGGACTTAGGTAATTCTCAAGCATCTCTTGCTACTTTTCTCATGAGGAAACTCTTTTTAATTAATGCTGTCTTTTCTTTTTGGTTAACTCTCAATGTGCTCTAGTTAACAAGACTGACTTTAAAGAAGTCATTGAATTGATTAGTAATATGATAATTTTCCTTAGTTTGCCCCTAGACTCTTGTCCATTTTTCTGCTATCCAATTCCTTGACAAGCATAATACTTCTGACTACATTATTTGTGCACCACAATAGATTGTTCTTCCAAATGCAGTTTGACCCTTCTGTTCTTTTATTTCATATTGTGTAAGTTAATGTTTTCCTAGCTATGTTTCCAAATTTTAAAGTACCTCAGCTTGTCTTTAGTAGCTTTGCTAACCACTGCCACAGAGTTTCTTTCCTGTTCATCTGTCAAAATGCACAGCTTTATTTCCCTGATCTGTGTCAGAGTGCAGTCCTTTTAGAAGGAGCAGAACATTTGCCTGTATCTCAGGTGGAGTTTCCAGGCTGACATCAAACACAGAGGAGACATAGCTTCCCTACATGATCCAAGTGCATGAAGTTGGGTGTTGAGTTTAAATGCAGAGTCTCCTCTGTGTTTGGTGAGGATAATACCTTTCTTCAGCAGTGTGGTATATGGGATTCACTGGTGGTCTTTTGGATTAAATGCATGAAAAATGAGGAAGCAGTTGGCAGAGGGATATGTGTGATTGATGGGCAGGCAAGACCCTGTGGTTTCCATGGCTGAGAGCAGCCTGGCTTACACGTGGAAACTTGCTGGGGACAGATGTGCCTTTCACACAGCTACCAAACCAACTGAGCCTGTGTGTGGAGGGCTTTGGATTACTGACTTCATGGGATAGTGCAGGATTCCAGTGAATTCAGACGGGCTGCTGCCCATCCAAGTGATTCCCTGGGTGTGAGAATGGGGTAGCTGAGTGGAGGCTTTCCCTAGGCATTGTTGTACCACTGTAGGTAACAAGGATCTGAAGGAAAGAGTGTTGTCTTGAGGCTGGTGCTGTGTGCAATATTCTCACCTTTTGATCTGTCAGTCAGTGGCAGCAGGACATCTGCAGGGAATTGCCCCTTCTGGGAATTAGCTGTGGGAACTGTTCTCACAAACCTGGGACTTGGAGATAACAAGTGCATTTTATCTCCTGTAGAAAAGTGTAGAATCCTCATCTCAGCTGAGTCAAGAACAGAAAAGTGTCTTCAATGAAGATCTTCAGAAAAAAATAGAAGAAAATGAACGGCTACATATACTTGTGAGTGAAATTTTGTTTAGCCTTTAGTTTTGGTTCAGAAAACTGGTGACACAAGTAAAGGTATGGGAAGTAAAATGCTGTTTGAAAGCTGGTGGGTTTAGAAGCTTAGCTGTATGCAAAGCAGTAGATTAGATCAGATGCTTTGTTTATAAAGATGTTCACTAGGCAAATGAAGTATTTTGACTTTGGATTCTTCAGACAGTCTTTGGAA
This sequence comes from Notiomystis cincta, assembly GCA_013398075.1. Classification (NCBI taxonomy): domain Eukaryota; kingdom Metazoa; phylum Chordata; class Aves; order Passeriformes; family Notiomystidae; genus Notiomystis; species Notiomystis cincta. The sequence continues at coordinate 58,431 of VZRX01021972.1, read as the reverse complement.
TCACACAATATGTGTTTTCTCATTTAGATTTTTAACTTTTGGTGACAGCTGTCCTACTGAAAATAGCCTGGTACTGGATGGAAATTTCTTACTAGTTCATTAACTGTTTCAGAGTCGTTTTAAAATTTGAAATATTTTCTGCAAGTTGCCATAATTAAGTCATGAATTACTTTACCAAAATGCAATGCATTTCACTTTAGAAAACTTGAGAAAAACCTTATTGCTCAAGTTCAGATTTTCATGTGTCTGCTATTAGTCAGCAATATATTTAAAGTGTGCTTAGTACTACAAAACTTCATTTTATTAAACTACTTTGTTCCTGAATCTTTTCTGTGTAAATAAAATAAGATCTCTATTTGTCTGAGAACTAATAATTGCTGTTAGCCCGATCTGTCTAATGAAATTGGAGTAACTTAAACAACATTTAAGTTGTTTAATTGATTGTTTAATTAAACTAATTATTTAGTTGATTCAACAGTAAAATTAAACTTTTTAAAGAGCTTTGCTTTTCTTCCTTTAGTTCTTTGAAGCAGATGAGCAGCACAAACGTTTAGAAGCAGAGCTGAGGAGCAGACTGGAGGTTTTGGAAACTGATGCTGCCCAGCACCAAGCTGTGGTGGACAGCTTAACGAAGAAATACACAGAGACCATTGAAAAGCTGCAGAATGATAAAGCCAAATTAGAAGTAAGGAGTTTTTCCTCTTGCTTGCAAGTTTGAAAAGTTTAGAAATGCAATGTCTTGCTGTGTCAGCACTTACATTGTGAGATTGTTTTTTGCATAAAGATCAAGTCTCAGACTCTAGAAAGAGAAGCTAAGGACTGTAGGCTTCGAACTGAGGAATGGTAAGTGTCTTTATTTCATATAATGAAAATTTCATTGATGTAAGGAAATGACTGCTGTAAAACATTAATTGGAATATTTTCTAAGAATAATACCTATTAAAAAAGGAGGTAAAAAAAGGACTTTGATAAATATCAAATTATATTATCATTAACACAAGTCTGACCAGTGCAGGTCAAGCCCCCTTTTCCTTTGCTGTGCATGGAACTAGACAATTCCACAATTTCTGCTCTGAGTAAGAGCAGTTTTGTCTCCAAGCTTTTTAAATAGCAGTGATGTTGATGAAAGCTTGAAGAATTTATTTGTAACAGAGAACCATGGAAAGTAAAAGCTTGTATGAAACAAAGATATGTGAGTTTGTAAAAAGTGCTTCTAAGGACAAAGCTTGAATAACCTGTGCTGAGAGAACTGACTGAAAAGAGTTTCAAAAATCCCCTTCTGCTGCAAAAGCTTCTTGAACAATTGTTTTTGCTTCAGATATAATGTTCTCAGCTTGAATATTTGAAAGTTTTTATCAGAAAATTGTATTATTAGCTTTGAAATATTTCGTTGTCTTGAAGACAAATTGTATAAAATAGAAAGTTGAGGACGGTGGGCCAAATCAAATTAGGGTACGTTTTTGTGAAGTTCATTAAGCTGCATTTTTTTTAGAAGACATGTGCAGTATAGATCTTTAATGTAATGAATAAGATGTGTAGTGAATGATCAGATACAGAGTTCCTTTTTTCACATGGGAACCCTGATGTGTGTATTTGAATTATGCTGATAGATGTGAAGATACTTGAATCCAATAACTCCTCTAATACAATTCAGAGTTCACTAAAAATGACTTGCAAAAGAGGATGAAAGCTGTGTTTTGATGCTGTTTGCTTTCTGGTGGCGTTAGAAAAACTGTAGTCTTAATCTGCTACTATTTAGTTCAGGCCTTGTCTATCATGTTCTATCATGGCTGGGAATTGTAAGAAGTTGTCCCTACTATTTTAAGTTACACTCTATTAAGTTTTTAAAAGTAAAAAAGCCTGACACTTCATTTTAAGCACTGAAATCACTGTCTGTTGAGCACATGGTAGGATGTGTCTCTGAGAATGCTGCCCTTCTGTTTTCCCTGCTTTGTCAGGGGAAGAGGCCCATTTGCCTCTGACACCCACACTTTACTCAGAAAAGCTAGGAGATAAGAGACTTGACAGCCTGCATGCTTTGGAAATTAAAGGGTAGAATGTAAGGCAAAACATGTCAAACTACTTGTTTGTCATTCCTGTACAGTATGAAAAGGAGATACCAGTACATTTGCAGCTTGTCTTGGAGTTCATTTTCGATCATGCTCAGTGCTACTGCAGTACCTGCTGTACAGTTTCTATGCAATTTTGGAGCTGCTCTCCAAGAAAAATTATTTGTTAATGTGCATGAGCTACTTATTGGTCAGTTTCTTCATATCTTCCTTGTTTATTTTGGATTATTTTACCTTGTTAGACCTGATAAGTTTCTGTGTATCAAGTGTTGTCAAAAAGGAAAAAACCTGTCACTTTAACACCTTCCCCCCACCCTCCACTATATGTACAGGAGTTCTAGATGTCAAATGGGAAGCAAAACAGTGAAGAATTTGGGGGCCTAAGTTGGGTAAGGTGTGGAATTTGGTCTGAATCAATAATGGAGTGTTCTTTGTAGACATAATGTATATAATGCTGGAATATATTACTGTTCATCTCAGGAATATTAGTAATCTTAATTACTTAGGCTCACACATATCTGTGAAGTCAAAAGCAAGTGAAGAAAATTTAGGGAAAAATCACTTGAGAATGCATCAGAAACATAATTGTCAAGTCTTGTCAGAACAGGCAGTATCATAGCAGTGTTTAAATATGGGTTTTGAAAAGCCTTTTGAGGTATTTCAAATAGTGATGTGACGTAGTTAACTGAATTATTGACAGCTCACTACCTGCTTATTGGAATACTGCATTGGATGCATAGTAACTAATTTGAAGGCCCTTTTACCTTCCCATCCACACTCTAATAGAAAAGAATGCCTTCATTCAGCTTATGTAATAGTTTCATAATAGGAGAATTTTAACTCTGAAGTAAATTGAGCTTCTCAAGAATGGAATTTAGGATTTACAAGTTTATGGTAACTTTCACTGCTTTTGTTAGGGATTGGGATTCAATTTGTGTTAAATATGACATAAAGGAGGACATCTGATTCCTACTGTGTTATTTCTAAGTTCTAGAAGGAGACAGATACCTATACACTCAAGGGATGCTTATAGTGAGATATGGTGTTGGTGATACAGATGAAATTTTAAAGGTTTACAATGTGTGTGTGTGTGTGGTTTTTCGTTTGTCTCTTTGTTATTTAGCCAGCAACAGCTAAAGAATCTTCAAGCAGCTTTGGGCAGTAGACTGGAAGAATCTCTATGCATAATTAATGAAAAAGTACCTTTTAATGACACAAGTACGTATTGCCTTGGTCTGGGTATTTTGTTTCATTTTTTGGTATCCATCTGGAGGGAGTACTCCTTATGAATTAAAATGTGTTAGCTGTAAGAAATATTGGACATCTGAACACACACTTGGAGGTAACTGTAGTAAGTATTCCTGATACTTGTCATGGTCTTCAGTAATTCTAAAATAACAGGTTTTTATATGTATAATGGAAATTGAAACTTTTGAAGGCTTTTGAGTGATTTGTCACTTGTCTTGCTTAGTGTTGACAGAATATTGTAAACGATGAAGGAACACTGTCAATTTAATGGTTGCTTCATAAAGATTGGTTACTCATCTCAAAGAGTGTTATTTTTGGCAGAGTATATTCAACAGTTGCAGTAAGTGAAAGTGGGGATAAACTGGTGGCTGCAGAGATACTGCATTGATAATGAATGGTCTGCACTTAGTACTAGTGGGAAATCTGATCAGAAAACACACAGAGTAGTTCTCAGCTGGAGGTTGTCTTAGACTCTTTCGTCTCTTCCTGGGGAAAAAGCCCCTTTGAACCTGGGGACTTTTACCTGAAGCAATGTTTTTCTGCTTCTTCTCTAACTGCTGCTAGAGCAGCTGAAGTGCAGAGGATCCCCTGGAGTTAGGAGTGCTCAGCCTTTGCATGGCTTTGGTACAAGCATGGGTCAGTATGTGCTGGGTCAGTGCTGTGCACTGTGTGCTTTCCTAAATAGCTGAACACAAGGGTGGGCAGGCACTGCCTGGGCTCTTCTGGACCCTTCAAGACCAAGAGGACCTGGAATAGTGAAAAAGCTGTAGTAGTGAAAGTAGTAGCTGAAAGTAGTGAAGAAGGAGCAGAGAAGTGAAACCAGGTTTTTGAATTTCCTGTATATTTCATTGGTAGCTTTTGCATTTTTCATTCAGTTTAGAACCTGATGACAATATTTTAAGTTGCCTTGGGCTCTGTAAAAGCTGATCTGGCAGGTGCTGCACGGGTGAGTGTTCCAAGTTCTCCACTGGTTTGGCAATCCAGTGAGTCTTGGCTTAGGAACACCAGATCATCATCTTTAGGAAATACTGACTCCCATACAGCACATCATGCTTAAGTGTTGGTGCCTTGAGCTGGTATCCTTTTCACTTCTCTCCTCTCACTTTGCCTGGCATCTGCTGCCTATTTCTACTTCTCTGGCTTCTTTAGCTCCTATTTTTTTTAATAGGTGGTTATCATTGTAGCAAGAATTTTGCCAAAATAATTTATCTGCTCACTCAGCTACCATAGCATAATGCCTTTGCTTGTGTAGTAGAAAACAGTGCATACAGAGAACATCTCTTTAATGACAGATAAATGGAAGTCGGGAGATGTTTGTTAGCTGTGGATTCTAGCTGTCTTCCTATAGACTCTGTAGTTGGCTTCAAGTGTAACTAGCAGCTAATTGCAGTAACAATTAAATGACTCCCTGACTGCTAAGCGTGATTTCCAGAGTAGAAAAAGTTTTATGAAGCATTTATTAGAAGTAGGATTCAATAATTTTGGACAGGGTTTTTTTTTCCCTCTAAACTTAACTAGCTCTTCCCATGTGTTAATAGCCAAATGTGAATGCCACAAAAGGAGTAAGAAACTGTAAATTTCCTTCATGAGCAAATTTTAAACTAAAGTGGCTTTTATTCAACTGAGTTGAGAATGGATGTGGTCCATTTAAAATCTCTAAGGCTTTGTAAGCTGTTCTCTGTAAGGGTACAAACAGCCCTCTGCCCCTCTGAAAATTGCTTGTACCTCAATAATCATTCTGGTTACTTTGTGACTGGAGCAGAATGCTGAAATACATGGAGAATACATTTTAGTCTAAATTATCAATGAGTCAAGTATATACTTTAAAAAAAGTTCAATCCATTAAAAAATATATTAGTCTTACTCGATCTTCCTTGGAATGTAATTGAAATTTGAAGGTAATCTTGAATTCATTGTGTGATTTCTTTAAAAAGATTTTTTTCACTCTTGTGTGTGATGAATATTGTTCTTTGGGTGAGAGGCTTCTCCTCTTATTTATCAAATTCAGGGTCTTCAGATGATTAAATTTGACTTACAATCTGAGGCAAGTATTGAACTGCTTTCTCTCCACTTAATTACAGAAATTGTTCTTAAGTGAGGATATTTGGGCCTACCTTATTGGAGTCAGTGATTTTAATCTCTTTCGTTAATATTGCTTACATAAGCTGTAATACCCCTGCAATATTTTTTTAAAATCACTATTTACCAATAAATGTCTCTTAACTCCCCTCAGAATGTAAGAAGTGCATATAACTCAATTTTTGTCCTGTAGGATCTACTCGATACAATGCTCTGAATGTACCATTACACAATAGAAGGAATCAGGTAAGCACTTCTTGTGGTTTCGTGTGACTCTGTGCAACTCTCTACACAGATACTGAAATAAAAGCAGTCATTTTAGTACCTGAAGTGGCAGAAGATAGCCTGTCTTACTGCTGTCATGATATTGTGAGGGAGTTTCTGCCCACAGAGCCTCTGCACTTTTCCAGAGGTAGTGTATACTGTTCTTATGTCAAGGAGTCTTATTAAAGTTACATGAAACACTCTTTTACTGGATCAACCTTCAGTAAACTAGAAATTGGAACATTTCATTTTTAAAGCTGGTTAAAAACGACATTAGTTTAGAGGTCTTTTGTTGAAAAGAGGCAGTTTTGGTATCCTAAATTCCTTTTCCTTCAAACTGAACTTCTTCAGTGACATCACTTGAGCTCCAGAGAATGTATGCACTTGTAAACTGCACACTGGTGTGTGCACTAAAATGCCTTATTAGTTAACATTACTTGTCACTAGTCACAACCCTTTCAAGGAATAAACCCTGTTGCTTTGAGATCTCTTCATGGTTCATTTACATTTTGTGGGATACTTCTTGCCAAAGCACCTCTTACTTGCAGCAAAATAACCCTTATACATTGAAATATTTTCAGAAAACAGTTTCTGTTCACTACTGTAATTTCATGAGATTTCTTGGGAATGCTGTTAATTCAGTATTCAAAAATGAACATTGGTTTTCTGTGAATGGCTAAATATTTTAAGGGTTTTTACAATAGCAAATCAGAAACCGGTGTGCAGTCAAAATGGGCTCTACAGCACAGCACTGTGGGGTTTTGTCTGTTTGCTTGTAGGACTCAAGGCTTCAGGTTAGTGCATTCAGATGCTACTGCAGGAAGATTTAAAATAGTTGCTTTCTCCATTCTTCAGAAGTGCCTATAAAGAGGCCTTTCTCCTGATAATGTCTGCTGTGAGAGCGTGTGACCTGCTGTTCAGTTTTGTGATGGAAATAGCCTTAAATTTCAGGTTGCTGCTGCTGAGTTCCAAGAGGAATCTGAATAACTGCATGGAGAGTTTCTCATTTTACTATTTCCTGCCAGCACTATGTCAGGCAGCCTCATGCTTCAAGATCTGCAGTCTTGAAAATGTTCCAGGACAGACTTTTATGACTGTCTTGCCAGTGGAGGGAAAATGTTGGTTTATTAGCACAGGCTGCATTGTAAAGGACAGCAAAACAGTAATAGTGTCTGTTTCCCTTCCTTGCATAGCTAATTAATATACACAAACTGAGTCTAATGACTGTTTTAATTACTTGCCACCATCCCAGATCCATAATCAAGATTGACCTGATTTAACAGTCCATTGAAGCATTAAGAGTATGTCTCTGAAGGCTAAGTTATTCTTGGCTGAAATGTCACTATAACCTTATTCTCTTCCCATAAATCCCAACAGAGTATAGTTTTTTTCTCTCTTGAATTTATATTCCATTCTGGATTAATTACTTTGATACCTTCCTGCTGTACTAAGGGCACAGAACCTCTTTACTCACAAAGAGCATCTCAGTTCTGTCCAGGAGAATAAGAATTAAGTGTCCCCTGTTACAGAAGCAGAGACTTTAATTCTGGGAGGAAACATCATTGGTTTTTACTAATTAAATTGAGGTTTCCTTGTAACCAGGTGTTGAGCTATTGTCAGCAATTAGTCAGTTGTTCTTTGGAAATTTCAGATGTGGTTTCTATAATTGTGCTGACCTCTAAGTGTTCTTGTGGCCTGTAAGTTTGACAAATGCAGTAGAGGCCGGCCTGTTGTGTGAAATAAAAGATACTTTGTTGTCAAAGAACAATATGCCCTTCTGAGTGGCACTGTAGTTTATGAATAAAAATTAAGTTAGGCATAATTGCTGCTATGTATTTTAGGCTGAAATAATAACAAGAAAGAAAGTGCTGATAACCATTTTTTGTATCCAGACAGGTGTTTTTTTTCATATTTAAATAGATCCATGTCAAATACAATCGTTTTATAACTCTTTACAGCTGAAGCTGAGAGACCTTACTGGCCAGGCCCTGGCTTTTGTGCAAGAACTTGTAACAGCTCTCCTGAACTTCCACACATACACTGAGCAGAAGGTACAGATCTTCCCCATTGATTCTGCTACAGACACAATATCACCCTTAAATCAGAAGGTAAAGTTTACTTCAGCTACAAGTATATTCAATTAATTAAACTTTCATGAGGGATTGATCTTAATCATGCAAACTTCCGTTGCCTTTACTGGAAGGCTGTGAGTGTGTTCCTGAGAGCCAGCCTCTCCTGTGTTCCTGTGAGACATCTTTTCTGCTGAATGAAGTCTCTGAATGTGGGTGAGGTGTAACTGCAGAGAGTCCTTTTCCCCTGTGCCTCTGCTAGAAGAGCAATATGATAATCAAATCAAAACTTTGCTTTTTAATTACTGAATTGAAGTGCATTTGTTGAAAGTTCTGCTGACTTGTTTTAAAATAGTAATGCACAATATTGCACTGCTAAATAGAGCTTTTTTTAGTTAATACACTGGGGCATGGGAGATGTTGAGACACAATCTAGTCTTGTGATAGAAGGTAGGCTTATGAGGGAGAGAACCTGGACTCTGTTCCCTTGTCAAAAAACAACTTTATAATCTCATTTTGGGCTATTTGTGTGAAGATCTTTCCTGTAAGTGTTCTGAAGCTTCAAGTTTGGTAAAGCACGTTGTAATTAATATGAAAAATCTGACTCATCTCTTTTGACTCAATTCCATGGAAAGATCTTCTGCAAGTATCATCCGGAGCTGTTAAGCTGCATGTTTTGACTTTGTTTTTCTATGCTGTGAAATACAGAAAATAACGATGCTCAAGGATTTATGTGGGGAGGTATCTATGTATGCTTTGTAACAAATTGCATAAGATCAGAGTTGCCTTCATAGTTTAAGGGGATCTGTGAGTATTTAAGTTGCAGGGTGTATTTTGTGATTCAATCTGTAACTTCAGTTTAGTAGTTGATAGGGCTCAGACTTAAGGTAATGAGGCAAAATGTGGTTTGCATTGATCAAATGGCTGCAGTGCATGTGGTGTCGATGTTAACTACCACAAAACTTTCCTGTTCTTTGGAAAACCTCCTATAATCTCTTTGCAGGTAACAAATATGCTTGTGAAGGTGGTTATCCGCTAGAGAAATCCCTTTATGTTTGCCTTCTCAGTTGTTTCAAGTATTTTTGTCAAGAATACACTTCTGCAGAAATTCAGCCTAGATATTAGTTTGAGAGCATTTTCTTGCTCCTGCCACCAAATGCACTCAGAATGGCACATCCTTCTTGTGAAAACTGTGAGGGTTTGTCATCTTCCAGATTTTTTGGGGCAGGAATGGTGTCTCCTTTTTTTTAATGTGGCCCAGTATGGTGACTGCATTCTCAGATACTACTACAGTTTACTCTAAGGGAATAAAATCAGGTTATCTAGACAGCACTTCTCACAGATTTTTTTTTCTTCCCCTTAACCTCCTTGTTAACACTTCTTTGTTGCTTTTCAGCACAGCTGAAACATGCAACTTAATCAGAACCATAATTTCATTTTCCTTTTCTTGTAATTGACTCTGATTCAGTAGTTCAGGCTTTGTTTTCATAATTATGTCTCTTGTAGTCTGCCCCATTGTGTATTCATGACCTAATTCCCTCAGTGCATGCTACTTCTCAGGGCTTTTGCTGTGACTTTCCAGCACTGAAGTATCTCTTATTGCTCCCTGAAGCTGTAGTTGCTCCTGTATTTTTGATTAATTTATCTATTTGCTTGGCAAGTGTTCTCAGTGTGATTTTTTAAAAATTTTTTTTTAGTGATTCCACCAAGTTGGTCAAAACCCTCCTCTTAATGTGGTAGAGAAAATGAAACAAGTGTCAAGTAGTGGCTTAGCAGACTCGCACTGATTTATTTTTCCCCAACTCCAGGTCTTGTCTGGTGCTTTCAAGCTAATTTCCCCACCAAACACTCAAAGTAGATGTGGACAATTCCCTGCCAGGTTCAAGTATTCCTTTTCTCTTTAAGTGTTGGATTGCTGGGTTCTGCTGGGTCTACAGCATCATGCTGGATAATTCAAGTCCTCTCTCTTGCAACACAATTCAGGAGCATTCTGCATGTTTTATTTCTTCCTCCTTAGATTTAGGAATTTTCCCTAATTCCATCCAAGTTTGTGCATGCATGGATGAGAGCTTAGCATCTCACTCTTTTTGTTAACACTGTGTTACTGCACTGTAATAATACAAGGAATAATTAAAATCTATGGTACTCTGTTTGCCTGGGATCTTTAGCTGCTCTTGTGGTGTAAATAATCAAAGGTGAAGGTATCTTTCTGTGGGGTAAAATAAAAACCAGGATTGCTTTTGACTACTTGTATTAATTTGTGGAAGAAGGTTTTTGTGATACTGAGGTACCAAAATGGGAAGCTGTTGGTGTTGTTACATGTTGATTGTGTGTAAGAGTACACATTATGTTCTTAGGTCTGCTTTTTTGAAGGCAAAATTAGCTATAGGGTTTAATGAAGCAATTTTTAGCAAAGTCAGGCAGGTCCATGAGGCCAAAGTTTCATTATTGCCCAAACCTGCCATAGTTTTAGGAGTAAGAATTCTCCTGTGATTAGTTGGAGCTCCATGCTGTGCATTGGCATAGTCATAATCAGAAAAAGACTCATCTCTTGCTCAGTTTGACTCAGGTTTAGCTCTTGAGTACTTTGCACAGCATAGCTTTGTGTTGATGGACAGGGCTGGGAAGGTGGGATAGTTTATTCTGGTGGCTAAATGGTGCATGGATCTAGCCTTAATTCGATGGGGTTGAGAAAGGAATGCAAGAATATTTAAAACAAAAAAGCAAGGGTTTGGTGTGCTGTGCATGGCAGTTAAAATGGGATAGGATGCTGTGGCAAAGCCCTAGGTGTGGTTTTGCCTGGACTTCCAGTACTTCTCACTTTCCCTCAAGGTGTGTTTTTGCCCTATAGAAGAAGTTGCTGTGCATCACTGGACTGTTGTATCTCATTAATGACATCTTAGGGATTGTTAAAGGGAGCAGGGGCTTTGCCAAAATGTCCTGTTCCGTTGTTGACTTGGCAGAGTTCACATGAGCCGTCAGCAAGCACCATCTTAAAACCTCTCTGTCCTCAGTTCTCGCAGTATCTCCATGAAAACGCTTCCTACGTTCGCCCTCTGGAGGAAGGAATGCTGCACTTGTTTGAGAGCATCACGGAGGATACTGTGACAGTCCTGGTAAGATTTCTTCCTTCTTAGTATCCAAGAAGATTTTAACAGAGCGAAAAACAAAACGACTGACCTGATGTTTTTTCCTTTCAGGAAACAACTGTGAAATTGAAGGCCTTCTCAGAACATTTAGCTTCCTACTTAGGCTTTTTAAGAAAGATTCTTCCTTATCAGTTGAAAAGGTACTTTTCATTTGATAGATCAAATTTAAAGGCACTGTGTCAGGCATACAGCATTGTCAGCAACTACAACTCAAATACTAAGTCAAACCTTAAAACACTCTGGCCTTTGGTCTGTCTTAAAAGGCTGAACTCTTTCCTTTTTTTTTTTTTTTCCAATGTTGTTTTCTAAACCTTGAGATTAGGCATGGCTATTTTAAGGTGTTAGTACTAAAACCAAAACTAAAGCCCTTCCACACACACCCTTCCCTCACAGATGAGACTTGAAAAATAATGAAGCTTTCATAAATGTTTCTTTGTGTTATTCAATAGCATTGATACTATTCAGGTGTGATACACTGAAACTGTTAATGCCTTGAGCCTCTCTGAGGGTTATTTATCATTCAGGAAATGTAGCAATGTAGTAAAACTTGGCCAGGTGCACATCTCTTCTGCTGTGAAAATCTTTGTGCCTGAGTTGTTCGAAGGGAGGTGACTTATAGGTACAAGGAACTGCTTTAAGAGAGGGTTTGGACTAAAGAAGAAGAAAAATCTTGATTTATGCCTTCTTTATACCTGTTCTCTTGCTCCTTAGGAAGCAAAAAAGCATTTATGTAGTACAGTGAAAAGTCTTCAAACTTAAATTGCTGCAATCAGTTCCTTGCTGTGAGAGTAAGTCATTCTTGGCTTGTGACAGAAAGCCCTAGGAGTGGAGATGCACACAGTAATTTTCATGTGCTGCTAACTTCCTCTGCTATGTTAGCCTTTCTAAAATAAATTCCTAGTCTGCTGTTGCTTTGGATTGGGGAGGTAGGGAACACCTATGTGCTCCAAAACTCATGAACTTGTTTTTTTAAGACAATTGCTTGCTTTTAAAAAAAATAATTCATATATTCCTAGTTTGGAAGAAGAGTGTGAGTCTTCTCTTTGCACAGCTGCTTTAAGAGCTAGAAATATGGAGCTGCACAGAGACATGAAAAGGTTGACTGCAGTCTTTGAGAAGCTACACACATATATCAGTCTCCTGGCCTTACCAAGTAAGTGTCAGCTCTGGCTTGGATGGTTTGACTGGTTTTCCGTGAGTTTTCATAGTATGATTGACAGTGTGCCTTTTGCCACCTCTTAATTATGAAATCGTTAATAAACTACATTTCATTACCAATCCACTTCCAGCACCTCATCTTCATAAGGTTATTACAACTGTCATGGTAATGACTGAATTAAATGAAGTAAAGCCTTTGTGTGTATTTGTGTGGGGAAACTATCTCCAAATGCATCCTGTAAATAGCAGTAGAAAATGGTTATTGTATAGCTTCAGGTTATTTCAGTCTTCACTCTTTAGAAGGGCCCAGATGGTCTTTCTGTATTGTGTGGTTTTTGAGAGCAAAACAATTGATATTTATGGAATCTGAATAAAATCTAGGAAACCTGAAAGTCTTTTACCTGCCTACTTTGCCAAAGTTGCATATGTGTACATTTGATGTTGAAGGGGAAATTTAAGTAAATGAATCTATTATGACTCATGCAAGTGGTTCTAGTAGGTGGAAGCTGAATTATTTTCAAAGGTAACATTTTTCATTCATGGTCAAATCTTAATGTTGTGCTTTTCTTTTCCTTCCTATGTGGTACTCTTAGGTACAAGACCAGAAGGACTCCTTAGGACAAATTACAATTTTGTGTTTACAAACATTGCTGCAAGTCTTCATGGATTCCATGATATTTTAAAAGGTGAGAGTAGGGAATATTGTCTTGTTTTCAGCTTTGCTTCTTTCTGTTTAGCACAGGACATGTGCATTCTCTCTGTAATAGTGCTGAGTGTATCATATGGGATAAATCTGGTTTGTTTTACCTTTACAAGCTGGGAAACTACACCCTACTCAGCACTTGTTTTAGACATTTGTGCATGGTTTTCATTCCTCCATTCTGTTAGATTTGTTCTTCAGAGTTGCTCGTTTATTTAATTGTGGCTCTCCAGATCTTCCTGAGCAGTATCACTTTACTTTCTGAACTTCATGCTCTACTGAAACTAGCATACAGAATGGTATGTTATGAAATGTACATATTTTCCCCTGCATATGTAGCATTGACCTAGTACCTGCCTTCAAAGTGGGATTTTTCCTTCCTATTTTTAGAGTGATGGCTATTTTTAACACGAATATATAAGCAAAGCTTACAAAGAAGTCTGGGATGTTTTTGAAACTTGGCTTCCTCTGGAAAATGGCTTACCCTGCTTTTATCAGAACAACATGGATCTGTTATGTTTCCAGTGAAGTGATACTTGGTTATAACTCAGAATTTTAAAACTGATGTATGTCCTAGAACTTCAGTACCATGTAGCTGTTCCTGGAAAGAAAATAATTCATAGAGATGAACTGGATTTTTACTGGTCAGCTGTTTAAACATTAAGTTTTCATAATTTTAAGCAAAATTGTATTTTTTTCTTAATAGCATCAATAGTAGGGCCCCATTTTGCAAAGTCCTCGTTTACAAAAAAAAGGTTATTTTAAAGATAAACACACAAACACACAAAATGATACCCTAAACCAAGGGCTTTGTAGCATAGGTAAGTTTAAAACACTTTCTGCCTCTTAGTATGGTTACTATAATGCAAAGTCAGCCCAATTTACTTTAAAGGAAATACAGAAAATAGAAATACTGAAGAAAACTGTCAGTAGAATTCATTAGCTATCAACAGAAATGCTCTGCTTAATATCTCACACTCCCATACTCCAGATTGTTTGAATTTTCTCTTCTTTCTCAATCCCAACTAATTTTGAACTTTTTAAGATTACTTCAGATTATGGTGTTGAGGAGCCAGGATTTCTTCATTCTTTAGCAATAGTGCTCTATTGTAAAATAGGTGCAAAATGTTCACTTGTCAAATAATAACTTTTTTTTTCAATTAGGCCAAATTTGAAACGTTCTTATGTGATAAATAGGTGATTCTTTTTAAATTTTTGTGCTGTTAAAATTAATATATTTAGACTAAGATGTTTTTGTGAATGACTTTTGAAAAGTTTTGTGTTTGTTTGCTGTAATTTGACATAAATGTGGTTTTCCTTTTCCAGATATTTCCAAACACTATAGTCAGAAAGCTGCTTTAGAACAGGAAGTTCCAACTGCCACACAGAAACTCATAACTACAAATGACTGTATTTTATCCTCTGTTGCTGCTTTAACAAATGGAGCAGGCAAGGTAATGCTTATTTTTGTTTCAAACAGTGCCTTAGTTTATGCAGATTTTTAGGAAAAAAATAATCATAGTTGAATGATTTAGAAAATCTCTGTGTGCCTCTGATATTAATAACCTGTAGTGTCAGGTTTATTCTTAAGGTGCTTTAAGCCTATGAATTAAAAACAACTGGGTGGTGGATAAAAGTAGATACTGGGAAGAGGATGCTTTGTGTTAGAAAGGTTTAAGTTACATGGAATAGCCTGTAGCTTGTTTCAAAGTCTTGCTGTGAAGTCCAGTTTCACTAAATACCTGTCTTTTGAAAGACTGCTCTAGTTAATCTTTCTGGTCAAATTAATTCAAAAGCCACTTCTCTTGATGTTTCTAGATGGCCTCGTTCTTTAGCAACAACTTGGATCACTTCACCACCTCACTGAGCTGTGGCCCTAAGGGAGGAACAGAGTTCATCAGCCCTCTCTCAGCTGAGTGCATGCTGCAGTACAAGAAGAAGGCAGCTGCTTACATGAAGTCTTTGAAGAAGGTTTGTTCAGCCAGCACGCTTGCACAGAGAGAGCGCGGCTCTGTTGGTAGCTGGTTGTGCCAAAGAGAATACAGACTAAGGATTTGCAGTGTTTGGAATGGAAGAGATTCTCTGAATGACAGGTTTTGGCTGAGGAAATGGAACCCTCAGTGCAGTACTGAGGGTATGTGCCAATTCTGCCATTACCCATTTCCACTAATTATTTCTGTGCCAAGACTCCAAGGAGAAGAGGGTGGCTGCTTATTTAAATTTCCTCCTGTTTTCACCAGGAATATGGAGCAAATGAAACCATATCTTGCATTCACTGGAAGATAGTGGAGAGCAGTAGGGGCAAAAGAGACAGCTGAAAAGGAGAGGTACCCTGGAGAAAATGTGCTGAACCAAAGAACTGAATGCTGCCAGACCTCACTGTTGTCTCCAGTAAAATTAACAATTAAGTGATGATGCACTTAGCAGTTGTAGCTAAATCACTTTACTGCAATGTCTGTAAAGAGGACCTTAAGATGCCTTTGATCATTAATTACACTTGGAGTTTTCTGAGTGTTTTTTAATTAACTATACTTTTTGGAGCAGTATTTCTTGTGAGCTCAAACCATTTTTTCCTACTGCCCAGCAAGCACTTGGAACATGGGTCTTTTTCCCTTTATTAAAGTAAGGAAAGTAGTAAGAAACTAAAAGTACAATACATGTTCTGATCTGCTGTGTGACACATTTTAAGAGGGTTTTTTTGATTGTTCTGCAGCCTTGTGCAGATTCAGTGCCTTATGAAGAGGCTTTAGCCAATCGCAGAGTTCTCCTGAGTTCTACAGAAAGCAGAGAAGGTCTTGCACAACAGGTAATTGTGCTAACATATATAGTAGTGTATTTTGTCAATCTAAAGTTGTATCAAAGCCTCCACATTTATGTCTGTGGTTATTTGTAGGTAAATATGAATATGCTGAACCTTAAAATTAGACCATAGATGTCTTGTAGAGTTTTGGAAATAAAACTTAACCTTGTCAGGCTGAGTTATCTGCAGAATATATATGTAGATAGATATAGGAGCCAGGACTGTGCTATTGATATCTTTATTTGGACATACAAAAAGATAGGTAGTCTTTAATAATTAAAATTAATGCAAAATAAAGACAGGAATAAGACATACTAAAGGGATTTTTAATGTTGTGTACTGTTTTGAGTCCTCTTTTGGACTATGCAGGAATTATTAGCAATGGTTAAGAGCAGTGATTTTTTTCTTTTCAATTAAGAGTAATAGATTACACTTTCTGTCTTCAGTCTGTACGTGTGGGTTTTTTTTTTGTTTGTTTTTGTTTTTTTTTTTTTTTCTGGAAGGTGAAGCAGGGGGAGGTAACCAAGTAATTAAAAGGCCCACACAGTTTGTCCATCTCTTCATTTGAGTGAGAGTAGCTGATTAATACTTCTTTATTAGCTTGTATACTCAGCCTGTGCTTGACTCATTGTTATTGAACTGTTACAGAAGCAAATACTTTGGTGATTTTTTTTTTCAGTGGTCAGTATTCTAAGTGTGATAGTAGAGGTGAAATGAATTTCAGCAGAAAGGTGCAATGATTGGATGTGTTCTGTTCCATAGTTGTTTACTTACCCAGACAAAGTGGGTGGTTCTGTCTGTGTGAGGTGGGACAGCTGGGAGGGGAGAGTTTGTCTTTCTAGCATAGAAAAAGGTAGTGACAGTACCAGGTACACATCTTTGGAGTTTTTATGGAATTCTTCCCTGCTTTGATTTTTCATTTAGTACATTGTTGCCAGTTTTATGAGCTGCATCTTTGTAATGAATTTTTCAGACTAATTAAATCACATGGCTATTTTTGACAAAGAACCACAGCTAAGCACACAGCTAAAACCAGTAGCTGTTTACCTGCTGCACTTTGTTAGCTCACTTACGTAATAGTTTAAAATAATACCGTCCTCAAACATTTCCCATGTGTGGCTTTTTCCTCCCTGGGTTCAATAACCTGGACTGTAAACTTTCCCTCCTAAAGGTCCAGCAGAGTTTGGAGAAAATTGCAAAACTTGAACAAGAAAAAGAACACTGGATGTTGGAGGCCCAGCTAGCTAAAATAAAGCTAGAGAAAGAAAACCAAAAACTGAAGAACTCTCTTAGTGGACATTTAACTGAAACTATCCAGGAGCGTTCCATTTTGCCAAATGTAACAGAACAAAAGAAGGAAACCACAGAAAAGAGTCTGAGGGAACCTATTAAGAGCACTAGTCTGGTGAGTGACCTTTCCCTTCAATAGAGAAAACCCCACTTTCTTTAGTAGCAGTGCTGTTTGATCAGTGGAACACAAAAATGAAAGCCTTTTGACTGTATTGAAAAGCATTCACTCTTGGGGTCCTTGTATTTGCAAAGCCACTTGCAAATACTTTGTGCAGGGTTCGGCACTTCTTGGATTTGCGACTTTGTTCGCTGTCTTTAGTGTTAGGGTAATATTTTTATGGTTCTGTACTCCTGTAACTGAGGGGGAAATAATAGGTGCTTAACCTCCTGGTTTGTCTGTAGTTAGGAAACCTTGCAAGTGGTGTGTATCTCGGGTTGGGCCTGTGTTTCCAATACTTTTGTTCATCTCTAGGTATGTTAAAGCAAATGGAAGGAGGTAGGTCGTGTTTGTAAATGGGTTTTAAGACTTATAGGGGCAGTTTGGATTCAGCAATTGCTTTTGGATGTAGCATACATTGTTTCCTTGCTCTTCTGTGTTGGTAAATGGCTTCTTCCTGTTTACTACACATATTTCAAATGAGTTGGCCTTTCCCCTGAATTCCACTTCTGAAGTGGCATAGTGGTATTAACAGGAATGTCATCTGTTAGAAATAATAAATCTACTCAACTCGGTATTCAATAGAATTCTCTCTCTTTTTCTTTGTCCTCCCCACTTTCCTGCTCCAGGATAAAAATAACCAGTGGATTGTTTTGAAATCCGCAGTTTTTGAAGTAAACTCGGCATCTTAAGTTTTTGATTGTCAATTTGAATTCTTAGGAGTTTGAGGATAATGTTACAGGTCAACATATTGGATAAATATTTCCCATAAACATAAATCTCTAGTCCTATTGAGATCAAGGGGAAAAAAATAAATCTTTGATTCTCTATTAAGGTATGCTTTCATGAAACCAGGTATTGGCTTACACTGCTCCTGTAGAGTTTTGTCAGTGCTTACTAGTCAGAGTGGAAAGGAAGGAATTTGGAAAGTATTCAAGAAATCCAGGTTGACTTTCCTTCCTCCTAAACATGACAAGTAATGTTTCAGTGTACTAACATGGCTCTGAATTAGTTTCATATGATCAAGCCATTGCATAACCACACAAGCCCACCTGCATCTTGTTGCTTTTATTACCTTTTCCCTGTGTACATCCTAAGACAGGAGATCCATTTTTGAGAGTTGGTGTCAGGTTTAATTTTGTTCAAGGCATTCATGTAACCACTCTTATTTATATTATAGGTGAAAGTACTTAAATTTGATTTCAGTTTGAACTGTTGCCAGGTTGTTTAAATTTAAGGTCCTTCTATGACTGAGACCAAAATGCAGTTGTAGTACCTATTTTTTTTGCAGTTCTCATTAAGTGTATTTTCTTCTTTGTTCTAGATTGGAATGTTGACTGTAACTACTGATAATGAAAAGGTAATCTGTTTTAAACATTTCTAAAGTCCACCTGCTAAATACTTCAATTCTGATTCTGCTGAACTTATTCCAGAGGTCTAATGACCAAGAATACTCCTGTATAATGGCATGAGTTGATCGTGTAGTCTTTATATACAAAACGGTCACATTTCTGAAATCCACGTGCTCCTTAGTTTTCTTCTTCTGTTAGTGAACTGTTATTTGGCCCATGTAAGCATTTTGGAGCAGTGTGAACTGGAGTCAGGCTCTGCTCTCTGTTACTTGAGGAAAGCACTGGTCTAGGCTACAGAGCAGAGGTCACACTGAAACAGACCTTGAACCAGCCCTCAGTCTAAGTGTTAACTCTGTCTTTATTCCTGCTATAATGTAACACTTGCCCCAGCAGGAACTTCTGAGAGTAAGGTTCAGTTCTTTCCCTTTTCTCATATAACAAGGAAACTGCTGTGTAGTTCATGTACTCCTCCTTGTCTTCTGAAACTGTGATTAAAAAAGGGTAGGAGGCTAGATAGTAACTGATATCAGTTCTTAAAGGCTTCTGCAGAGTGCTGAACTTGAAGGTAATGACAAATCATGTGAAAGCTGCCTGCAGTGCTTTAGTCTGTAAACTCCTGAGTTGCTGGGGTTTTTTATTTTTTATTTTCCTTTCTAATTTCAAATACCTAAAGGAACTTCTGAAACATGCAATGGTAGTAATAGTTATGAGTTTTGTAAGCTTCTGAAATACAGTTATGTGAAGGAATTCTTCCTTGCTGGGAAGAGACAGTTTTCAGGTAGGTGAAAGCTGTTCACTTTTGCAGTGGATTTTCATCTTCATCAGATACTTGATATGTTAAAGCAAGTTAAATTCTTCCCTCTTCAGTCAGCTCTTTGTCCTGTAAGGAAGTCTGACATTGAATCCCCACCAGAGTGACAAATTGCAGTGTGGCCTGCTGTAATTTGTCTGTTGTGTTTGGGGAGTTTGATACTTTTTGTGGAGCAGCCAGGCCTTGGGAGGAAAGATGAGAAGTCTGTATAGAGGCAATGTTGTGATTCAGGCATTCATTCTACTAAACATAAGTGTTGTCTGCCTAAATTTTTGCTTTGCCAGGCTCCGGATGTTGAGTCTCGTGAAGACCTGATAAAAACTCACTACATGGCCAGGATAGCAGAGCTGACCTCTCACCTGCAGCTTGCTGACAGCAAATCAGTGCACTTCCATGCTGAGGTGAGCATGCAGGCAATGACAGTAAATCTCTTTTTGAACTTTCCACAGCCAAGTGCTATGATAGTGAGTTTCAATATATGGAGCATAATGTTTTATAAATATCTGTTCCTGGAATGTTTTTTGACTGTGGTCTAGCATGAATAAAAACAGATACTGTAAGAGAACTTTTTGTGTTTAATAAATCCTTTGGTAGCCTTGTCTTGGCTGTGTTAAGAAGTATAATATGTGTCATGTTTAGGTTTGTTCACGAAAGCTGAAGCAGCTGGCTTTAGTTACCAAGGAAGTTTTGACTTAATTTTAAAGTGATGCTGATGTCATTCAGAAATATTTGAGTGTATTATGAAGTGATTCAAACAGCTCTCCTGAGAAAATTGGCTCTTAGGCATAAGTTATACTGCAAGAATGAACAAGATGATTCATGTATCTATGGTTTCCTTTTCATTTCAAGTCTTGAGGCAAGTTTTCTTGCAAGTAGTGACTGTTTTGATTTGTTTAATAAATGATGTGGAATATACCAGAGCTCCAGTTTAACAGAACAAATCCTCTTAAATGTTTGGGTTTTTTTAATGGAAGATGACATAGTATGGAGTAACCATCTTTTCTGTGATATTTGAGCCTTGTATGAAGTGAATTATTTGTGTTGCTCATTACTTATGAAAACATTGTAGCAGTTATGTGAAAAATATGATATCTAGGGGATTGGCAATATGGTAGCTCTGTAAAATTAGTTAACATTTAATGTTAACTATTCAGTTACCTTTGCATTTAAAAATGTGCACAGGCTCTGACTAAATTTCTTGAAATCCAAGTGTCACAAAAAGGTGGAAAAGTCCAAAGCAACCACTTAAGGATGCCACAAGGCAATACTCTGGAAATGACTTTCCTCCCTTGTCCCCTCCCCATCCTGTTATTGGTAGTGTCGAGCACTTGCCAAAAGACTGTCTTTGGCAGAGAAGTCCAAGGAGTCACTCACAGAAGAGTTGAAGCTCGCCAGTCAAAACATCACCAGACTACAGGCAAGTAAATTGTTCTGTAATGTAATAGATGCATTTTATAATCATGTGTAAGTTGGAGCAAAACCACAACAATCATCTAGCCTGGCCATGCCATTGCTAGGTCCTGAGATGTGTGTGTGGAGAAGAGCCTTAAATAACACTCCTAGAATCCCAGGTATAAAGTTGAAGGGGAACATGCTTCCAAGGAAAGGGTTATGGTGGCCAAACCTGTTTATTTTAGCACATTTGATGTCAGGGATTTTCATCAAGGTGAGAGAGTTGTGATGTCAAAAGGGGTGGTTGTGTAACCAATTTCAGATGATACAAGGAATTCTTAATCCTTTCTTGCACCTGGGTCTGAAAGTTTTAAAAAATGCCAGCTTGATTTGGTTTTTTTTAATATAGATACATTAATATTAAGCAAAGATGATTTTGGGGTAATCCTTAAGAAGCTGCTGTTAACAATAATCAGCTCTTAGGCCATCCTGTGTGTTCTGTCCCTTTGTCCTTCTCCTCCACACAGCTGAGAAAGGAGGCAGTAGTAAATGAAAGTGTAAATAAATACACAGTTCATAAATTCCTTCGTGCTTTCTTTACATTTCGTTCATATCAGTATTGTTCATCTGTCTGTGATGGTGACAATCAAAATTGCTCCATACAGGCAATGAATATAATGTTAGAAGCTTTGAACAGTTTGCCCAGGAAAAATCCTTTTTAAACACTTTTTTGATTTTTGCCTTTAAGAAATTCCACAATCAATGTTGAACTCAGCACAAGATGTTTATTTCCAACTGCATATTAAAGTTCCTAGGAAAAGATAGCAGGCACATACTGTTTGTATGTTTAGTAGTCTGCATAATACTGACTAATAGACTTGTTTAATTGGAAGGGTCCTCTTAAGGTGATCTGTCCCTCTCCTTTGGTCAGAGCAGGGAGTTCAGATCAATCTGTAGAACTGGATATTTCTTGTACAGCCATGCTGGGTCTTTGGTCACAGTCACTCCCCTTCTTAGGCATTGGATTGTCCCTCATTCTGTCCTTGATCACTCAGCTTTCCTGAGCCCCTGTAATTCCTGGGGCAGTTTTACCTGGGACCTTTCCAAGCAGGCCTTGAAAGAAGCCAGAATCCAATCTTCTTGAGTTTAGGGTTGCTGTAATTCTACTGTTCATCTTGCTTCCCTCAGGATCCTGAATTCCACTAACTCATGGTAGCTGCAGCCAAGGCTAGCATTGGCTTTCACATCCCTGACCAGCTTTTCCTTATTTGTGAGTAACAGGTCCATCAGAGAGCATCTCTTAGGTCCCAGTGATCACTGGTATCAAGAAGTTCTTTGCCACACTCAAGACAACTCCTGAGTTGCTCATGTTCCACCTTGCTGCCCTTCCAGGATGTGTCAGAATAGTTAAAATCCCTAATGAGGGATCAGAGTCTGTGGATGAGAGATTTTTATCTGCTTGTAGCAGAAGCCTGTCACATCACCCTGCTGTTCTCCTGTGGTCATTACTTATGAGATCTTAATGGTCTTCAAGCCACTCCTTCACAAAGAGTATGATTTCTTCCTGTGTGTCCTTCCTAAAGTGTGTGTGTCCTTTCATTGCTTTGTTCTGGTCATGCACCCTTATCCCCCCATGTGTCTGTAATCCCAGAGAGATCATAGCTCTCTCTAACTGCATGTGGATTGGTGATTCCTTCAGCTGTGGATGTCATGTGTGTTCTTGTACAGGCCATGCTTTAACCCTATAAACTTTACTTGTGTCTTGGCTGGAAGCAATGTTGGAAATCTTAGCTGTTTCTTATGTAAGCCATAAAAAGTGGGGGAAAAACCTAAGGGAAACAGCACAAAAATAAAGGGAAGAAACCATGCATGAGAGTTCAGGTAATAGAAAAATAGCTGTTGACTTCCTTTCATAAAACAGTTGGGTTTTCTAGCTGAATGCACACATTCAGCATCAGAAGTGGAGCTTACCAAGTGGAGGTGGAAGTGTGCTGCTTTGCCAGACCTCTGGTTATTTCATTTTTCCTTTAGGATGAATTGATGACAACAAAGAGGAGCTATGAGGATCAGTTAAGCATGATGAGTGACCACCTGTGCAGTATGAATGAAACCTTAACTAAGCAAAGGGAAGAGATTGATACCCTAAAGATGACCAGTAAGGTGAGTTGGCAGTGCTGACACGGGGCCCTGGCTGCAGCTGGAAGGGTGTGAGGGTTACATTTGGTGTTCCTGCAGTGCTGCCCTTGGACAAACCAGCTCACAAGCTGTAATTCTTACTCTGAGCCAGTTGGGAAAAAAACTCCAAAGTTGCTCCTTCAATTTTCAATGAAGAAAAAATTCTTGCAAAATGTATATGTGGGAAAGAACAAGCTCTTCATGCCACTGCTTCGCATTAGGTTCTCAGAGTGTACTCTCTGATGGCAGATCACAGCTTTTTATTGTTTAATGTGGTGAAAATGGAGCTATTTGTAAGTCCAGCTGGTGAGGCTGGGTGGTTATGATGAAGTTCTGGGTAGAAGTCTCCCTTCTGCACTCCTTTTGGTCGCAGCATCCTCTGTCTGTGGCAGCTGGCCTCTTTCTCTGTTTTATTTCCATATTTTAGCTCATCTGTCCCTTCTGTAGGAATGGAAAAGTTGCCACTTGCATTCTTCTGAGAGCTTGAAATGCAGACTTAAATTCTTTACCAGGCAAGGAGTCTACCCACTTGTCAGAAACAGATTTTTAACTTACCTAATGATGAAAAATACAGAAGTCTGTTGTTTTAAGCAGTCACTGTTTAAACCATGGTATATCCTATTCAGATGCTTCTAGTGAGGAACAGATGTTGTGAAGGCCTTTGCCCTTCACTTGTCTGACTGTGAAATGAATAAATTATCATTATTCTCCTTAATTGTGGGATGCATGGAAGCAGGTGTCATTGAAGATTAAAAAAAAAAAAAAACCACAAAAAATATTCCATGTTCTGATTAAAGGTCCCATGATGATGATTTTTATTCTTTAGAGTAAACTCTTCCCCCTGTTGTTCTTCAGATTTCTGAGTGGTTTAACTTGATATTGTATTCTCTAAAGTTACTTTGTGGGTGTATAAGCCCTTGTGTTTCCAGAAGGAAGCTTGTGGCTGCATACTGACCATAGCACTTCATGTTTTTATAAAGATGTTCTGGAATTTCTCACTTGCCATATTGCTAAGACTTGAATTAGTGCTCTGTGTGTAAGGACCTCAGATTCTCACAGCAGAAGTCACACAGGTTTTAAAATATTACCAAATGTAGGTGGTGATTCAGTTGAAATCCAAATGATCCAAGTAAAAGCCCTTATCACTTGGAGAGAGTTGTTGGTTAGATTCAAAACAAATGTTATCTTCAGGAAATAGGAAGACTGAGAATTGCCAGCAAGTAACTATTGTACAAAACTTTATTTTAAGCTCCACATTTCCTTTGTGGAATTACTACAGGTCAAATGTGAGGTGGCTAGCTGTGGAACAAACTCTGTTGTGAACTAGGAATAATCTGTACAAACTGAATTAAAATAAAATTTATTTTGTAAAAAACCCAATAGGGTGGGGGGTTAATTTTTAATTTAAGCCAGTTATTCTATACGAAGTTATTTGGAGTAGCATCTGTAGGTGGATTATGATTTGATTTGCCTCCACTGTCCTTATAATATTTGTGGTATTAATACAATTGAGTGTCTTGGGATGTCCCTCAAATATCTTTGAGGGTTTCAGTTGTAGAAAGGAGCTCTTGTGCTTATTTGAGATATCTGGTACTCTCCTCTGTCGTGCTTATAGAAATAGAGGCATTTTCAGAGCAAACAATTAAAATCTGCCAAATTAAAAGTCTGTGGACTGTTTGTTTTCAGTCTGACTATACCTTGTTTGTTGTAGGCATAAATTATCAGACATCAGGTTTTGTATGTTACCTGTCTAGATTTCCTTACCTGAATTATAATTTTCTGTCTGCTTGTTTCTTGTTGCAGGGAAATTCTAAAAAGAACAAAAATCGATAGTTTACAGCTGAGTCCTTGGAAGCTGCTGCTGCACAGGATGCAGATAGTGACCATTTATTATCCAGTTCCTGTTTGTTCCAGGAAGCAGAGGCTGGTATTGGGTCTAGTAAAAATTGAATTGGTGCTGTAAATGGCTTTAAAATATTTAGAACTTGTAACAGATAAAACACAACTTAATGTTGGCTCTAAACCAGGAAATACACACTCTGTGGATAATTTATATAGTAATTACCTTCAGTTTTTACTGTGCACTTTTTAAAACTGGGTTTTGATTTCATGTAACAACTTCAGATTTTGTATATTTTCAAATATGTTTCTGCATTAACAAATTTGGATTGGTGCAGTAATTGTCTATTTTTGAGTTATACATTTAATGGTCAGCACATGTACATTCCGTTACTTGTTAATAACAGTTTAAAAACGAGTTTGGAGTCTTTTTGTGGCCATTCAAGCTGTGCAGTTACTGTAAATATGTTATTCCTGTTCTCAGCCCTCTGGAATTAATTGGAATTGTAGCTTGAAGTGATTTTTACAAATTCACCAAGTAAAGGGGGTCATTGTTAGACTGCAAGAGTGGAAACCTTTCCTGCTTGTATTTGGCACTTTGGATTTTGAGGTAAAGAGCACAAATAGCTGAAGTGGGCTACTTCTATGAAATTGCTTTAAGCCATTTCTTAGTTTACACATGTATGTATATATATTGGTTGAAATAGCTGTTTAAGGCTAGAGGAACCTGTGATTGTCATTTGCCCCAAGAGTGAAACAATGTGTGTAGAATAGATCAACTTAATGTGCTCTCTTACAGCAAAGAAGAATATGAAATATGTAGATTTAAACACTGAATTTGCAAAAGCTCTTCATGGAATTGAGTTGTGATGGACTCACTGGGGGGGATGCACATGGCTTTTCCTGTATTTTCAGAAGTTTGTGAACTTCAGGCCTCTCCTAAGATTTTTTTAATTTTTTTTTCCAAGTAAAGTTTAATATCACAAGTTTTCACAGCATTGATTTGTTGTTGGGGGTGGGGCTTGTTGGTGCTGGGTTGGGATTTTGGTTGGTTGGGGTTTTGGTTGTGGGTTTTTTTAGTCTGATTTTTTTTTTCGTTGTTGGGATTTTTTTTTTGTTTGTTTGTTTTTTCAGTCAGATGCTGTGCTGCTCCACACTTTCCACACCAATCTTCTGTTCCATAATTTCCATTCTGGCACTTATTTGTCCCACAAGGGTTTACTCTGATATCAGATGTGTTGATATGTATTATCAGTATGTAATAATAAAATCAACCACATGAAACCAGCTTGACTTCTTCCTTTCCTCTGGCTATGCCCAGGCTGCAGTGTGACATCGTGGTGGGGTTCCAGCTGTTGCTGGTGGAGTGGTTGCATCAGTCTGGGTACTCTCAGCGCTTCTCTTTCTTCTGATAGTTTTTCCTTTCAGAAATGCAAAATAGAAGTAGTTGTGAAAGGGAGAGGAGATGGGGAGAGCCTGCAGGGCTTCTTAGTGATGTTGAATAAAGAACTATGTGCTGGTGCTAATGATGTTGGGAAGTGTTGGCTTTCTCTCTGGCCATTTTATAAAGCAGATACAGCTTCAGCTGTTTCTTTTAGGGTTGGGAAGCTAATTGCTTTCTTCCAATTCTTTTGAAGCTGCCTTTTCTGAGGGCTTTCATCCTGCAGTGAAGGTACTAATCCAGTTATTTTAATTCTCTGAATCAAATTACTGAACTGATCCTACTTTTATTGATAGTACTTTTAATAGGTGCCTGAATTCAGAAAAAGATTTTGCTTAGGCTATTTTTTACGTCTGAATAAAAATAGTGTGTGCTTAGAATTTGCATTACAAAATCAGATGCATGTTCAGAGTATGACCCCAATATCCAAGCTGTAATTCATATAGAATGTCATTTAGGTACAATTCCAAAGTACATCAGTTTATCAGCATTTTTTCTTTGCAGCATTATTTGGGGATGTATTTGGGGATCCCCTTCACCAAGCAATCACCATGCTCAAGAAGAGACAATTCCCATCACTTAAGCTGCCTTCAGTTTTTCAAGGAAATGTTTTGAGTAAGTTCTAGACAACTGTAAACTGTTAATACTCAAAAATGGAATCTGGCAAAAAAATTTAAATCAGTGTTTTGGATACTGCTGTAGTAGTGTTGTAAGGGGGCACAGGATATTACATTTATCTCAGGGGCATTAGAAACTGGAAATCAAGTGGAAATATCAACTTCTTGTGCTTATTATCTGCTCACCAGATGATGCTGAATCTTTGTGAATATCTCAAATGCTGTTAAATGTCTGCTGCACAAGGATTTGCTATTAAAAATGTGAAGACTTGTTTCAACATTGTAGCCAAGAATTCATCTTCAAGGCACAGTTCTCCAGAAAAATGGTTTTGAACTACTTTGTATGCAATAGTATGTGCAGAGTATCATGGAATGCACAAAATTTGGGCCAAGAAATTCTACTAATACTGGGATTAATCTTCAAAAATGTACAATGTGAATGTTTGACTTGCTAGCTGGTTAACTGGGGAAACCAAGTGAGAAAGTGTTGTAAAGTGTAAAAACCTTTAGCACAATACAGTGTAAAACCAGGATTAAAGAAAAGCCTTAATGTCAGTTATCTTTTTTTAATGACAGTTTACTATGACACACAAGTTTTTAAAGTAGTTTTTGAGTGCTTAATTCATTTCTCCATAATGTTGGACACCTCATGAATAATCTCTCAGGCTTAATGACTGAATCAGAAAACAGCACTATTTTAATGGTTTTAATTGGATTATCAAAAAATCTTTCTAGGCTTTGTTTTAAAGCTATACTAACATGTTCAAGGCTTTCAAACTGTTCAGCTGTCCTAGATTTCAGAAACCACATCCCCAGTAACTATTCTGTATGTTCAAAATAAATATTTGCTCTAATCAGGCATTAATTTAACTTCAGGATTGCCCTCTTAAGAACCACTGCTTCATCAGTTTGAAATTGCCCAAGAAGCACCAAAGACATTGTCTATTTTAGAAGGCCTTAAGCTCCTGGAGGTCAGAGGTTTCCCTGCCTGAAAGCTTAACTTCTAAAACAGGAATCTTGGGCTGTCGTCATAAGCTGTGCAAGGGTGCATCTCACTGCTGTTTGAACAATGATTATTTTAAATTGCTGCATCTGTGATTTAAGCAGCCATCAGCTAAATCATTGATTTAAAATTGGTGGTGTTTGTCATGGCTCTTGTTAAATCCCTTCAGTGTCCTTCTGACCAGTTCAAGGTTTTATGGCATGATGGTGCCAGGATCTTCTGGATGGGTGTAAAGTATCCAGGTTGAAACAGTTTGTTTTCCTACCTTTGGCTGCTTATATGGTTATTTTCCCTTTTCCCCAAGCCAGGTTCATTTCTAATTTGTAGTTGTAATTCTGCTGCTCCACCTGCCCTACCTTCCCTCGCTGGCAGATGAAGTTTTGGTGTGAAGGCCTTTGGCCCAGCATGTTTCCTGGATGCTGAGTTCACCGTTTAACACTGCTTCCTATGGCTCAAAAAAATCAGATTTGCTCCCAATGCAAGGCATCAATTGCAAACAGGAAAGGAAATAAACTTTGTATCCACATAGTGCCTATCAGGAGACAGGAGAAGTTACTTGCTGTCTTGGCTGAGCAGTGTGAAGGCTGTGGGGTTTTTTAATAGTGTAAATCCAATGATATATTAAACTTTGGAGAACCATCTGGCCCTGTAAATTGAGCAAACCCCTTGTTTAATACAGTCTGCATGTAAGGTAATTTGAAAGCACTATCTTAGCAACAGCAGAGTCATAATAAAAACAAAGCTTAGTGCAGTAAAAAATTGTAATTGCTGCCAGAGGTCTGATTGCTTCCTCCCACGAAGGCTGGATGCTGCTCTAGGAATGCTTGTTCTACCTTACACTGCATTTCCTGCCTCTGTATATACCTGCAGTACTGCTCAGCTGTGAATTAAATCCATGTTGGTTTAGAAGAGGCCATTTTGGCCCAAATTCCTGAATATTTCTTTTAATCCCAGAGTTAAAAACTTCCTTTAACTGCAATTGTGCCTGCAGCACTGCCAGCTTGGTTACAGAGGGGGACAGAGAAGAGCTTTGGAGGACCTTTTGTAAAGCAGGGCTGTGAAGTGCAGCACATGGAAAGTTGCCTGGGGCAGCTCTCACTGTCTGCCTCTGCTGTGTGTGTAGGCAGCTTTAGACATGTCAGTGCTCATTCAGGATCACCCAGCTCCTTACAGAGGCAAACACTTGCATTGCTGCACGCTGAGCTGCAAGAAAGTGTGGGATTCTCCTTGTGCTTAATGCGCAGGGAAAGATGCTACACTAACAGCCCTAACAGAATTCTGGTTGTAAACTTCTGATATGGAAATTGTAGAGATAACAGTAGAAATCACGACTTATCTGTTCTGGTTTTGGCACTAATTCACCCTGTGAGTGCGAAACTTTCTAAGCTGACAAGGTCTTAACTCAAGAAGAAGCTTTTGAACCCCGTGCCTGGTGTCAAAACTGTAGTTACAGTCTCCCATAACCAACGTGGCTTTGTCCTGAGAAGAGTTAAACCCACAAAATTAAGAGTCCAGGTAATTTCCAGTTATTTTAGGCACTAAGGATTCTTTCATGAATTGACCTGGCATCCAGTCAATGGTGCATGTAGCTTCCTGCTGACTGTCTGTATAAAGTTCCTTGCTTCTGAAAGGAGTGTGAGAACACCTCACATCTCCCTTTCTGCCCCAGACAAAGCCTTCATCCTTGCCTGCCCTCCCTTAAAGCTCTGAGTTCCTTTTCTCTTGGATTTAAAAGTCTCCAGTTCGTGCTTGAGTAGTGAATGCAGAACACCACATCCAAGAGAGATCATTTTAATGACGTTATGAGCTTGAAGAGGTCTGAACTGAGAATTTCAGTGCAGTCTCATTAACTGCAGCCTTTGGCTAGGGAAGAGCTGTGATCCTGGAACTAGAGCTGCTCCTCTTCTGTGCCTTATACTTAGTGACTTTCAGACTGTCTGTAGCATGCACAGGGTTGGACAAAAAATATGCACCTGGAGAGGGGACGATCAACTTGAGCAAAAGTTCCTTTTGGAGTCTTGGAAAGTCAGGTTTGTAAGCAGGCAGGAACAACTTTCTCTTAGATTATTGATTCAGCCCAGGTAGTTGGGAACATTTGAAGCCAACAGACTCAATTTCTCCCAAAAAGGACATTAGTATGCTAAATTTCTATAACCAATTTATATGTAATAAATATACATCATTTAAATAGTGAATGTAGTAGGCTTGTAAGTTTTTAATAGCAATTGTACTAAGTCAAAGATGAATTCATTAAATGGGAGAAGAAGAATTTGACTTTTAAAAACAAAATATAGAAGTAATTCTTAGTTTAAGAGAACTTTTGCAGAATTTTTTTGCAAAAATAAAAGCAAAGAAGTAGAGGAAAGTTAAAATAAGTGTTAATCTGGAAACAAGTGTTCTTCTGTCTCTATTTACAAATATTTGGTTCTAGCCAGATGAACTGACAGGTTTCACTTTTGATAAAATAGTCATAGACAGTAAACATTTTATAAAAAGGGCAATATACTGCAAATAATGTTAAGATCAATTTAAATATAGTCAGCAAAGTAAACTGAATTTATTAGTGTTGTAAAATGTTGAATGAGTTTTATAACTACCTCTAGTAATATATAATACCGTGTCTTTATGTGAAATGCTCTTCAAATTGTATTTACAGTGGAAGTAATTTTAATAGTTCTAATTTGTTCTGCAAATACTATTCATCAAAGTCAAATAAAGGAATTCTAAATCAGGGTTTTTTTCTCTGATGCTTGAGTTTATATGACACTGAATTATTTTGGAAGATGAAGTGATAGTAAAATTTACTGGAGAAGAATAGTCTTGTGTTGAAAATGTATACACTTGTCTCAACAAAGGAAAATTTGATCTATTTTTAAATATGCATGCTATGATAAGGAGATATGAGAAATTAATGCCCTTCCCACTTGAAAACCATTAGGAAGAGATAATGTGGAAGCTAAACAGGGAAAAGGTTTCATTGAATTTTGTGCACGAATACCTAAGAGTCTGAAGGACTCATTTTGGAGTATGTAGAAAATACTAGAAATTACTTCTGATTTCCTGGTATTTTGGTAAAACAGGAGGTATTGATCCACTGGTTCCCTCTCCTAAGAGGTTGAATGTGTCCTGGGAGAAGACAGAAGACTCTGTTGTTTATGGAAGATACAATTTTTATGAAAATACAATTTCGACACCAGGCCTGGATTTCAAGGGCAGAAGGCTTACAGGGATGGAATTCTGGAGGGAAGAGGTTGGGATGAGGTTCTGTAACTTCCAGGACTGCATGCTGGGATGAGGGAGGCAGGTGGAGCTGCCTAACCCTGTGCTCTGAGCCTGGAGGCCTCAGGCTGGCAGTGCTCAAGAGAGGCCTTCAAGGAAAGAAGACTGTAATAATAATTCACTGGCTTGCAAGTTACTGGTTAAATTACAGTGAAAAAATTCTCTGCTAAATTTGGCCCTGGATTTTTTTAAAATTAAGATAAGAAACACAGAACTTTTAAAACCATGAATGGCCAATATTTGTCCTAGTGCAATTTGTGTAATGATGTTGAGCTTACAGAAGAATTTATTTGTAGGAAAGACTGTACTGAACACTTCTACTGCAAATGCAGACAGAGCCTGAATAGTATTTCCCATGCAAAAAACAAAGAGGTAGGATTGCTTAATTTTCAGAGAAAACATAGCTTTACAGAGAAGATAAATTGGACTACTTATTAAAATGTAAAGGAAATTTCAACCAGTGGAAAGCAGTGGATGTATAATGCTGGACAAACAATTTTGGATGGATTACACAGGAAAGTGGAGCTCGGTGCTGTAAGTGAGCTGTCTCTGCTCCTTTCTAATGGGCTGTTTGTGGGTCTGCAGTCCCTGGCAGCTCTGCTCCACGTCCCTGGGAATGCTCTACAGGATTTTATAGGTGGTTTATTCCTCCCCATTCTGTCTGAGTGTTCTGGCCTTTCTGGAGCGGTCTTTTTGCTTGGTACCGTGTCACCTCTGGTGGCTGCGTGCAGAGGGGAATGGGTAAGAAGGACTTTCTATCAAGATAACACAACTATATAATGCTGTTGGTTATTCAGACATTTTCCAAGCCTCGTTCTGCACGTCCCCGGAGGATCCTTGTCCGTGCTGGCTCCCCTCGGGACCCGCTGCNTTGGCTCCTCTTCCTTTTAAAAATTTCCTTTCCCTTTTAATTTTCCTTTCCTTTTCCTTTTCGTTTCCGTGTAGAACTGGGGAGAAGGGGATGGCTTTGCCCAGGGGTACCCGGAGCTTTGAATCACGGCGGAAATCGGGAGGGTTTGGGTGCCGGGCATCGCACGGGATCACATTCCCATGGCTTTTGCCTTGTTAGGGAGGGGACTGGGGCAAGCGAGGAGTGTTTTTATTTAGTACTCGAAGTGAATTGAATTCCTGGAGCCTTTCTCATGTTTTCTGGTGGTTCGGCTGAGGATGTTAAAGTATGCACGTAGGATCACGGTGTTTGAAACCGTTGCTGCAGAAATCTCCCATAAATCCAGCCGGGGCGCAGGGCTTTGGGAGAGCACCCGGAGCGGATGCGGGAGGAGGTGCTGCACAGGGCTGGGGTGATTACGGGCTGCACTGGCCGTAGGTACCCCTAGTGCAGACCCCGGGGATGGAGTTTCAAGGAGAGCGTAAATGAGGAAAAAAATGCAGAAAGTATTCACTTTCTGCCTTTGAGTAAGTTCTCAGTGGAGGGGGGCTTTGCAGTAAGGTTTTTTAAAAGGTGTAGCTGTTCTGATACTTGTGGTAAATAAGTGTGCTGAGAAAACTGCTGACTAAGCTGTTCTGTGGCCTCAAGTGTAAGTCACACAATTCTATACTTCCCCAATGTTTTTTCTGTGAGGTGGAGAAACCCTGACTGATTTCTCTGCAAACGGGACTTAGATTTTTTTTTTTTTTTGGGAGAGTGGTAATGACTGACTGGGGAGGAGGGAACAGAAGTTTTGGAGCCTGAGGCTTTTAAACATGAAGTGTTCATTTTGGTGTTAACTCGCTTTGCCTTGTCTGGGGACTGAGACTCTTCTGTAGCTGTGAAAGAAGAAAAAGCAGCAGCTGAAGACAACACTTTATTTTGCCTGATTTTGTGCACTGGGAGCACCTACAGGGAGAAAATGCTGTGAGGAAAGATGAGCTGCCTTTTTGCCTCTGTGTGAGTGGAGAAGAACTTAGCACTGCTCTCTGTAACCAGTTGTGGCTGAGTTTAGGAGTAATTTTTACAACAGGGAGCGTGGCCAGAGACTGTATTTACCTGATGCTGGAGCTGTAAATCACAGCCCTGGGAAAACCTGCCCCAAGGCAGGTACGAGGTCCTTGCTTCATGCTCGGCTTTGATTGTTTTCCTTCTCCCTCATGAATATGTAGTGAGTGTATTTTCTATTACTTCAAAAGTTATTGGAGTCTGTAAACTTAATGGCCCACCTTGTTGATCTCTGAATAGCAAATTAATGTAAGTTTGTAAGTTGATCTTTGTGTGGGCATTAACTCCAACATGAAATGCACCTAGTTACACAAACAGAGATGCACTATCCTGGGCAGTGTTTGACTTTGTGTTTGGGTAAACAAGATCCCTCTAGTCCACCACTCCTTTTCTTCTGTTTTTGATTGGTATAAATATAAGCTGACGTCTTCTGCTTCAGGAAAGCAGGCTACCCACATGTCTGTCTTAAAAGGCCTTTGGAGAGAAACCCAAATGAGGCTTTTTTTGGTGTCTGAATTATGCTTTCTGACATGACTGTCATCAGTTGCTATTAAAAATATTTCTATCCAAATAAACAAGGAGTCACTTGGCACACCTTCTCCTTAGTGCTTGTATTCCTGTAAGGCTTTAAGGCAGGAAGAAGGGGAGTATCCCACAGCTGAGGTGAGAGCTGGTCTGTCAGAAAATGTTACTGACAGCTGTCAGACAGTACTTTTCATGTTTAGAAGATCTCTGCAAATCTCATGTCATGGGTTGGTCCCCAGGAACGTATTGCCACGTGTTTGTTGGGCACTAAGCATGCAGCTGTTTTAAGGGCAGATGTCAAAGCTGACTCAGAACCAAAACTAAATTAAAAAACATGGAGAACTATTATGTTTTTCAGTGAATTTGCTAAATACAGTATTTCTGTTAGCTTTCCTACCTTTTATTACTCAGTCTGAGATCAGTGGCAAGAGTTTTGAAGTGTTCTTCTGTGCTGTGTATTCTTTGTGGCATTTCATCCCTCCATTCCCTTGGACACTGCAAACACTAGCAGAGAACCAGACTTAAACCACTTTCTGGACACAGCCATCTTAATATTTTGATATGTGATCTGTGTGCCAAAGTACTCAGGCTTTTTTTTTTTTTTTTTCCTTAATCCAGAGAGCTGCTTAATCCTAGGGGGAAAAAAAGGCTGTTGCTATTACAGAAGTGGGACAGTCACCCATAACTGCATTTCTGCTGCTTCTTAGCCCATTGTAAATCTCTGGCTCTGCCCAGGGGCAGAAGAGAGTGAGAGGTTTGGGATGTTAAAGTACTTGCCAGAGCCCTGTGCAGAGCTGCTGTGACCAGAGCACTTCTGTGGGATGTGCGTGCATTCCTAATAATAACATGTTTCCTAAATACAGCTAAAAATTGCTTCAGGAGTTGCAGTAACATTCCATTAACTTAGTAACCTGCAGAAGTACTGCAAATAAAAATAGATTTATTTTCCTGTCTCTTCTAGGCCAGAGCATTTTTTTTTTTATTAAAAGAAGGCAACAAACCTTCTGTACAGTAAAATGTCAGCTGGTGTCAATAAACAGTTTACATGAATCCCTACTGTCCCTTGGCTCTCCACTTGTCCTGTGGAGTGTAAGCTGTGCCATCATTGTGGTGATGCTGAAGAGGAGTGTGATTCAGATGATGGAGCAGGACTAGCCCAGGGAACTGAATGTGAGTGGGCCCTGTGGGGAGGTGTCTTGTATACAAAACAGGAACATGTGTGTGTACAGTGAAGTGAATTAAATATGATTTACCTCTCTTGTCTATGCAGATAATGGGAAGAAATTAAGTGCAACAGCACAGATCAAAAACCAACCTCCAGCTAAAAAATATTTAAGGGTCACAGGTTTGCAGTGAGCATTTTCTAACATTAATAAAACAAAGAAGTTTTCACAATACACAGCTCTGTGTAGCTGTTTTGCTTTGAGAAGATGCAATCATGTCTTGCATCACACCTTGCAGTCACATCTTGCACACAAGTGACGTGTCTTAGAAGGCACTGTGATATGCATAAAGGAAGAGAATAAAAAAACTGAGTAGTTAATATTGATTTCATCAGGCTTTTTGTTATTTCTTCTAGGAAAAATGAGCTTTCTTCTGTTAAAGATGTTCACTAAAACATAGAAAACTATTTTGTGGTTCTCAGGATTTAATCCAGTTCTAATTCAAGTTAGTAAAAGTGTTCCTACTGTCTTTGAGAGCAGACTGTGTCTTCCTGAGGGTTTTCCTGGCCATCCTATTTGCCAGCAAATGGGGCATGAGCAGGGGTCCCACTCTGTCCTGCCTTCTCCTTCCCCAGCCTGGAGCCCAAAGATGCACAGAACCATGGGCCACTAGAGGTGTGTTAGTGAGACCTGGGACAGTCTGGCACCTTCTGAGGTGGGGAATGTGCCCAGTGAGGAGGAAAGCACTGGACATCCAGGATGGAACTCTGCTGGGTGGCATCTGCAGGAACTGCCTGAGAAGTTAGAACTGATGTACCCAAAGAAGAAGCTCAGACTTGTGTCAAGTACTGCTGTTTGCTATTCTTACAGATATGCCAGAGATAAATGTGTTTTTTAGCACTTTGGTTACATTAAAAAGAAAACAAACAGGTTCTAAGTGTACCCGTATATGGCTCTTCTTATGTACTAGAATTTGTGGAGTTCGTGTAAGAGGTTATTTCATCTTCCTGAAACAAAACAGTTACATGTAGCTGTGGATTGGGAAAATGTTTTTTTTTTTATGTTAAAAAATGCTCCTTGCAAGCCTGTGATCCTTGGATGTTTCATAGCTGGAGGCTGATTTTTGCCTGACTTCTTTTTCCATGCTGTTATATTCACTGGTTTGTGTGTTCTGTAATGTGTCTGTACATGGGCTGAGTCACAGCAGGTAGTGCAGGACCTGCTGCAAGTAACCTCATAGTTCCCCTCAGGTGAGAGAGGTGGCCTGTGGGGTAAGAAGACCACTGTTGTTTTTGCAGCTCAGTACTTGGCCATGTGTACTGATGGAGAAGTTCTTGAGAGCATTCCAAGAGCAGCTGCAGGTCTCCATTCCAGTATCTTTCCTGATGACACATAAATTAGGTCTCTATTTTAGTTTATTTCATTTGTTTTTTAAAAAATTATTTTTAGCTTATTCTATCTAATTTATGTTATCTCATTCTGAAAGTGATGTTCCTGCTAACAAGCTCTGCAAAAATATCCTTGAGAGAAATGGCAGTGCAGATCCCAGCTGGCTGTGTGGCCATGATTTGTAAAAATCCATCAGTTCCTGTAGGAAATACCTTTGGTTTGCCTCCACAAAGTCACACAGACACTTCCAGTAAAATGTCTCTAGGCTTTTCTGCCTTGATTTCTATTCCCCACCGAGCAAACAGTGAAGGACAAAGCTGATGTGACTCACCCGTGGTGGAGCGGAGTGAGGGAGGGTGTGGGAACCGCAGCTCACTGTGTATGGGAAGAGTGTTTGAAGCTGATGGTGTTACACACAAGACCAGTCATGCATGATGTTTTGTTGTCTTTTCGAGGCAGCTTTGGAATGACTTCACATCTGAGTGTTAGGGAAGGTCTCCCAGAATGGATCTGGACACGGAAAGGAGTTTTTTTACAGTGCATAACAGCTGAGGTTTGAGGGATTATTCCTGGCAAGGATGGGAATTGTTTTGAGTAGCTGTGCTAAATTTTCACATAAAGTGGAAGATCCTCACCATGCAAGCTCCTCCTGTTGTCAGCTTGAACAGTTACCAGAGATGTGAATCTGGCTGCTTTTCTTTCATCTTCCGTTTGGGAGCTTCCCATAGCTTTTCCCTCCTCTATGAATCTCATATCTGCTCACAGCCTTTAAAGTGTGAGCTGTGGCTCTGAGAGGCGGAGGAGGTGGAATTTCCTCAGGCCTCCATCGTGCAGTGCCTGTAGGATCCCTCCCTGGCTGGATTCTGGATGCTCTCCTGGTGTGCTGGGGAGTCCCCCACACCCCAACCCTGTGACATCATCCTTGCTAGAGAGCATCCCGGTCTCTGCCCAGCCCTTTTCTCTATCAAAGACAGCAAGTGCTGTCTCTGCTTGGGAACTCTCTTGTGCTGGTGCCCTTAAAAATGTCGATTTCCTCAAGCCTGTGCCCGCAAATACCAACCAGCTGATTTGTAACCCCTCCTGTGACCAAGGCAGGAAAAAGCAGCAGCGAGAGGTGTTTGCAGGAGCTGGACCTGCCTTTGCTCTGGGGATGTGCACACTGTCAAAAGCTGAAAACTTTAATTTCTCCAGCTCTCGGGGCCAAGAGTAAGGAATTCCAAATTAAACAGATTAGCTGCAAGCTCTGAACTTCTCCCAGCTGTGCCTATGCTCCAGAGAGAGAGCAATGTAAATAAAAGGTCACATTGCACTTTGAAGTCAGTGTATTTTTGACCATTACACCAGTTCCTTATTTTCTAAAATGAGTAATGCAGTGGGAGGCTTAATTCATATCCCAAATACAAGAAAATGCCAAGAAATTCCTATTTTCCATCAGTTGTGGCTTTTGCTTATGTTTATTTCAGAAGTGTAGCCTGGATAAATTTTTTTGTATAGATAGAATGGATATATGGATATATGGATAGAAAAAGCAGAGTTAAATAGAAAAGCAGCCATGTGTAGGATCAAAGTAAAATTTGAGGGAAATCATCATAACTCAAGCAGTATTTTATGTAGAAGTTATACTTCAAGTTTTTTTTTGCAGAGTTAAATAATAACCAAAACAGTGACACGAAGAATATGGCTGTAAAACACAGAGATAAATCTGCCATGTTTTACTTGGATATCACAAGGGCTTAGAAACTTTTAGGGCATTTTATATGCCATATGTGCTTTATTGCTTAAACTGCAGAGAATTTGTACTTCCCTGCAAGACTATTGCACTCTGTGGCAAAATGCTTGAAGAATTTTCTGGGTGTTTGTCCAACAGAACAGTAAGAACTCATCTTACTGGTGTGGGTTGTGGGACAGCTTCACCACAGTGTGCACAGGGTGCAGAGCTGTGCATTTAATTTCTATATGGCCTGTGTGCCACAGACAGCCTTGCTCCTGGAAATAAAATTGTCGTGTAGTAGTGTATGGGGTCCATAGTTTTTCTGGAAGGGTGGAAATAAAATGACCAGGCACTGTCCACAAATGGAGCAGCTCATGTGAAGGGCTCAGCTTATTTTGAAGGGATTATTTAACTCTTTTGTCACCCTGTGTGTAGATACATCTGGGGGGTGTTTTGAGCTTGGAGCAAGTAGTGAGGCTGGTGTTTACCCAAGAAAACCCCGCTGAACAAGTGGCACACATAGTGTTTGGGTGGTACAGAGAGAATTTGTTTAGAGGATGTGTAGCTTAACAGTTCTGGAGCCACGATGGCCTCTGGAGCTGGAGAGGCAATCAGGAATGTATTTAGAGAATTTTGCTTTTCTGTGTGTTGGGAGTGTGAGTCCTGTCTATTAAACACTGCATTTGCTTGCTTTATGCTACGCAGAAGCGAGGTGTTTCCCTGGTGCTTCTCATTAGCTGACCCCATGCTCCTCCAGTATTTTAAAAGAGGACCTTTATGTTTGAACAGAAGGGGGTGTGCTTGAGGGTTTTATTTGGTGCCAGATGTTAGGGAAGACCCCGGGAGTGAGATGTGCAGGGGGTCCAGTCGAGCACTGTGCAGGCACAGTGCTGCTGCTGAGACAGAGGTGACAGAAGGCTGTGCTGTCAGCACGGTGGGGACATTGCTGGTGACATGTCAGTGTCCTCAGCTCACTGAGGACCCAGGTGTATCTGGATTAAAAGTGCCAGAGCCAAGACCTTGAGTTACACCTTGGAGTGAGTAGAGAGTTGTTGTTAGTGTTCAGTGTAGGAAGAAGTAACAATATCCCCCAGCAAGTTGAGCTGTATTTTTGCTGCAGATTTGACTGGGGATTTCTGAAGCAGCAAAGGACCCAGTGGTAGCTACAGCCCATGAAATATCTCAATAATAGGATAGGATTTCTCTTCCTTCCATCCTCAAGGTATTAATATGAAGAAATTAAGCTGCAACTACTGTTCATTAAATGCTGAGGGACTATGTTAATCTGATAAATGGGGAAATTGTTTTCAGGCAGAAGATGAATTGAAATGAGTTGCAACTTTTGGGTTCACTGGAATTAATGCACCTAGGATCAACTGTTATTTCAGCCAGCTTTTTTTATTGGCAATTTCAATATTCTAAAAATGGTATTTCCTGCCTCATATCTCAGCAAGATACCACACGTGCTTGTAATTTAAATGTTACAGGCCACATAATGTGTGTGATCAATGGTATCTTGTATCATTTTCCTTTTACACGAAGCATTTGGGTTACATTTATGTGGGTCCTGTGGAGGACCTTTGCCTTTTGGAGGCAAAACATATCCATCCTGAAGCCTGAATTTTATTCTGATTTCGAGGAAGAATGTCCCAGTTCATAAGAAGGATTTTGGAGCACAGTTTAGGACAAAATAGAACTTTGAAAGCATTACTTTATTGCTTTGTGCAGGTGTAAAAGGATGAGAGAACAAGTGATGTAAAGCAGCATAATACTGTTTTTAGGTTTAGATTTTTTTTTTAATACTAGATGAATGGTGCTATCCTTAACACATTTCCTTTTATTAGCATGACATTATCCAATCAGCTTGTAAAAATCCATCTGGGATTTTTTCCTCCATTCCTAATAGTCTTTTTTTGGGATCGGTGGCCAACAGTAGGGGAACCACTGTCTACTTCAACACTTTTTGCATGTGTGTTTTTGTTATCATTAGCATATTTTTTTCTTTTAAAAAACTCCCACACAACTGCAACAGCAACAAGAGGAGAAAGCTACAGCCTCTGACAGGCACACTGAGGGTATTGTGACTGCAGAGGAGGGCTCCATCTGCGAAAGTGGTTTTCTTCATTGACACTCACCGACTGAAGTCAAATGTTTGGCAGGTGGAGTTCAAACATCTTCTTGTTTTTTAAGGCGAAAAAACCCCTGCCAAATAATCTGCAACATTGCATTTTAAAAAGGGAATTGTAACAGATGTTGGGAAAAAAAAAAACCAAACATCTGGGAATAATAAAGGACACTGAAAAATTCCATTTCTAACAAGAAAGGGAAACAGTCTGCAAATGTGTTCTGTATTGTAAACACCCGATTTTATGATTTATCTTCCACTGGTGCATCTCAGTGTTGTGTGATTTCCCCCTTGAGCTTGGCTGTGGCCACACTGGAGGGTTGTGGCATCATCCCCAGAGCCCCTCTGCAGAAAAAGGCTTCTCTCCCATCCACAGGGTGTTTTTTTCTCTCTCTGGCCGTCCCTTATCTCTTGTAAATGCCAGAGGAGTTTTTAGTGGCAGCATTTGGGGCTGTTTCCTTATGTTCTCTTATCTACCAAGCTGCCCCAGTGTCCCAGCTGTTCCAGGAAAAAGCCACACCCCGAGTTAGCATCACATTAGCTGCTCTTAACAAATGAGGCTTTGAAAAAAAGGGCTGAAAACTTTGAAATTTCAGCCCTAGAAATAATTAATGCTGAAAGAGCCATGGTGGCAACCAGAGGGAAAGGAGGAGAAGGGTGTGATATGGGAGGAAAAAATGATGACCAAGTGAGAGACCAAATAGCTATGATTTTTCTTTCCATTGCTGCACTTTATGATGAAGTGATTGTGTGGGTGAAGGATACACTGGTAGTTTTGTGTGTCTGAGCTATGATAGTAATTTGTACTTGTTTGCTCCTTTTCTCTCTCTCCTTCTGTAAGTGGTGATTAGAGTGCTTATAAAATAACTAGCATACTGCAAATATTTTTCCTGAAGGAAAAGGTCGAGAGTTCAAAAACTAATGAAGAACCAGAGTCCTCCTCTGTTGAGAGCTCTCAGTTGCTCAGCCTCAGAGTAAGCAGACTGTGCCATGGTTCATGGCACTTTCTCACCAGCTACAAACTGCCCCAGAATTAATGGAGAAATGGTAAAAACAAAGACTTGTAGCACAAGATTTCACTTGGCTGAACTGTGGCATGTCTAGAAGTGAACTGTTCTCTGAATTCTACAGATAGAGAATGGTTTTTATGGTCATGTGATTCTGTAGCTCCGTGCAATTAAACAGCCTGACTGTGTCTGTGTGCACGAAGGGCAATAGCTCTAAGTCATCATTAGCTGACCTTAATTAACGGAGTAATGTACATGCAGGTGGTTTTTGTCTATATGAACTCCGCCTTCCTTGTGCTTTCAGGCAAATGTGAATGTGTTCTGACAGAACAAGAGTAACTTTCTATCAAATGAGCAATGTTTATATGTGCCCCGTGGTGTTTCATTGTACTCGATTCCTCCTCAG
The DNA here is from genome assembly GCA_013398075.1 of Notiomystis cincta. NCBI lineage: Eukaryota > Metazoa > Chordata > Aves > Passeriformes > Notiomystidae > Notiomystis > Notiomystis cincta. The sequence goes on along the minus strand of VZRX01021972.1, from coordinate 17,277 downwards.
GCACTGGCAATTTTTTGCTTGCTCCCTCATCAGGCAGGAGCAGTGGGGAGGAAAAACTTTGGGGACAACATGCCCTGCATAAGGATGCAATGAGCATTTAAATTTCAGCACACAATTTAGAACCATGAAGGCAAGATTAATGATTTACTGGTTGCAGTCCCGCTCTGAGGACATCCAGCTGAGCCCTTTACCAAAGACACTTTGTTTGATGAAGTGTAGTTTATTAATTGGTTTAAAGACCTGTCCTTTTTCTAGGCCACCAACCAATTCAGTGCTTGGCAGATGTGAGTGTTGTTACTTGGCCTTGACTTGTGTTTCATCAGCGTTTTGTCTGCAGTGGAGGCTTGCAGTCTGCTCCTCAGCAGGAATGGACTGCTCATCCTTAGGGCTAATTTCTTGTTTATAAGTTTAATGCCTTTCCAATGCTTCCTTATAACGTGCCCAGTCTCCAAGAGTGTAAGCCTGGGTTGAAGGAACTGATGTAAAGAGATTCCTGCCCAGGACTGGCAGGCATCCAGGTTTTTGCCCTGATGGCAGCAGCATGTGTGCCTTTGCCATCAGCACTGAGTTGCTACTGCTTTTCATCAAAAAATAATCTGCTCTCTCCCCCCGATTCTATTTTTGGAAACAGCTACACCATTCTTAGTAAAATGCTGTTTTGTTTGATGGGGAAAGGAGGGGAGACCTCACCCGGAACAGACGCCCAGTATGGAAAATCTCTGTGCATATTCCAAATAATGCATAAACTGTATAGTATTATGTTGTATAGTTTGAAGCTGAAAGTATTTTTTATTTATTATTCAAGCAGTCCTGTGCTGCTTCGGGGCATTCTGCTCTCCCTGATTGAGGGGCTCTGTACCTCAGATGATCTGAACAGCTCGTAGAGCTTAGAACTCCCTTCAATCCCCAACATGGGAGAGCAGTGGGGATTCACGGGCAGTTTATCTGTTTCTACACAGTCATCTCAGATTATACATGTAAAACAAAGTACACAGGATTTGTGAACTGCTTGCAAATTTGAGCCTTGTGTGATTTGAGTTTGATTTGAATCATGTTTGTTGTTTCTTCATAGATGGCTTGTGGGTGATGCGTTGTGCAAGTGCCTCAAGTTTCTCCTTCAAGATGTGTTCCCCAAATCCAGCAAATTGGGTCACCTTTGATGACGAGCCTCTCTTCCAGCTGCCTCAGAAGTTGGTTGATAATCAGAGTAGTTGCAAAGCAAATGGCCTTAAACTCAATCTGTCCAGTGTTCATGAGTCTTCAAGTAGGTCATCCTCTACAGGCAGCACTCCACTCTCATCTCCTGTAGTTGATTTCTACCTAAGTCCTGGACCCCCCAGCAACTCTCCACTTACTACACCTACCAGAGACTACCCGGGAAACCTGTGTGTTCCAAAGTCTGGGATTCACACGCTTTATCCCATCCCTGAATGGCCATCAAATGCTAACCCTTCTCCACCCCTTGGGAGCTGCTCATCCCCAGCCTTGCAGAAACAGAGCAGCCTTGCTTCGAACCCCTCACCTAATGACCATCTAGTTAAGACTTCGGTCTCCAAAGCAGCAGATGAAGGAAGCCCTAACCCACCAGGAAGCTGCGAGGAGCTGGCTCCAGGACACTTCCCGTACTTCCACAGTGACTGTGCTTTTTCCAGTCCTTTTTGGAAGGAAGGGTGCTCCCTTAGCATGTCACCAGCTAATGTTAGCGTGCACAGGAAGGACAAAGTGCTTGACAGGAGCGGGTGTCATCCTAGAGACAAAGAAACGTGGCATGATCAGAAAAGCCTTAACCAGGGCTCCTTCAGTTACATCTGCGAGAGGCTTGAACACCTACAAGCTGACAGCTGTGAGGCCGTGGAAAACCCAGCCATCTCCAGCACCCAGGCATGGCACAAGTTCTCCCTCACCATCCCACGCAGCCTTTTCAGGAGCCGGAAATCAGATGGGTGGCCGTTCATGCTGAGGATTCCTGAAAAGAAGAACATGATGTCATCTCGGCAGTGGGGCCCTATCTACCTGAGTGTCCTGGCTGGAGGGGTGCTGCAGATGTATTACGAAAAGGGCCTGGAGAAACCTTTCAAGGAATTCCAGCTGCAGCCGCAGTGCAAGCTGTCCGAACCCAAACTGGAGAGCTACAATGTCTCAGGAAAAATCCACACTGTGAAGATCGAGTGCGTATCTTACACGGAGAAGAGGAGGTACCATCCCAAAGTGGAGGTGATCCATGAGCCGGAGGTGGAGCAGATGTTAAAGCTGGGCACCACTGATTATAATGACTTCACCGATTTCCTTGTGACGGTCGAGGAGGAGCTCATGAAGCTTCCTACTGTTTCCAGACAAAAGAGGAACTATGAAGAGCAAGAAATGACTCTGGAAATAGTGGATAACTTTTGGGGGAAAGTCACTAAGGCAGAAGGAAAACTCGTAGACAGTGCGGTCATCACGCACATTTACTGCCTGTGTTTTGTGAATGGCGGTGCCGAGTGTTTTCTAACCCTGAATGACCTGGAGCTCCAGAAGAGGGACGAGCGTTACTTTGAGAAGGAGCAGGAGAGGAAGTGGATCGATATTCTCGACTGCCATTTCCATAACTGTGTCAAAGCACAGGAGTTTGAGCAGTCGCGGATTATTAAGTTTACACCCCCGGATGCCTGCAGGCTGGAACTGATGCGTTTCAGGACACGCTACAATGGGCAAGACCTTCCCTTTTCTGTGAAGGCTGCAGTGGTGGTTCAGGGGGCATACATTGAACTTCAGGCTTTCATAAACATGTCTACAACTGCTCAGATCCCGACACGTTTACCCTCTGTGAAATACTGTGAAAATGTTATGATACGCTTTCCTGTTCCTACACAGTGGATCAAAGCACTTTGGACCATGAACCTCCAAAGGCAGAAGTCCCTAAAAGCAAAAATGAATAGGAGAGCATGCCTTGGGGCTTTGCATGAGGTCGAATCTGATCCTGTAATCCAAGTCTCGGTCGGAACAGCAAAATACGAGAGTGCCTACAGGGCCGTGGTGTGGAAGATTGACAGGCTTCCAGATAAAAATTCAAGTAAATAATTGCTGCTATAAAGTGATGGGCTTGGGAGTGTGTCTTCACTGGGTTTATGCTCATGTACCCCCATCAGCTGTCATGGTTTGGGTTTTTATCTGTGGGATGCTGTTGGTAGAATCTGGAGTAATCTTTTAGGAAAAAGAGAATACAGACTTATCAATATTTTTAAACCATACTTTCCTAATTTATTTGATGGAGGCAGATGTACTGTCAGTCATTTCAAGTGTGCAGTGGAGCTGATCATTCTGAGTAAACCTCAAGCCTGTAGCAGCAAGGCTGAGGGAAGGGTTTATGCTTCCCGTGTACCAGCTGGGCAATGGGTGGGATGGGAAGCAGAAGTTGGTTGGTAAAATGATTTGTTCACCCAATATCACACAGCTAACAGGAAAGGTGGGATTGTCACTGTTGTGTATTGGATTTCTAGCATCATTTAAGAAGTGATAGGTATGATACAGAACTAGAAGGTGCTGTAGGTTAAATTTGCTGTAGGAAGGCAACTGTGGTTTGCAAAGGCTGGTTTCTGTTACCTCTTTCATGGGTTTGTGGATTGAGATTGTGCATTCATGGCAATAACTGCACTGGCAAAAATTGCCTCCCACTTCATTGCCATTTCTTTCTGGTGGTAGTACCTCACTGAAAACTTGGAAGCAGTAAAAGCAGCTATATTTTTAATTGCACACATGAAAGTAGTTAATTTATCTTAATTTAAAGGAGAAAATATGACTTTTTGAAGAAGAAAAATATTGATATTTGGGGTTAAAATTCCTATTTTTAGTCATGTTACCAGTACCTTTCTGAAGACATAGTACTTTTCTAAAGGCATAAAATATCTTGAGAATTACAGTATCCTGCTTCAAGTTCTGTAGAGTGAAGGCATTTGATCCTTTGCTTGATCCTCTGCATTATGTATACCTGAGGCTTTGGGAATCTGTAAGGCAATGGCACCTGTTAAAGCATTTCATGTAAAATGTGTACTTTTATAAAAGGAGGTAAGTGTGTGTTACTAATATATGGATTGTCCTAGTCTTATACTATCCTGTCTGGGCTAACTGCCTCTTTAAAATGTCCAGAAACGATTTTATCTTCTCAAGTTCATGTTTCAGGCATTCTACTACTAAGTCAGGACTAATGGTGGGAGAAGAGAGATGAGAGAGAGAGAGAGAGAGAGAGATATGGAAGATTAGGGCATGGGCTAAGGAGACTGGAAAATGAACAGGGAAGTCAGAGGAGTTGATGGAGAGGTGTAGGAGAACTGGCAGAAGAAGATTCTTCAGATCTTCAAAATCCCTGTCCTGTGCTCCAGGTTTCAGAGATTTGCACCATGTTTCTGTGACCCATGTGTTTTCCCAAGGCTTACAGGACCGTTTAGGTAGCTTTTAGTATTCTTTGCTGTTTAATGTAGATTTGCTTCTGTAAAATCAAGTCAGCAGTTTAGGCAATTTTAAAGAAGATTATAAACCTTCCAAATTCCCTGCAGTTTTTTCACCTGAAGATTTGATGTGCCCAATTAACTTCAGATTTAAATTATTTGAAAGAAAGAACTAGGTTTTTTTGAGGCATTTCGCAGCTTCACGTTATTTTCTACCAGTAGCTTAAACTTTTGACATTTGAATAATTCCTCAGCTGAGATCTGCAGATCATTTGTTTCTGTGTAATGTTCATGTGCTTGAAAAAGCAATTTGGTAGTAATACTGCCCAGTCAAATTTTAAACCTCTTTATCAAGGGCTCTGTACACAGTTAAGAGTTTAAAAATAGAGTTGTCCCAAGGCATGCCAAAAGTCTGGAGACAGTCAAACTAATAGAAATATGTAAACTTTCATAATGTGTTTACCGCAGGCGGAAAAATATGCTGAGGATTTTGCTTTCAAAAAGCCTTTGTCCAAGGCATCTTAAAAAAAATGAAAAAGGGAGAAGGAAAGGCTGCCTACAGTTATATTGTGGCTCCATTTATAGACATTGAAATATTTTAATATCCACTAGATTCTACTAAAGTGGTTTCTTGGAAAAGTGCTGGCCAAGTGAAATCAGTAGGAGCTGCAAGAGAAACCAGACTTTTAAAAGCTGCTTATGCCTTTTCAGATACATAAATGTTGAGTTTGGAGTCAGAATTCTAGCATTATTTTTAAAAAAAGAAAAAAAAGGAAAAAAATAATAGGTTTTGAAAGGCTGACCAGTGAAATTTCTGCAAATTGATCCTTAGTTTGTGAAACTGGGGCTTCATGTAAGGAAATGCAGAACGTGTTATGATTTTAGCACAGTACTGGGGCCAGACTTTGCAGTGGAGAAGCTGTGTCAGCTGCTTCCCAGGGACTTCCCAGGGAGCAGGGGAGAGACTGAACTGCAAACGCAGTGTTTCAATCACGTGCTGTGTAAATCTGAGCCCTGCAATGTTCCCTGCTAGGACACCTCCATCCTTGAGCCATTGTATAAAGCTACAGTTTTTCAGCTGATTATTTCTTCTTTCATTCTGCATCATGGAGCCACACTGAGGAAGCAGGGACTAAACAACACAGCAATTTGGAGCTTGAGGAGGTTGTGGCTGCTGGCAGCCTTGTTACTGCCTTTAGCATCTGTGCATGGATTCTGCTGTGGAAGGTGATGTGGTTCCCAGGAACCACCAGGTGCTGCTTTTCTTATTTTCTAAACTGCCCAGGTGGAAACTCAATGCTATGACTTTGTCAGGTGGGCTCCATCCCTGCCCAGCCACCTCCTTCTGGCACTGGCATCACTGTGAACTGGTGCTTGCTGATGATACTGTCCCACTCCTCTATTTCCTGTGCACTTCTCCCAGTAGGTTGGATAAATGTACCCCTTTAGACGTAGCTGCAGGAGTTATTCACTTCTAACCATCGTAATGTAAATAAATCTGTTCTTAGTAAGTGTTTGTGTTTTCACGTTCAAGGTAAGAGTTTTAGAACTGGACCTATTTTGGCAAAAGAGAATTTTTACATAACTAAGATAACCAGTACATTATTTTGGCTTTAATTGCTTTGCTTCATGAGCCTTTCTCAGATCAAGGTTGCTTGAATACTACTACACAGGTGAAAAAGGGCTAAACAATGTTACCAAGTGCAAAGTTAGATTATTAATTGCTTTTGAAATGCTGTATGAATCCTAAATGATATTTGGAATCTGGTTTCATAGTTTTACTGATCCTTTGTTTGTTTGTTTTGGCTTTTTTGTTGGTATTTTGTGGAGACAGAAAGCAAGAATTTGGAATGCTTTTAGGAAACGAGAGCCAGATTTTCATATTAGGGCAGACTAAAATCTCTCAATTCACAGAAGTCTTAACAAGTTGCATAGACAGCTAAACTGTCTCATAAGTTAGGCAGTAAATGCTCAGTTATGTCCCCAAATTATCTGGTTGCCTTTCAGGAGCAGTTTGATTTCATTGGTCTAAGTGGTCATGTCTCCACAGTGCCTGATGGGCGACATTTTGGATAGCTGGGCTTGAATATGTCATCTAGAACATATCAGAGCTCTGAATATGTCACCTTAGCACTCTGCCTGCTCCAACCCACCTGTCTTTCCACAGCACCACCTTTTCTCTCCTTCTGGGCAACACCTGGCTTTTTCAGCGTTACAGTTTCTTTTGCAAAAGGACATTCTACGCACAGCCTCTCTTCTTCCAGCTCCAGTGTAACACAAGGCCTGAGAAGCAGTGGTTTCGTGGAGCAGACATGACAAGAACTGCTCAGTTTTAGGTGAAAACTAAGGTGACATTCACAGCCTTCCAAAATGCTGGTCAGTCACTTTGTTGCCTGACAGGTGATGGGAAGAAGTTGTTCTACACTCCTAGCAGAGCCCAGCAGTGGCAGAAGAACTTTTCCACAAGTGAAGGGGTGAGTACCTCCCTCTGACATTGGTGTTGGTACAAGAGACAGAGTGGCTGGGGGGAACTCTTTGTTTTAGGAATAGGCAAAAAGGTCCAATGGAGGCTGCTTCAGAGGACCCAAGGCAGTAGCCTTATCCAAATCCCAAACCTTTGTCTGTGCCTTTGCAGGTTGCCACCTAAGGAAAAGGAAGAGCCCAGAATTCACTGCATCCCAACACCAAGACCACCTCATGGCTGGGAGGTCAGCTGGAATATAACCCCAGAGGTTTATACTGAGTATTTTATATGGAATATAAACCAAGGGCTAGATGGTCCTGAATCCCAACTATGCCATGTCTAGCAGGGAAACCTTCAGTAACAGACCAAGAGGTATGGCCCTTCTATGCCTGGACTCAAGCAGACATCTGTTGTCCAACATTTACCATCTGATATCTGCCCAGGAAAATTCCAAGCAGTGATTAATTCTGGTTTTCATTTCTCAGAAGACAAAATAATTTGCTGGACAATTCCCATTGTTATTTGTTTCTTCATAGGCCTCCTCCCCCCTCAAAAAAAAACCAACCCAATTTGATCTGCAAAACCTCTTAGATCTATGCCAGTTGCCTTCTACCACAAATTAACTACAAGCAACAAACCCCTTTTCCTCAAATCCTTGATTAAACACAGCCCCAGAGGCAGAGTGCCACTTCCCTGGCCAAGACATGCCATGCCATCCTGGTGCTGCAATTCCTGCTGTCCTCCCCAGGATGCTTCACTTGTGGCTGGCACTGTGCAGTCTGTGCAGCCCAACCCAGCAAACAGCACAAAGACCAGGTCAGGTAAGTGTGCTGCCAGGCTACATCCTGGCACCACCACAGGAGAGGGAGCAGGTCCTGGGAGCCAAAAGGAGCACAGTTCAGATGGGATGACATCTTGCAGTGTGGCCCTGGAAGAGGATATTCCTTGTGGTGTCCTATTTCTCAGATGATGGAGGATTCAAGAAAGGAGAGGCCCACATGAACAGAGGCTCATTCCACTATGTCCAGGCAGTCTGGACAAGGGACTTTGGACCAAGAGAGTGTGAGTGCAGCAGAAATGGGCTTGGACACAGCAAGAGGTGACCAGCAGCAGATCATGGACATGGCTCACATCACAGAGTTGCAGAGATCTACCTGTCCCTGGATACATGAGTGATGAAACACTGTCTCCTCCTCAAACTTGTTCTGTGCTCCAGCTTCATTCTCAAGACGTTGGCAGGTGGCTGTAATCCTTATTCCTGACTTTGTTCCCTCCTCTATTTCTGTAATAAAATCCCTGATGTTACAGTTTTACTCGTCTCTGTGGTTTGTGTTATTGTCCTGAGACTTCAGCCACGTGCTGCATGCCCCTGGCATGGCACTCCTTGCAAACTGGGGGTCTTTGTGCTCCAGTACCTTTCCAGACCCTCTCCTGTGGTGTGCTCAGAGATGCCTGTAATGTTACAGGAAAAGCCTGCAGCACAGACAGGCACCCAGCCCAAGGCTCCTAGGAGCAATGGAGCTTTAAAATTTATTTTTGCCTTACAAAATGCCTGTGAGCCTGTGGATGTGGAATATTACCATGATTTTTCCCACGGGATGGATAAAGCTCAGTTTATGTTAACTCCAACTTCAGTATTTCATTCATTCTGATACAAAATTGATTCCTGTCACTGAAGGAAGCCAGTGCATAAAGAATGGGACATTTTTTCCTGAACTTCGAGATTCCATTCAGTGTAATGGATGAAAACCAAATATACACTGCCAGGCTTGCCTTTGACAAAATACAGGCAATCCTTTCTCTTCTTTTAGTTTTTTTTTCCTGCCTGCAGCCAAAGCATAGTGAGTTGTCTATGCTGATGATTAAAATCCTGTTGAGAAGGAGAAATGCAGAATTGCTATGTTTTGCCCTGAAGAATTTGGAGAGGATTCTTTTCATTATATTAAATTGTATTATCCTGCTTTCATACACATAGTGAGTCTGCAAAGTCCAGTTGCTTTGGGAAGTGGGCTTTCACCTTGGTGTCCCTGTGTGCCAGGAGAAATGCTTGCCCTTAGCATTGCCACGTGTAAGAAATACTAAATCAAGTGATCCTTAGGATTATCCCTAGGATAATTAAAGTAATTCAGAATGTGCTCCACAAATCCTTCATGACTCTGCTTTATAACATCACAGTTATTTTAGCAATATTTTTTTTTCAGAAATGGGTTATGTTCTTTTCCAAGCTAGACTGGGAGTCCAGATAGCCCTTATCCTGGCGGATGGGATGTATCTTGTTTGAGCAGCACTCTGAGCTGCACCTTTATCTTCCTGCTGTGGACATACTGTAATAAATGATGGTACACAAGATAGCTGTAATACTTGAAATAAGCACTGCAGTAAAATTTCTACAGCAGAGAGCTCTGGAAAGGGTGTGTTTGGATACAGGGCACCATCTCTGCCTTGGCAGAGGACCTTCTAGTTTTTATTTTTCTGTGAGAGCAAAAAATGCATTTTTGAGGGAAAACTGAGATTCTGTTAAATAATCTGAATTAGGGCAACAAAGCCTTAAGTTTGTAATATTCTCTAAATGAAAAGCCAAAACTACCTGGTAAATCTTGTATAAATTAATTTGTAAAATTGCAATGACTGTGACAAGTGTGCTGAAGGAGGCAAAAAGGAGCAAGGGGTCCCCTTATGCCCAAGTACCAAAAGATTATAGATAGAATAATCTTGTATTATAACAACAGCTCTGTGTTTATAAAAGGTAAAGCTGTGCTCTCTTGCTAGGAGATGAACCTCAACACTGTAAAAAAAGAAAAGATAATTCATGATAATGTGGTGGTTTTCTTTTTCTTTTCCAAGGTTTGGATCATCCACACAGCCTGTCTTACAAACTGGAACTTGGATCAGACCAGGAGATACCATCTGACTGGTATCCCTTTGCTACTGTCCAGTTTGTTACTCATGATACCTGTGCCTCGGGAACAGAAGTGAAGTCGCTGGGCATAGAGAGTGATCTGCAGCCCCAGAAACACGTGGTTCAGAAAGCTTTCTACAATTGCCAGGTATTCTCAGGGCTGTGCTTTCCATGTTTTCCTCCTCTTCTTCCTCCCTGCTCCCCCATACAGTATTTGGAAAGCAAATGTGCTTTGTATTCTGAACATACCTTGCAAGTACTTTTGATAATGACTTTGAGCAAAAGAATCATTAAATAATAATTCCTTGTCTGATCAAAGATGAGGCTGAAAAATAGGACTGTGAAGGCAGTTTTGTTTTTCCTCAGTTGAACTGTTTTTGGGAGTAGTGGTTTTGAAATCTCTTGGGTCTGGAAATATTTTGATTTTGTGTCAAAGCTTTTTTCCATGCCATTGCTGCAGTTCACACTTTCAATGTCCAATTATTTCCTAATTCTACCTGCTGCTTTTTGTTTTCTACCTACAGGTTGAAATTGAAAAGAAGTGGATTAGGCTTGATGGAGAAGACCCAGATAAGGCTGGCAACTGCCTAATGCAATGAAAGAGGACAGGAGGCACCGTCATAGGATATTAGTAGGAATCAATTTACATAGGAAATTCTATTGTTAGAAGCAGTGCAGTGACCTAATTTAGGGTAAACACGGCCATTGAATTTTTTTTAGTGCTTATGGGTTTGAGTCTGCAAATCAGTACTCATTTGACTGGCCTGTGTTCAAGTAAACTTCCTGTCATGGGAGTCCTGGTATGAGTAAGGTCTCCTTGTTGGAGCGGCAGGATGTGAGCCCTTCATTGACTGATTCCAATATATTGTTTTTGTGTATCTGTGACTTGGGAATGATCTCATACTCTGTATTGAAACCTAATGGCACTACTCAAAGGGTACATGTCACTTGGACCTACAATATTTGGTAATAAAAACTTCCAGAGTGCTTATGTGCAGACCAGCACCTGTGTAAGGTCCAGAAGGACCAATTACATTTTTTGGTGCTGTTTGAAAACTGAAATCCCTCATGTTTCATTTCCTCTTGATGTATGTGAACAGAACAAGTCCAAATAATATTCTCAACAAGAGCCTTAATTAATGAGTTGGAAACTGGGTGATTTCACTGGGGGAAAAGGTCCTCTTCAGTAATACTCTTTATTTTTCTGTGGCTGCAACTGTTTCCTCCTCAGCACTTTATAGGTTCACTCTAAGTAATCTCCTGGGCAAAAAACTCGTATGGCCGATATGATTGAAGTTTCTGTGCCAGCATTAGACAGTTCTTTTTCACTACTGTAGCAAGTGAGATAAGGGTGGATTCTCAGTGAGTGTAAATCAGTCCAGGCCCATTTCATCTGATGAGGCTTTGAGAATTTACTCCAGAGGAGGTTTTCCCCCATGAACTGGAGGAAAGACTGGTTGCTGCTGTTTTCTCTGTGTCTCCTTTAGGATGCAGGTTCCAGATGTTGGTATGGAAACTGCAGGAGCTGTGGCTTTGAGTAACAAAGGAAGGGAGATGTTTTCATGCTACTGGCTCTAAAGGCACTTTCCTTGGGGAAATAATGCAGGAATGGACTATCACAAGAGACATGAAGATGTGATGCTTCATCAGGCAGCCTGAGCTACTAATCACTAATGACAGTTTGTGTTTCCAACAAACAATTGGCTTTTAGGGAAAGGTTTTAATACTTCCCTTCAGCCGTTATCCTCTTTGTCATTTTCTGCAGGTCTGAAAACATGATAAATTTTAAAAGTGCTCATGATACCCTTTTTTTTTTTGCTGAAGTTTTCCTAAAATTATCCTTACTTCAAACTAAAATTAGTGGAGAACAAAAATGTAGTAATGCACTGCCTCACTTTATATTTTGTACAGCTTGTAACTGTTTATATGAGAGCTGTGTAAAAATACAGATAAATGTTATTCCCCAAAAGTAGAAATATTTGAGATATACACAGAGAAAATTACCAGTCTGAGGAAACAGAAGACCATAATATGAACCTAGTTCATCACAATAAACTTTTCTCCCCATCCAGAAGCTGAGAATGAAATGGGTAATAGATTCTATAGTAAGTCCTGAGGGCAGGTTTTTTATGTGTATTGAGTTGCCAAAGCCCCAAATAGACTATTATGGTATTTGTGCTTCTCTATATATCCCTTTTTATTAGCAGATTATATTGTTATAAATCTAAGCAAGCGTTGGACTATAGTAGTGATGCAAATATGTCTCAGCTGTTGCATCCTCTGTGTTTTGACTTGAGGAGCCATTAGCACCTTCAATTCATGTTTGGTGTGTTTTATTAATATTTAATTTTGGTTTATATTCTGCTCAGCTGAACTAAAGGGCACACTGTGCACCAGGGCAAAGTGTTTATATTTGGCAACATGGCAAGCTCTGTAGTTTGCTGAAGTCCATGGTTGTACTAAAGCTACAATATTTATTAATCTCTTTGTTCAGTGAGGTAGAGGAAGCAAAATATGCATTGCAATTACCTGTAGTTACCTTTGTCTGAGGCTGACTTGTTTTGATTGGCATTGATACAGCTAAGTCAGTAAACCTATTAACTGTGATTGCTCTCCAAAGCCTGTCCCACCCAGCTGCCCCTATTTTTCTGTTTTTAAGAAGGAGGAACCTGAATATCTCCATTCCATCTCTCTTTGACCTTAGGATCTTCATTCACAGCACTCACCTCCTGGGCATTGTGTACCTAGTGGTGTTACAGGTCCTGCAGAAGCTATGGCTGCTTTTCTGCTCTCAGATGTCTGCTGTGTCTCAGGATGTGTTTAAGGAGTCTGTGTAGTGTTGACCCTTCAATATACAAGCTATTGTTTGCAGTGAGTGGCTTAAATATGAATGACCACCTTACAAGTCACCATTCCTGCTAGAGAGGTGTGTTAAGGTGTTATGTTGCAAATGATCATTCAGACTTAGTGAACTCAGTAACATAAAAAGGTCAAGCTACAGCTTTATTTGTGTTGCAAACCCTTAGATTTTCATCTGAGATTTGCAAGACTCACGATTAATCAGAAATGGATCAGGATAACAGGGAATTAATTCCATAGAAATACTGCTACACTGAAAGAAAGTTACTCTGTTTAATACATGGCTTTCAGTTTAAACTTGACAGTTAGTGCAGCCTAAGGTTGAATAATTGCCCTGTTCAGTCTCACACTGATGTTTATATGCCTTGATGTCAGAATATTTAAAAATAGGCTTCAGTCTAATGAAAGAAAATTTGGGTTGTCTGACTTTTTTCCCTGCCATCAGATTCTAACTTCCTATTCTATTGCAACATACCAAACCAGAAATACCCAGGCTTCCCCTTTCTTCTGCATTGTCTTGAGCATAACTTACTGAACAAATATTCTTAACTTTAAGACTCATTGCTAAAATTTTCCATGAATGTTACAGCAGCTGATACAGAGTAAACATAGGGGCTCCGAATTCTTTAGAAGTTTGGGCTACAAGTAGTCTAACTGTAATTTTGGGAAGGGGAATGGAGATGAGTGAGGAACAGTTGCTGTAAGCTGTTGTGATGCTCAGTGTCCAGCTAGCAGTTAAATAACCAGTTAAATAACCCATGAGGTGTTGGCAGCATGTGAGGAACCAGGTTTCACATGTGTCTGATCTCTGCTTCCTGCAGCGAGCACCTGCAGTCACTGAAATGCTTCCAACTGTCTGGGTCACTTAAGATGCTGACATTTTGCTAACCTTTACTTCAGGGAGTGTTTAGATATTATCTGTGTTTCCTACACAAAGGACCAACAGGATTTGGGATATTTTATATTTAAAACAGAAATCAATGAGAACAACTATTTTTATAGTGTGTTTGCCTTACTTACAAAGTGTTGTATTTGCTGAAACCGACAATCTTTATCTTTGCATTCATCTTTCTCATACTAATTGTATTACTCCAGGTAAATGGTCCTTGATGTAATTTTGGATTCAAACACCCACTGAAGTCAATGGAAGTCTTTTAACTGACAAAATGGGATCTGCATCAAAGTCTCTATGAATAAAAGAGAGGCAAAAAAAAGAAGAAAGGAACAGTGGTAATGGTCTGCAGATGATTTTTTATGTTAGTAAGTAAGAAACCTGCAATGCCTGCTTATTCCAACCAGAAGAGAGCACAAAGGATAGGAAAAGAGGTGTTCCTGGATGTCACAGCTGAAGCTTTGCAGTGATTGGGAGCAATGGTTCTGTTGCCCCTGGGTAGAAACTCTCAAGAAATGAGGATGATGATGCTCTCCATTGAACTTGATACCAAGCTACTGTTATCCTTATGCTTCTTGCTTTGTTTTCTTCCAGATTCTGTATTAATTGTCCAAAAGTATTTTACATTTGAACACATGTTTTCACATATTACTTTTGGTTGTGTTTATTTTACTTGGCAGACTTCTTAGCTGCAGTATCGGTGTCCATACTTCTATTTTGCATTTATTTGTCTTTTTGTTACTTAACACAGTAACTAACTGCTGCAGTTAGTAGTTCTTAGCAATAATTTTGATAACTCTGAAGCAGTGCTGTTACTCCTAATGGAAACTATAATTTTATTTGGGTCTTTTGTCAGTATAAGTACAAACAGATCATGCTGATAATCTTGTAATAACATTTTGTAGATTGCATATTGATTAAAAAAATAAAGTTGTATTTCAAACTAGCAGTTTCTTGTCCCCTCACTAGAAATTTATCAAGCTAGTTTGAATTTACTATAATTAACTGGTTGATCTTGATCATCAGGTACTGCAGCTCATTAGAAAAAACAGTTCTAGTCTGTGAGTGGGGAATAGCACTCCTCGTATTAGATAAAGCTGATTGCAGAAAGCTCAGTGATGCGCTGTATTACATTGTAGAATGGTTTGAGGTGGAAGGGCCCTTGAAGATTACCCAGTTCCAATCCCCCTGCCATGTGTAGGGACCTTTTTCACTAGACCAGGTTGTGCAAAGTCCCAGCCAACCATGAACACTTCCAGGGTTGGGGCATCCGCAGCTTCTCTGGGCAACCTGTGCCAGTGCCTCACCACCCTCACAGTAAAGAATTTCTTCCTAACATCTAATCTAAACCTGCACTCTTTCAGTTTAAAGCCATTCCCCCTCGTCCAGTCACTAATTGCTCTTGTAACAGCTGTCTGTAGCCCCCTTTAGGTACTGGAAAGTGCTGTAAGGTCTCCCTGGAGCCTCAGCTCTGTCTGTCCATCTTCACAGGAGAGGTGTTCTGGTCCTCTGAGCATCTTCATGGCCACACTCTGAACTCACTCAGAACCCTTTCCTGCCTTATTTTCATAGCAGTACTAACCCAAAGAATGCCGTGGTTCTTCCTATTGTGGACTCCCTCTGGTCTCTCTGGGATATTTGAATATAATGTAGAGACAACTGTTTAAGACTTTCACAAATTTCAAAGCCTGTTCTGTTACTAGGGAAACAGTGAGACCTCTGTGGGGAAATATGGGAATGAGGCAAGAGGTTTATGAGGCAGCATTCAAAAAATGGGCTTAAAGAATGAAATAACCGTGCCACTTGTCCTATGCTGCAGTGTCTGCAGCAAAGCAATCAGCTATTCTGGGAAACACTGGGAAATAGAGTTAACATCTATTTTCACTTCAATGGTGTGCTATCCTTCATTGAGCACCTGCAAATGGAAAGCAGGTATCTAGCAGAAGTATAGTTCCCTTACAGAGCTTAAACATTTTGCAATGTTTAAAAGTATCAGTGAACAACACGATTCAGGGACATGAAAAAGTGAGATGGCAAATTGCTAGAATATAAGTAAAAACATGAAAACATTTATTTTGGGACAGCTTCCTAGTGTTTGCAATGCCTCGTATGTGCTATTTTATAGCACTGTTCTTTCCTTATCAAACAATAACAAGCATAACATCTTGTAAGTGGTGCTCATGCCCCCTGCTGAAGCCTTACTAATAAAAGAAAAGCACTGGCTCAAAATTCTGCTTAATCCCAGTGTGATTAAGTATTTCAAGATGTGGATGGGTACAGTCTAGTATTACTTTGCATCGTGGTGGCCTTTTTGCTTTAATTGAGAATAGCTTTTACTTCCATTGCCAACAATAAAAGTCCAAGAGGAAAAAATCAGAAGTAGGGATGTGCTGTGAGTAGAAGAGATGTGTGAGGAGTGACCAGCAGTGGGGGGAAGAGAAAGGAAGCAGAGAGTGAGCCAGGAGAGGGCAGCAGGCAGAGTGTTTGCACAGAGAGTTCTCTCGGAGGAGAACTGATGCCTCTCCAAGTCAAGTTTAAAGTTTACATAGGAGGAGGGACTGAAACAGAAAAGTCATGGGGAACCCATGGAGAGAAGTGCCTTCAAGGGAAGGTAATGAGAACAAAGCTGAGAGTAGCTGCAGGTGGCTGAGTGGGGAAAGGAAGTGAATGATCTCCTGGGGTGGAGAGGAGGAGCTGTGGCAGCTGAAGAAGGAGCAGCAGGGGCATGGGCAGAGCCACTGCAGGCACAGCAGGTGGCTGTGAGACTGATGGGGGGGCACAGTGAAGGTTCCCCACCCGAGCAGGGCAGTGCCAGGCCAGGCAGTGGGCCCTTTCATCCAGTACATCCTGCCACTGTACACCACACAGGACCTGCTGGTCCTGGAGCATCCCTGCTTCACTTCTGCACCGCTCTCGGCAATGATGACCTGTCCCGAGGATAATCTTGGTCATGCCATGGAAATGACAAGGTCATGCTGTAAGGAAAGCAATGAAAATAGCGAACAAAACCCAGCAGTGGAACAGGGAGGATTTAACACAAGAATTTAGGCATTATCCTGGTGATATCCAGAGATGAGCTACCACTGTAACCTTCCTGGACTGCCCTCTAGGAAGGGACCTTCATCAGCCATCTGTAACATGGAGCAGATGTAACTGTCTAAGTAAGTAATGACACCGGGATTTAGATGAGACTTCATCCAAAGTGGGGGGAGCCATCCACTACATGAACAGGAAAGGGAAAAGGCTGTTTTAGCCCCCTCCCTGTAAATCCGTGACTGAATATCTTTGCTGCTAATTATGTGATTATCATATCAAAAGGAGAGTGCAGATCTGCTCGGGGTAGGTCTACACAAAAGTGGAGCTGAGGGTAAAAAGAAAAGAAAAAACAAAGAAAAATGAAAAGGTGTGTGCAGTTATGTATTAGGACAACAGGAGCCCCTCCTCATTTTCTCAGAAAAGGAAGCTCAGGAATATGACCTTTAGCAAATATTGGGGCCCTCATATAAATGCTTCCCACAGCTTGTATGGCAAGGAAGGTTAGTCTCCATACATCTGAGTTATTCTTTAGCAGAGTTAAATTGGTATTAATGAGGCAGTAAGAACGACAGCCTGACTGCTAAGCTGTGCTGCAGCCTGTCTCTCAAAGTCACTTGCTGGGTGATTTTAGTGGTTGGTGTTTGTTGTTGCAAATTCCACTGCTGGTGTAAAGGCCTGATGTGGTGTCGACGGTTTTAGAGAA
>VZRX01021970.1:5370-22913 GCA_013398075.1 Notiomystis cincta | reverse complement strand
TTGCTCCAAGCCCTGTCTAGCCTGGCTTTAGACCCTTCCAGGGATAGGGCAGCCACAGCTTCTTTTGGCAACCTCTGCCAGGGCCTAACCACCCACACAGGGAAGAATTTCTTCCTAATATCTGGTGTACACCCTGCCCTCTTTCAGTACAAAACAATTGCCTCTTCTACTGACACTCCAGGCCCTTGTCAGAAGTTTGTCTGCACCTCACTTGGACTCTCTTTAGGTCCTGGAAGGGGCTCTAAGGTTTCCCCAGAGGACTGTCTTCTCCAGGCTGAACAGCCTTTACTCTGTCACTTGTCTTCATAAAAGAGATGTGTTTCTGCCCTCTAATTATCTTCGTGGGAGTTCCTTGGAAGGGGATTTTCTTTCTCTCTCTGAAATAGTCAGAACTAAGTCCAAGAGTCTGGAATTCCCCTCAGCACTGAAATAACTCTAATATCAATGTAGTATCTTTTTGCAAGTGAACCTATGAGATGTTTGTGTGCTTGTTTCCTGTGGCATTTTTAGCAGCAGGATTTTCCTAGCCTGGCTTCTCACTGTGGATGCTTTACATTTTTGCAGTGTTTGAATGAAGCTACTGGGTAGCCAGAGTAGTTCACCAATGGTGAAATAAAGACAGTGGAATAAAGCTGGTCCTCCATAAATGCTTTCAGGATGTTAAAATTGTATCCCTGCTACATACTGTACCAGCAGGAATGAGAAAATGTGCAGGTGGAATGTTTAATAAACATATTAACATGTCATTAGATCAAAATAATTCTGGGCCATGTCTAGCAGTGAACACCACATTGATGTTGTCAGACAAGCAATCTTGTCCCAGAAGAGATGGATTCTCATTATGGTTTAATTCATAGAGCGATTATTGTTTCATGTATGATATATAGCAAAAGCTCTACAAAGTTAACTTCTAAAATGTGGGCAATGTTGAAGAAGCAGGATGTGAAGCTGCTTTGCCTCAAAGCCATTATGTTCTATTTTCTTTCCTGCCTTTGTTTTCTCAGGTGCACCATGATAATGGAATGGGGAAGAATATTCAGCAGAGCTATTATTCTGGAAAGATGAAAGCAAGGCAGCAAAAGAGAGTACCTTCTTCTGTATTCAGGACAGGTTAAAAAACTTCAATAAATTTCTCAAGCTAAAGCACATTTCCTTTGAAATGTTTCCACCAGGGGCAGGAACAAAACTCCCACCAGCTTCAAGAGTGAATTTTGGCTCCATAGCTGCCAATTCAGCTGGTGTGTGCAGAGAGGGAGTGGTGAGGTGGAGCATAGGAAAGGGGGCAAGGAGAGGGACAGGAAATGATAAATGAAAGACAGAAAGCATTTTTTTAATGAGTTGCCATTTTGAACAGCATTTCAGATTTTGTGAGTCCAGCACAGAGGTGTCTGCCCTTGTGGATATATAGGAAAACATTTCAAAAGTTTTGTCTGTGCTTTTTTACAATGACTATGGAAAACACATGCCTAATCAAAATGAGTTTGAGACTATGACCTGGAATTTTATGAACAGAAGGAGAAGTTTCTTTTAAAATACCTCAGAAAACTCTTATAAAAAATACTTCAGTGTGGCCATAAATACATGCATTCCTGCATTTCTGATGCAAAACACTAATGTAATTGACTTTGTGTTTTAACCATTTAAATATTGGTAATCAGCAGTGTTTGACAACACTTGAATTAGTGAGAAACTGCACCCTTCAGCTTGAACAACCTCTTTCTTATTTTTTTGATTTCTCTCACATTTTTATTTATTGTGTTCCCATGACATTCATTGTGATCTCACATAAGTTTTACTCAAGATGTTGTGTGCTTGTGATACCTTTCAAAATAAAAAAATAAATCACCATATAAACCAGCTTTAGCTTTGAAAGTGTTTTGAAAATTGACTTGGAGTCTTGAAAACATCAAGGTATTCAACTGTCAAATATGATGCATCTTTTAACACTTCTCAGTTATTAGATGTACTTGAAATATTCAAGTAACACTCAAAATAAGTCTCTTTGAAGTAATTATTTTCATTTATGAATTTCCAGGTCCTATAAAGTTGAAATATATTTGAGAAACTGTCAAAAGAGCTTTGACTTAATTTGTATGCAACACTGTAAAGCTCAGATCCATGTGTTTAGGCTAGCTAGATAGCTAAAGGCACCAAATCCAATTAAAATAAGATATTTTGTGAAACAGAAACAGGCATAGTAATTTTTGAAATGAGATGACGTGCCTATATTGCCAGAGCTTCTCTTGAAAAGTTGCAGGGGAAATACAGCACATTTTATGGAGTAAAATAAACGAAGCACCAATATCACAAAAGTTGTGTTTTTAAATGAATATAATGGGTTCTGAGATGGTGCATTATTGCTAGGACAATTCAGAGTGTGCCTGATCCTGACTGCAGTCTTCCAGCTTGCTCTGTAGGCAGTATTTTATTGTTCCAGCTGGAACATGTTTTTATCAGTAGCAGATATTTTTCATGCCATTCTAATGGAGTAATTAGCAGAAAGAAAGCCTGAGTAATTACGGAGTTGCAAACTCCTGCTACTACTATTGTGTATATTGCTCCATGATACTGCTGCTCACCTCTGTTCTTTGATATGGAAGATTCAAATCTTCTAGAAAATAAGCCCTAACCCCTTAGGAAAGCATAAAATGTTTCAAGATGGGCTTTACACTAGAGTACAATTTTTGGTCTCTCCAGTTCTTCCTTGTGCTGAAAGAATTAATAAAGGGAAAAAAAAAATTCAGTTTTCAATTACCTGTCATGATTTCAGCAAAATAATCTGTTTGATTTCATAAGAATGGTAAAACTTTCAATTCACTGTAGAGATATTGTAATGAAAATAATGTAAAAAAAAATTGCAGACTGTCATATTGAAAAATTTCAAAATATTTTGCTTAAAATAGCAAATTACTGGGATTTCACCTGAAAAAGAATGTCATTAGTAATTCAGTATCATCTACACTGCCTCAGTTACTGTTCTGGTGTAGATGCATTTCCACTGGTGAAGTAGAAATTTCTCCCAAAACATCCCCGCCTATCCTAGAACCCAACTTTTCTTTATACGTAATGCATTTTGCATTTGCTTGAGATCATTCTCATTAACCTTGCAAATAATTGCATGTGCATTTTTCAGAGGGCCACTTCTTTTTCTGTGGACTTCAGTTGTCTATTTTCCTGTTAAGCTCATCAGAACTGACTCCCTCTGCTAGGAGATAGGAAATAGGTGCAAATATTTGCAGTTACTTTTATTCTTAACTGATATATGCAGAACAAATTAAATATGAGGAACACCAAGCTTCCTATGCTGACTGTATATTGGCGCTGCCAGTAATGTTTGCTCTCATGTATCCTTTGCATTTCCCTCATATGCATCCAGGGTGGGTTTTTTGTATTAATGCCACGGGGATAATTCAGGCTGAAAGGGATCTCAGGAGGTGTCAGGTATAATCTCTTGCACAAAGAAAGATCAGAAGTGGGATCAGACCCAGATGCTCAGGGCTTTTTACAACTGAGTCTTGAAAAATCTCCACACACAGACATGATACAACATCTCTGGGCAACTTGCTCCACTGCCTGTCTATTTTCATGAGTAAAAAGCTATTATTTGCCTCCAGATGATGACATTCAAAAGGCATTTGCATGGTTGGCAGTTGCTGTGTTGGCTGGGTCTGCATTCCCAGGTCAAAGCTGCCCATTGCTCCTCCCTGATTTTTTTGGAGACCCTGTTGGCCCTATTTCCCCTGCCCTGTCCTGCCCCTCTGGATGACAGTCCTCAGATGTCCTTTAAAGTTGCTGTTGCCTTCAAAGCTGGTGATCGTGCCCTCCAATGTGTCCTGCAGGTCCCTGAGGGATAGTAAATCACTTGTCCCACAATGAAACCACAGCAGCCCACTTCTTGCCAGGCTGTCCTGTCCCAACTTGGACACAAGCAGATTGTGGCATAAAGTGTTGACCAGCCTTGGCCAAATCTGTTTAAGTCCACTGCTCCCCTGCCCCACTAATCCATTTTTTTTTTGTCACAAAAGATAAGCTGGGTCAGGCGTGCTCTACCTGTGATAAATCCATGCTGACTGTACCCACTCCCACTTCTACTCTTTCATATGCCCAGAAATGTGTTCCAAGAGGACTCTTATTTGTGATTTTACCAAGAGTCAACACGAGGCTGGCTGATTTATAGATCATCCTTGTGTCCTCTTTTGAAGGTGTGTGATTAGTGGCCCTTCCCCTGCCCTTGGGCTGAGTTCTGGCTTGAATGACACGAGCCCCACGTGCCCAGGCAACTTTACTGAATTCCTCCTTTGCACTGTGTCCTTGCTCCCAGCCCTGTGTGCTGCATTTCTGTGCTGGAGTTCTGCCATGATATCCTTTTTAGCCAAGTCCTGACAGACTGCCTTGCCTGCCTGCACACCAGAGTGGGACTGCTTTTATGGATGATGCTTTTCTTTAAAGGTCTGACAGCTTTCCTGAGCTCCTTTGTCTCTCAGTGTCCCTT
The DNA here is from genome assembly GCA_013398075.1 of Notiomystis cincta. NCBI lineage: Eukaryota > Metazoa > Chordata > Aves > Passeriformes > Notiomystidae > Notiomystis > Notiomystis cincta. Next base: position 18,421 of record VZRX01021970.1, on the reverse strand, counting down.
CAGGTCCCCACTCCACAAGCCCAACCCAGCTCACCTGAAGTCCAGGCATTGTACTTTGCTGAAAGATTTTCATTTTCTCTTTTCATTAGTTCAGCTTTGATTCGTGTGTTCCCATAAGAGTCACTCTGCAGGTTCTTGCCTCTTGGCTCCTAATGACTCCCCACCATCCCATTTACATTCTCCTAAGCTAGCAGCTCTTTCTGAACCTTGATCATTCTTACATTTCAGTGTGACATATTCCTATTTGCTAGATTTAACTGTATTTGCACTTCCTCTCTGCCAGCTTCTCTGATGTCAAGATTCACTGGTGTGTTTTATTAAGAAAAAAGTGGTATCAGTTCTTTATTATGTTCTTATATCAAATACACTTATGTTTCTGTTTTTAAAAGAAGCATCTTCCTTGAAGCAATAACTCACGTACAGTACTTTAACAACAGTAATATCTTATTTAGTATTTATCCTCTTTTGTTTTCTATTTCAAGATTTGGAGTGAAACTGACTAAACATGCTTTCCCTCAAAAAAGAGGAAATTGGAAACTGAACATTTGTAAGGATTATGAAATTGGGTAGTATTTTCACATTTTCTTCAAATCTGGCTATTTGAGAAAAGTTCTTTTCAGTCTCATCCAATGTTTGCAGTCAAAACTGAAATAGCCTGTCAATTTATAGTTTGTAGGCAAGTTCCCTCCCTAGTTCATATTTACTACAACAAGTTGAATTTATTTAGATGTGTGTGCAGGTTTTAACTGGGGTAAAGTTAATTTCCTTCCCAGGGGCTGGTGTGGGGCTGTGTTTTGGATTTGTGCTGAACTCAGGGTTGATGATACAGAGGTGTTCTTGTTACTGCTGAGCAGGGCTTGCACAGAGCCAAGGCCTTTGCTGCTCCTTGTGCTGAGGACACCTAGCTGGCACAGGTGACTCCAGCTGACCCCAGGGATGTCCCAGACCATGTGACATCAGCTCAGTGTGAAAAGTGAGGGAAAAGAAGGGAAGGGACATTTGGAGTGGTGGCATTTGTCCTCCTGAGTCACCGTTCTGTGTGATGGGACCCTGCTGTGCTGGGAATGGCTGAACACTGCCCAGCCATGGGCAGCAGGGAATTCATTCCTCCCTTTGCTCTGCTTGTGTGAGCAGCTTTTGCTTCCCCTACCAAACTGTCTTTATCCCAACCCCACGTTTTCCAGCTTTTACCCTTCTGATTCTCTCTCTGATCCCTGATTCTCTTGCTGGTGGGGGAGTGAGTGAGCAGCTGTGAGGGGCCAGGCTGCTGGCTGGGGTTAAACCACAACAATGTGTGGGATGTCTGGCAAATGTTAAAAATTGACAAATACATGCTTTAAGACAATATTCTTAAGGATCATGATGAAATATATTTGTTTACAGCTTTCTAGAGTCACATATTTGAAAAACAATCCTGAATTTTCAAGATGCACTACATGAAAAAGTAGACTTTATTATATACATAATGAAATAACTATTACGTGATTTCTCAGAATTCTGCCTGATTCATTTAGAAAGTAAAAGATAAGTGTTTCCCCTGTTTTCTGAATAATGCTTTTATTTCCCCTGTTTAATAGGAGGGAGAAATGATGATGCTGCAATCCAGGCATCCAGCAAGGAGGAACTAGAGAAATGACCTGGCTAGACATGTTTCTTGTGCAGTTGTAGGTGAGGACATCTTGCTGTGGTCTGTACAGACCAAAGCTTAAAGGATCTTTGTAATTCCACCTGATAGTTCAGAGGAAAAAATCCCAGTTTCCTTTTTTTTTTTTTTCCGCAGCTGAAACTATCAGGAACATTCAAATGGATTTTGGGAGATCTTCAAGGACTGTCTGAAACTAAAACTTTTCTCTGAAATAATTTACAGACTCCTCATCTCATTAAAAATTTGTCATTTGTGTGTTTTCCAGCAGGAATTCCCTCTAGCTCATTATTGCAATCAGAACAAGGAGGGTGAAGGTAAACAAGCTGGCACTTTTATTAGCAGTTTCCGAAGCTCCTGTCAGAGTTTGCCACAGAAGGCTGTTTAACAAGATGTATAGATGAGATGTAAAGTGCTTTTATAGATTCAAAGGTAAGAGACATGAAACCAAACAAGAAGACAGATGTCTATTTTTTAGCATGGTTAAAGCTAAACAACAGCCACTGCTGAAGGCTGTGTCAGGTCTGGCTTTTCATCCTGAATACATTAACACTTCTCCCACCCCAAAACCCCCAGGGATCTATCAGGTAAGAACTTCTCCACATGCTTTATGTTGTCCAGGACAAGACAAAGCCAAGACAGAGTTCGTAGAGTGGTCACTGGAAAACTCCATCACCAGAGTAATTCAGCACTGGTAAATTCAGTACAAAATAATATGAGCTAAAATGAGACATCCAGTGATGAATGGCAGAATGAAATACAAGCTGTGGGTAGCACTCAAGGCCAGGTGGTCTGTGCTGAGAATAAATGATGAATCTTCTGCCAGTGCTCCTGACAAACATCCCTGCTTCTCACCTGTGTTTCTCCTCAGTGGAAGTGCCACCCCTGGGTGATGCCTTTGCTGGGGTGATGCTCAGTTCACTGGTAGTGGTGTTCTGCTCACTCAGTTCATGCACCAAACAAGCTGGAAATTGCCTTCTGGTGAATGGAAATTATCAGATGTTCCCTTCACATCATCCCCTGCCCAGCTTTCCCAGGCTCAGCAGTTTTTTCTACTCGAGAAGGCACTCAAGGATACAGCAGTTAGATTTCAAATGGCTCGGAACTGCCTGCACATCACAAAAACAAACCCGTTAAATATTGTACCAGTGGCATTTTCTTTGGGCTGTTTTTACACAGGGTTATTTCAATCCGCATGCGTGGATATTTTGCTTCTTCTGGGTGTAATACAGTGGATACTCACATCTACCATAGAGAACCACACTCACACTCAGCTGAAAACCTGGAGCATGAACTGGACACGAGAGTTGTACAAAACTTTGGACAAAGTTGTGCCAAAGTACAGCAGAAGTTGCTCATAGAAATTTTATTGCAGTTACTCATTGAAGGTATGTTTATTATATACAGCTGTGTGTATATTGGTAAGAAATAATAGCAGGTCTAAATTGTCCAAGTATGTCAGTATCTAGATATGAATAATAATTTAAATCTGCATTTATGTCCTTACATATGTCTAAATATGATTTGTGTTCATTACTACATTACTAAATATGTTCACATGCATATATAAATATATGTGTTTTTGTACACACATGTATGTATATATATAGTCAAATATCTAGATATCCAGATATCCATCTATTTGATATAGATATCATTATATAACATGTATACATATGGTTGCCTTTTGCCATGAAAATTACATTTTCTTTTTATATTCTCAGGATAAAAGGGAGTACTGTTCCTGTGCTCCTTTGTGACTTCTTTTGGTCTGTTTCTTCTATTCTTTTAATACCCAACAGATATTTTAACAATACTTGAGCATGATTCTACTATAAAATAGTTTCCAGATCCAAGATGGTATTTTGTTTATCACTAGGCCTGGGGAGATACTTTTTTTTATATGAATGTCTAGATAATGTGCATTTAGATGAAGAAATTTCTGTTAGGGGGCATGTTGAACTGTTCAGTGATTCTGACACTCAGGTTTGATAATCAGCTTGAAGCTGTGCCTTAGCTCAGAAATGTTGATTCCTTCAGCAGGACTGCAACAGATTTTTACAGATGCAAAAACATCTGCAGAGATTGTGCCACACCTCTACCTGTGCCACCAGAACCTGAACAACTGCCCAACAGGAATTCTTTTTCAACATAAATTTAAATTATTGTGGAAAAGGTATAGCAAAGGTTGACTTGAAATTCAAATCCCACCGGGATTTTATTGTGACTCATTTCCAAAAGTCCACTGGACACTGAAAACCAGACAAGCAATTGCTTTTTCAAAGGGTTTTTAAAGTTTTTAATTGAAGAAATATTTTTTTAAACAGAAATAAAAGATAGGAACAATTTTTAAATGCCCAGAAGCTGTGGTAAAACCTGTCTTTTTGGAATTTTTAGAATGCAGGAGGTTCTGACAGATTCAGACAGTACTAATGTCTCTGTTATTATCAACTTTAGTTTTTGCATTGATTTCACTATCATTTTTCCTGTGCAACACTTGCTTTTCTATTTGTTTTGAGACTTAAAAGATATTATAATAAAGGATCATATTTAATAAAGAAATTCAATGACTTAAAATATTTCCATGCTAACGACCCCCTCCACCAACCAAAACCTTTTAAACCAAAAATCCTGATGCTTCAAGGAGTTTCCACTTACGGAAATGAACAATCTCAGTCACATGTTGCACCAAAGTCGCACAGAGAACACCGGCACTTAACTTGTGGTATGGGCTGAAAATCTGCTTTCACCAAACCTGTTTGATTAGCTGTTTTGGTATATTTCATTGCAAGTATAGCATCACTTTTCCTTAAAACTTTGTAATCCAAGTTAAGGTTGCTCAGATTTCTTCATTTGGGTTTCTTTTTTGGTGTGTTTTTGGTGTTTCTTTGTGTGGGGTTTTTGTTGGGTTTTGTTTGTTTGGTTTGGTTTTGGGTTGTTGGTTTTTTTTGTGTGTGAGGTTTTTTGGTTGTTGTTGTTTTGTTTTTGTTTTTGGTTTTTTTTTTTTTTTTTTTTTAAGATGGAAATATCATAAAACCTTAAAAACCATGTATTAGCTATGGTTTTAGGGAAGGCCTTCCTTTCCTACTTATCTTGGGATACACAGGGCTTATAAAAGAAATTAGACATCTACTCTGAAAGTATTTTTTTCACTTTCATGTCCTAAGAAATATTGAATATAAAATACACTGCAATTCCTGTGTATATCCTACACACCTGCATTAATTATAACTTTTTTGGCTACAAAAAAAGAAGAGAGTTTTGCAACAGAAATTTGTCTTGTTTAGTAGTACTTTTGATAGTACTGATATATGCAATCTGGAGTGCATTCATTTAAATAGAATAATTTCTTGTCTCACTGATTTTGTAATAAAGTGATGTCTTTTGACCATAATATTTTAAAAGATCTTAGGAACATTATAAAAATGCTTTTCACGGTCTTATTTCTGAATATCTACTGATCCTAGCATTGCTTTCTTATTATTGGAGGCAGTGGTGAAACGTCAGTTTGGTGATGGTCAGTTTCAGGTTTGGGAGGCTTTGCAACACTTCTGGTTCCAGTCCAGCACTGGCTTTGGCCTTTCTCTCATGTACTTAATTGTTGTTCCTTTTTATTACTCTCTCCCCTGGATCATCTCAGTTTCTTAAACTGGATTTAAGGACACTGGCAGCCACAAAACATAAAGTAAGATTAAATTAATTTGGAATATTGTACATCCTCCTATGTTCCTCTCTCTTCCCTGGACCATCTCAGTTCCTTAAACTGGATTTAAGGACATTGGCAGCCACAAAACATGAAGTAAGATTAAATTAGTTTGGAGTATTGTACATCCTCCTGCGTTCCCCGACGAAATCGATAGCCTGAGAAAAGGACCTATCAAGGCAAATTCTATCCACTGCTCTTATGCAAGAGTTTGCCCTGTAGCTTTGCCTGACAGCACTGAGAGGTGCCTGGAGCTGCAGCCCATGGGGGTGTGGGGCAGTGTCAGGGCAGCCCCTAAGGCTTGGAGGGCTCACAGATTATGTCACCATACCCTTAAAATGCCTTCTCACATCCAGCTGGCTCTGTGGATCTGTGCAGAAAAGACAGGCTCCTCAGGAGATGAGGCAGTTCTGTCATGTCCCTTGTCTTCATCTGCACCATTACTTGCTTTGACAGTTCGTTGTACAGTTTATTTTCTTGTAGGTGTGCTGAGTTTTTGTGCCACAGGAGAGAGAATTGTGTGAGCTCTCACAATCCAGTTTCCCTCCCTCGAGGTTAAGCTCACCACAAGGGCATGACATCCTCCCAGCTCAGGTGAGGCTTCCAGAGCTGGACATTCCAGACACCCCAGGGGTGATGCAGTTGGCACACAGGAAGGATGGGGACACCCTGAGAGGTGGCCCATGGGAATCTCATGGGATTTAGCAAGACCAAGTGCTGGATCAGGGCAGCCCTTGGTATCAACTCAGGCTGGGGATGAGCACGTGGAGGGCAACCCTGCCAAGAAGGGACTTGGGGGGTGCTGGTGGATGAGAGACTAGACAGGAGACAGCAACATGTGCTGCCAACTGAGAAAGCCAAAGGTGTCCTGGCAGCAGGGGACAGGAGGATTCTGCCCCTCTGCCCAGCTCGGGTGAGACCCCAACTGCAGTGATGTGTCCAGCTCGGGGACCCAGCACAGGAAGGACCTGGAACTGCTGGAGTGAGTCCAAAAGAGGGCCATTAAGGTTATCAGAGAAATGGAACCACTTTGCTGTGAGGAAAGGCTGAGAGAGTTGGGGTTTTTCAGCCTGCAGAAGAGAGGCTTAAGGGTGACCTTACTGGGGCCTTTCAGTACCTGAAGGGGCTGCATGAGAGCTGCAGAGAGACTTTTGACAAGAGCATGGAGTGACAGAACAAGAGGCAATGGCTTTACACTGAAGAGATTGGGTTTAGAGGGGATATTAGGGAGAAATCCTTCCCTGAGGGTGTTGAGGCCCTGGCACAGGCTGCCCAGAGAAGCTGTGGCTGTCCCATCCATGGAAGTATCCAAGATCAGGCTGGATGGGGCTTGGAGCAACCTGGGATACTACAAGGTGTCCCTGCTCATGGTGGGAGAGGTTGGAATTAGATGATCTTTGGGACTCCTTCCAACCCAAACCATTCTATGTTTCTATGGTTTAAAACTATCCAGTGTAAATATGGAGATTAGGACAGGAAATACCTTCCAGGGTAAAACAGAGTGTGCCCTAAGGAGCAGCTGGTCTGTTTTAGAGCACTGAACTGGACCCAGAAGTGTTGAGAGAAGGGTTTGTTTTTGCCTGATAGATGACACTAAAGAAGGCAATGTTTGAGCACAGGCTAAATTGATGTCATGGGGACACCACAGAAGAAGAAATCTGTTTCTGCAGGATACTGCGCATTACTCCTTCCTTAACCTTTTTCTGTGCAGAGGATGGGGGAAAGCACTCTGCTTCAAGCAAAAATGGGGAATACTTCAATCCATTTGTACAACAAAAAAAGCTAATCCCTGAAATTGCTGGAGTGAAATGTTTTCAGTCTGCCCTGGTCTTAAGAGGTACCTCAAGATCTGCTGCTGCTGAACTCTGTGTTGCCTTTGGGTATGTGGCTGTGGAAGGGAGAATATTTCCTGGTGCTGCAGGAAATCACAGGCAATAAAAGTTCCCATACTGTGTGAAAGGCTAAGAATTATAGTGGAAAACTCAAAGGATAGGTGTGTGGAAGGAAGGTTTTCTGAATATCATTGTTCTGCCAGTCTTTATACTAGAGAGATTTAATTGACCCTTCCTTAGTAAAAACTATTTTTTGATCAGAAATGCATCCCCTTGATATGAAATGTGATTTTGAGCAGGAATTCTGCTCAAATTCTGCTCAGGAGTAGTAAAATCTTAGTGTTTATTCTACTTGCAAGTTTAATCCCTTCTTTAATCCAGAGGAAATAAGTATCTATGTGCTTTTTTTTTGCCTGTGCTCTTTACAGGACTGTGTTGTTCTTGTGTGTCTTGCTCAGCATTATTTCTCTTCACTTATTCAACTTGTAATATTCAACCCTTTTTGTATTTTATGTAAGTATATTAGGAAGAAGAAAAAACTAAAGGAAGCTTCTTTCATCCTAAAGAAAATTATTTTTCCTGAATTTCCTCTACAGCTGATGGAGAAGAATAAGTCTCTCCAAGCATTCATTCTGTAGTGGACCATGGACAATGTGTTGTTTCCAGGGAAGAATTCTAGGTTTAGGAAAAAATAGCACTTCTTTTTTAAAGATGAGTTGTTTGAAACCAGCTGCTCTGTTAAAAAGCCCTATCTCATGACATAGAATCCAGTTTATTGAGATTTGTCATGATTCACCAGCCTGTCTGGACATTTACACCTAGTGATAGAAATGGTTCCATTTCTCTCTCTGCCTAGTATATTTCTTTAAAAATAACCTGCAAGAGACAGCAGGTCATTTGTGTATTCAGATATGTATTTTCAGAAGCAGGCAGGAGGATTTGTGAGAATGTGCACAGAAAGAACATATTGGATACAGCCAGTACCTATAGTTTGCTGTTTTCTACATTTTAAAAGAAAATAAAAAAATCAAATACCTACTGAATGCCATATGCTCAGACAACAGATTAAAGAAGCTACACAAAAGCAATGAGGTGCCTCAGAAGGTGTAGTTTTGGTAATAAGCAAAATAAATTCCTTTGAGGCCAGTTAGTATTTATCGAAAGAATTTATGAATAATGCATTATTCAACAATGTGTTGGAATATTTAGTTCCATTAATATGGATATAATTATCCAGTTTCATTCTGGAGAAGTGAGCTTTTAAAGACTGACAGTTTGAAATATTTAGAAAAGGATTATCAGAGACTGATGGAAAGCTTTAGGGTGGGAGAAGGGAGAGAGAGAGGACGATGTAACTTCAGAGTTTCTCATACCCATCCCTGTCATCTTCACTTTGAAGCAGAAACTGCAGTGAGATGAAGAGGATGGGAAAAGTCTGAGGAATGCCTGGAACAGTGTGCCAGGTTCTTCCAGCAGCAGCCACTGTCACTGCTTCATTAAGGAACCGGATTGCTCTGCACAGGTAAGCCAAAAACTGGAGTTCAGACCATCCAAAACTTGGGCTCATTTTCCAAAGTCATGCAGCAGTATGATCTGTTGCAGTCACCTTAAAAAAAACAGGTGTCTGTGTTGTGTGTGTGTATGTGTGTGTGTGGTGGTTAATATTTCCCAGCAGTGTTTTAATCACGAGCTGTGTTTGCCAACAGCAAATGAAAATGATGCAGACACCAAGATGTGGCCAGTCATGATTCCCCTGAGTCCACAGGTTAAGAAACAATCTAAGAAAAGGAACTGCAATGCCCACACTCTCCCTGTTTGTTGAATGCATTTATTTCTAATAAAAGCAGCAGAATCTATTCAGAAATATGTCAGTATATAATGTGCAAATATAAAACCAATATGGAAATAATGAAATAAATCAATTGTGCAAAAAATGGACATTATTCTTCTGCAACCTGCCTAACAGAGAAAAAAACAGTATAAGGATTACAATGTGAATTGCTTGCTGAAAGTGTTTCCTGTGCTGATTGCTGCCAGGCTCTGGCAATAGGTGTCATGGTCTGGACTTGATACTGAATGCTTGTGTCTTTCTTGCTGTGTTTCTCTGTCATTTCCCTGAAGCTCTTTTCCTTCACTGCTTGAGTGGAGGTGATAGGGGAGTGAGTGGGCTGAATCAGGAACTGCAGTTGCCATTAGCTGAGGTGGAGGAGAGGGGAAAAGCAGGAGGTGAAGCTGTGCAGACACGCTGAAAAAGGAAATTTTTTGCCTGCAGCAAAAATCCGATTTCTTGTGATGTGTGACTGGCCAGGATTTCTTTTTCCATGATCCATCCTGTGTGTATTGTTAGCCTACCACCCCCAGAAATACTCCATCCCATCCAACCCTGGGCATTCTGTGGCACAGAGAGATGTGTTACAGAGCAATCAGAGGTGACCTGAAGAGTTTAATGCTGAGTTCAACTGCTGCTCCTGATTTCGGGTTATTTATAGGGAGCACAAAGAAATCCTCCTGTCCAGGCTGTCGGCTTGGAGGAACTGGTAAGAGCCATGGAAACAAAACTATGCAAATCCCAGATATTTTGATAGGCGTTATTTCCACTCCCCTGAAGGCAAAATTTCAACAACTTCCAGTAAAGTGAAAAACGATTTTGCTGGACAATTTTCTTATCCTTTGGACGTGTCATCTCTCATCATCAAATTTGTTCTGTTCATTAAAATATAAACCACACAAATAGCTCTCATTTTAGAGCTATTTTGACTACCACTTAGAAAGTATTGGTATAGATTGTTTGTTGAAATGGGAAGTCTACTCATTTAAATGCTTCACTGCAAAACGTTCTAAGTTCACTGATTCCATATTTTTTGAAGGAAAAAATAATCATTGGGAGATGAACCCACAAGATCAGCTTGCTGAGCAGTATTAATTCACAGATGGGGGCAACAGAGACAGGGTCAGTCAATGGGAACAAGGGCAGTGGTTTGCAGCTACAGTTACAGCTACATTTGCTTATTAATAGTTTTAGGATATCAGTTTAGTCTCTGCATTTTCTGCCAGCAGAATCAGATTTGTATTTTCTGACAATCACAATCAGGTTTCACGATTGTGAGAGACATGAATTGTAATAACCCACTGCTTTTTTTTTTTTATTAATGCATGAATTTTATCTAAAGTATTTTCTGTATTCTTGCTGCTAAAGATGTAGGAGGACTTTTTGGTTGTCAGGCTCTCACGTATGTGATTTGCATACTTCAAACACAGCATTTGCTCATTATTGCAATATGATGATTCCTGCATTTTACTTCTGCAAAAATGCTGTTTTATTTTGATGAGAAATGGGCCATAAAATAGGGATAATCAAGATTCAGTGCTTAAATACAGCTAATTTAAGGTTGCCGTAGAGGAATTTTGACCAATTCCCTCCGTAGTTTGTGCAAAACCTGGTGAGTAACTCAAAATGAAAGTGGATAGAGAATGATATAATCCTAATAAAAACTCTGTTTGCATGCCCTGCCACTTCTCTGCCTGCCTTGTCATGGTGGAGAACTGCTCCTGTGGTAATGAATTGGTTGCATCCCATCACACACTGCAGCAGTGTTTTTGAGTGCTCACACTTCTACTGATGTGTAACCTGTCCTAGTTAGAGATAAAGGGCTGGCATCAGCAGAATTATAATCACCTGAAAGAAATCAAAGCAATGGGTAGCTTTGCTGAACACTTAAACTTGCTCGCGTTGTGGTTTTATTGTCATTAAAAGTTATTTCTTTCCTGTGTCACCTCACCAGCACAGTGTCTAGTAAAAGATTTCTGTAAACTAATCACTGGCATTTCCAATATCAGATTTCTTCCTCACAGTACAGAAGCTTCAGCACAGGCTGTTGGAAGATGTTTTGATGCATATTTTGGGCAGGTGTTCTACCTTTATGTACAAAAAAATCCAGAGGCACGAAGGTTGATTCAAAATCCAGTATTTGTTTCATTTCCTCTAGATATCAGAAGAATTTGGATCCAGGGCTAAAACTTTCACTGTGAATGCAAAAACCACTTTGTGACCTTCTGGGGTCATAGTGTCTTCTAAGATTAGATTTGTACCAGCAGTTTTTCATGTATTAACTGTGGCCAAATATTATCTAGGAGTTAAAACATTCTGGATGATTAATGGCTTTATAGATTTTGGCTATAGTAATATTTATATTTTCTGCCTTTGCAGCAGGAACAACTTGTGAGTGTGGGAAACTACCAGATGAGCAAGAGAAACTCAAAATTCTGGATTGTGTCAATCCCTGGCACAGCTTGGCTCTTGGTAGTGGCTCTGTTACAGCAAATTGGAAGTGATCCATATAACACAAAACCATTTTATTTAGTAGTGTTTGTACAATGGTAGCATGGATGGATTGCCAGAACTATGTCTATGGCACAAGAAGCAATACAAAAATAATGTGAAGTTCCCATTCCAAAGGCCAGTAGGGTAAGAGAGAACTTGTTAGAGAGGGAGTATTTGTGAGAGGTGGCAGGTTTGTAAAGCAATGGGATGTTTCATCACAGCCAGTCAATTTTGTTGATTATACTGAGTAATTCTTCATTTGCATTTCCCAGTGTTGTATCCCTTTTGCATATTCAAATGAGTAAAATAATCTGGACCTGATGGAATGATAATTTTTGAAAAATTGGTGTGAATGCTGTAGAAGTTCAGTGCAAGCCAGGGCACTGAGTATTCACTGGCTGTGTTTGATGCTGGGCAACAGTCAGCAGCAGCACATTCAGAATGAATGCTAAGGTGTTCTCTCCCTGCTGCACTCTGGCAGTATAAAAATTGCCTTGCTGAAAGGAAACACTTTAAATGGTGGCATTGAGCTCTCTAAAAGAGCCTGAAGAGAAACCTAGCAGGACTCATGTACAAAAGACAGGTGGGACTGTGCCACATGAAAAGGGGAGATTTCCTGGACCCTTGGTGCTGGATTTGTCTGCCAGCACCCCAGGAAAGCCCAGGCCCTTGTGCCCCCCAGTCTGTCNCAGGGAAGTCTGGTCGGAGCCTGGGGCGGGTCACGCTGGGATGGAGGGGGGTCTCAGTATCTCCATTAGGTTACAGTGAACCCAGTTCATGCAAGGAGAGAGATTCCACCCCAGCTGCTGGCCCAGCAGCAGGATATCTCCTCCTCTGTGCCTGGCTGGCCGGTGCTGAGGGGTTTATCAGCTGCAGAGAACCATCCAGTTCCCCTCCCCGCGAGGATTCCAGCAGAGCCCGGCCACCCCCACTCTGTTTCATCCCCCTTAGCAGGTGCTGTGGAGGCAGATTTTGGGGGGTGGCAGTCATTGTGGGGTGGGTCTGGAGCATTCCAGCCACATTCCATCAGAGATAGCAGCTGCATTTTACCCCCTAATTTCTGTACTGCTCTAACTTCAGTTAGGATATAACTTCTCCGTTTCCTCTGATTTTACCCTCAACTATCTTTCCACTGTCAAAGCTCTCAGCATTGGCCCAAGTCTTTAGGCATCTAAATTGATAATAAAACTCCTTTTAACTTGGAGAAGGACCTGCAGGCTGAGGCAGAGGTGTGTCTTTACGTAGTGCTTTTTTTGCAGCCTTGGCAGAGAGCTGGAAGTGCCAGGAAGGGGAATTATCCACTTTCACTGTGGCTGTCAGTCTGTTTCCCTCTGGTGGGACCTGTCCTCGTGTTGCCAGTTGAGGGGGACATCAAGGTGGGCATCCTGACTCTGAGCAGGGAAAGGGAGCTCCAGCCCCAGTTCACTGGCAGAAGTGGGATCTGGATAACTGTGGGGCAGAGTAGAGGCCGATGTAGCTGAAAGAGATCATCAGAGAGAGGGGGCTTAAGAGGGAGGGAGGGAGGGAGGGAACACCCTTCCCATCAGTTTTCA
>VZRX01021967.1:21999-63266 GCA_013398075.1 Notiomystis cincta | reverse complement strand
TGTGAACTCCGTGGGTGTGAGTGTGCCCTCAATCCCCTCCCCCAGATCATCAGCAGAGACATTGAACCTGACCAGCCCCAGCACTGACCCCTGGGGGACACCACTCGTGACCAGACACTAGCTGGGTGTGACACCAGTGCCCACCATTCTCTGGGCTGGGACATCCAGACAATTCCTAACCCAGGCAATAATGCCCCTGTCCGAGCCCTGGGCTGCAGCTTTTCCAGCAGCTGCTGTGGGAGATGATGTCAAAGCTCTGCTGAATTCCAGGCACACACATCCACAGCCTCCCTGCATCCCCCAAGGGGGTCACCTGGTCATAAAAGGAGATCAGGTTGGTCAGGCAGGACCTGCCTTTCCTAAACCCATGCTGGATGCTGCTGATCCCTTGGTGATCCTGTTTTGCAGTCACACTCAGGATGATCTGTTCCATAATTTTCCCAGCCACCAGGGAATAACATCAGGTATAACAGCAGTGAGACATTTGTACTTCCTCTTCTATTGAAATAAAATGCTGCCTATCGAGTCTATTTTGCAACAGAGTTGCTCCATAATAATGATGAAAAATACTGCAAAATCATTGTAAAGGTAAAGCTGCCATGCCAGCTGTGGAATGAGCAGAACAAAACCTGACTGGTGCTCTCACAGATCTTTGCAGTGGACCATGCCAAATCCCCTCCAAAATTAGTCACTAAAATCTCTCAATAGAATTATCATTTTCACTTCATTCTTCCTGGGTTTGCCTTTGAAACATGTGACTTGGCCTCTTTTATAAATTAAATATATTTTGTGGTTTTTTAATACTTTTAAATATTTAAAATATTTTTTAATATTTTGTGGGGTTTTTATATTAAAAAAGGGCAAAGGTTGCTGTCATTCTGCTTGGTTCCAGCAGCTTCCTGATTTGTGCACATGGACTTTGTCAGTGTTTGTGTTCACGTGAATGAAGTGTCACAGTAACCCTCAACATTGTTTTAGTGTGAATTTGCACCACTACTCGTGGTGGAGTGGGAGATTTCTCATGGGTAATACTTAGAGAAATGTATAATACCTGAAGATGCATTATATTACTTTCTCAATCTTAATCCTTTGATGAAAACAGAGTTTTACACAATATTTTCCCTGCAGTCACACAAATGTTTCTGCAATGTTTCATTGGGCTTCATATTTTTAAAGCTGGTAGAATGCAGGAATAACCACGTGGACAAATACAAAGAGGGAGTAGCTAGAGAGGAAAAATTCAATCTTTATGCTGGATTATCAACAGAACCTGAGTCAATAAAGTCTGTTCTTATGGAAAAAAAATCAAAGTTCCTTCAGGCATAAATAACCAGATTTAGTAAATCCTCAGGAACGTCTGTGTTGGACCAGTGTGTTCACTCTACAGAATTTTTCAGAATGTGGATGCAGCCCAGTTGGACAGAATTCACAGGAAAGTGGCAGAACTTGCAAAACAGGATTTGAGGAGGAGAAGGGCCTTATTCTAGAGAAAGGACAGAAATCGTAATGTTTATAAAAGGCAGCTCCAAGAAGGAAAGGAAAGAAGTATCTTATGAGTGTAAACTGTTACAAGGAAGATTTAGACTAGATAATACACGGTATTTTATAGGAGGCTGGCAAAGAGAACATGCTGCATATTTTTGGACATTGGTCCTGTTGAACTTGGTTTTCAGGACTATAAAATAAACAATTTTCTTTTTTTTTTTCCACTTTAACAGACCTTTGTTTTCAAGGATGTTTCTTTGCACATCAGGAAGTGACTCATGAAAACAGCCTGTTTCACTACTGCAGTGTGATATCTCCTCGTTTAGCATCATAAATTAGGAGGTGGATTTCATCAGGAAAGCCTGTTAGCACTTCTGGTACTGAGGAAAAGCAGATTATCAATATGAGGAGGAAGCTTTTCACAATGTAAAACACTGGCACAGATTATCCAGGGAGGTGGTGGATGCCCCACCCCTGGAAATACCCAAGGTCAGGCTGGGCGGGGCTCTGAGCAACCTGAATTGAAGATTTCCCTGCTCATTGAAGAGAGGTCAAATAGATTAACTTTGGGGGTCCCTTCAAACCAAATTATTCGGTGATTCTTTGAATGAAGTCAGAGCTCATTGTGTGAAAGGGATTGTTTGGGCCTTCCTTTGTTTTAACCCTGTGTGTTGAAAACGTGGGTGCAGAGAATCCCCTGTGTGGTCAGTGCTCAAAATCATTGCTGCCTCAAAAAATCAATAGTAACAGCAAAACACCTCTGAAGTACCTGGTAGTTACTTTTCAGAGTCAAAATCCTACTAGGATTAAACTGAACTTCGTGTTTCTTTGAGGTATTGTGGATGTGGATTGAAGGGAGCGTTGGGGGGAATTTTCTGACTGAAGATCAAGTTTTAGAAACAAAAGGGGTTGTCCTAGATAGGAATGCAACAAATACTCTATTGCCACATCTCTGAAGGCTGTGGTTAGCACAGTGAATGAGACAGAAAACAGCCACTTTGGGTGGCAATGCCAGGAAAAAATGACAAGATTTTTTGTGTTGCTATGAAAATATTTTTATGTCTTTGTGGGGTGTTTTCTTTTTCTTTTATTTTCCCCTTCACAGCTGTGCTGAAATTATTCGGACTCCTGTTGACATCGTTTGCTGCTTGGTATTTGGGATACTTTATTGCTGCTTCTGTACCCCCAAATGCAATATCTATTACTGTCCTTCAAGAGATTGGAAAGAAACCAGTGTTGAAGGGTGTGTAGTCGTATTTATTTCCTTTTTTTCTTTCTTATACTGTATCTGATATTGTGTATTTATGTGCTAAATGACAAATGGCTTGTTAGCTAGGAAATTATTTGGTATTTATAAGAATGAGGTTGACTGTAAAGTTAATTGAAGCAAAGCTAAACCTTTTCTTAGACACTGCTTTTGAAGCAACACAATGTCAGCCTATTTCTGCAAGGTAATTAATTGAACACTGATGGAAGAACACCTTATTTGTTTGCTGGCATAAAAGTGCAAAGCTGCAACTTTGGTTCTGTCCCATGCATTTTATATTTATGATAAACAGCTGTACTGTTAACTAAACTTTGTGAGTAAATTCTCATTTTTCTTTAGCTCTACTCTGACCAGGTGGCTTAATGTGTGTATTTTTGTCATTTTATAACTACATTATTGCGTAAAAAAAGGCTTAAAATAAGAATGATACCTATTCACTTCAACAGGTTGGTAGGAAACCTCCATCCTTGTAGCCTTTGTTTCCTGTTATGAGGAATAGCAGATAATAATTACCTTATATTCAATTATAGCTGTTTGAAAATCAGTGATAACTTCTAGCCCAAACAAACGATCTCAGGATTCTGTGTTTGGATGTTTGAGTTCAGCACATTGGCTTTAGGGGATTGACCCCACATGGAGCAATTGTTCTTGCAGCATCCCCAGAACATGTTTTCATCTTTGCTGTTGCAGCCCCAGCCCCCAAAAGGCAGAAGTGTGACCACTGGTCTCCCTGCCCGCCTGGGAACTTCGCCTATCGCATCCTCAGCGGCGGCGGCAAACAGAGGAAAGCCAAAATTTGTTTTGAGGATGAGCAGTGAGTACAACTCTGAGTTTGCACCTAAGCAAGTGCTTTGTGCTGTGAGGAAAAGTGTTTGGGTTTGGTTCAGTAGCAGCAACTGAGCTCCAACCAGGGGCTCGTTTCTGGTGGAAAACTTCAGAATTTATCTGGCAGTATTTAATTCTTCTTTCTGTCTTTTTTTTTAAATTTTTAAACCTAATCTTCGGTGATTTTGATGGTTCCTCTACATAAGCTGCAGATAACTGTTATTTCCCAGGAGGATTTTTAGTTTTCATGGTGCAGGATAGCAAATTTTTCAGAATGTTGACTGCTCAGCACCTTCTGAGAGTCAAGTTCTTTCATGGCTTTTCAAACTGGGCAGGTGGAATAACTTCCAAACCTTGCAGTGACCTTTCCTGGAGATATAATCCACAGACAATACAGCCACAAAACCACTTTATCTTGGTTTTGGCTCTTTTTTTTCTCCTTTATCTTTCTGGCTTCACTTGTAAGAAATATTTTCTCGATCTGGCTCATTTTGAAAGAGCCATTGTGAAGGAAGCTGACTGATACACTGTGCAAGATTTTTAAGCTCTTGTTTACGACAGAGTCTTGAATTAAGTAACTGAAGAAAACATAAAGATCAGAAAATTACTTAGCACTGGTAAACATAACTTTGCATCAACACTGCTAGACAGATGTATTTTACTGATACTGTATTTATTTCAATTCCAGGCTTATAAGTGAAGGGAATGGTGGTGTTGGAAGTGGCATAAACATTGCCATTGTGAATTGCAAGTAAGAGGAAAAAATGTTAGAGAGAGACATACTTTTGTACTGCAATAAATTGCCAGTGTTCTTGGGGGGCTTGGATATTTTGTTTTGTGAGGTTTTTTACTATCTAGTATGGAAAGGGAAGGAAAATACTGCAAACTTGATTCACATTAATGTAAGAAAAACAAATCTGTGTGATAAAAACAGTCTTCTGGGTAAACAAAAGGAACATGTTCATCATCAATAAAAGAAAATAGAAGATGTGTCCATAGAAGTGGTATAAATGTATTTTATTAGACAAAAGAATTGTAGCACAGTGAGAATATCTGTGATCTCCTGCAGTAAGGCTCAACTTTCAGCTTCAGTCCTAAAGATACCTGCTACTCCACTGATAAGGGGGAAGCAGGAATTGAGAGCTGCAGTTCTGCCTCAAGGTGTAGCCATGCTGCAAATTCCTTTTCCAGACTCATTCAGGGTACAGAAAGACAAACTCAAAGTTTAATTCGCATTAAACTGCCATTTTATGCCTTTGGTTATAGTAAAAGCCACTGGAAAGCAGCAGGTGCATTCTTTTCCAGATTTGGAGGCACCTAAATCCTGAATTTTGATAGATTAATGGGAATGGTGATGAAGTGTAGTGCCTTCAAAAACAGATCCAGGGAATATTAAATGTCTAAATCTTGTGGGGGAGGGGAAGGAAGGGAGTTCACAGGCACAGTAAAGTTGGCTTTGATCACAAAACACTCCTATTCCAATTTTTTGTATCCCTATTGCTAAGCAAGATCTTGACTTTGTCTAAACTTGTATGATTTTGCTGAATTTAGATTAACCACTAACAAGGATCTGCTCCAAAGTTTTTCCCAGTTAACTACTACATTTTCTTTCCAATAATCAAAATCTCTAGTGGGTACAACAGATAAAAATGAGTTAAAAATGAGAATAAGAGGAGAAATACTCATCTTGAATGCACAAGCAAGTTGGTGGCAAATAGGAGCAGGTAAATCTGTCCTTATCCTGCACCAGTCTGTAGTAAAACATATTTTTTACATGTCCACTAATTAGATCAGGCAAGGTAATGACTGTTCTCAGTAAGTGTCTTGTGGCACTCAAATGGGATGAAAGGTTGGACCTTTCATCTCAACCACTGCAGAGAAGAGGATTAAGCTCATTTAAATGGTCTTTGGCTTAACCAATTTTCCTATCCATGGCTGTGACCCAGTAGAGTGTATTAAGATATAAAAACATGGAAGCACACACACAAAAAAGAGAATTTTTCTTTAAGATAACAAGCAATTAAAAAGTTTTAGTCACGTTTGATAATTTGGAGACAACAGGAAACAAAATATTCTCCCCAAATCTTAAACTTACATTATTTCATATTTCTTCCAGTTTAAGAACTGAAACAAAAGAAGACAAATAATAATCTAAATTAGGGAGGCTTAGCTTTAGCTGAAAATGCTGACTATGTTTGCTGATTGAATAAAAAAACATTTGCTCATATTCAGACCTTTTTTTTTTAATTGCAGATAAAACAGGAAAAGTTATATCGACAGAATTTTTTGAAATGTGGACAGGAGGTAAGGAAAAGAGTGCAACAGAGCTTTTGTTAGTGTTTCAGCATTAAGAAAAGACATGGATTCATATAATTGTCCTGCTCCTTCCTGTTTGACTTTCTTTGTATTCTCAACAGGGATCAGCTAGAAACAAACAGCTGCTGTCTTCATAAAATATGTTCTGGCCAGATATAATGACAAATTTTGCCTGAAAAACTGAATTTCTCCTTTGGTTGAGATAGTTAATTATCTGGTTTTAAAATTAACTTGTTATTTTCCTTTTTTTTTTTGGTCTGATTTATCTTTTTCTTTGGTCTCTATTATTTCAGTGTGGAAGGAATGGCACTTAACCAGATATGACATCCAGATACTTTACTCACTCAGCAAAATTCCTTTTCCTGACATATCTTGTTGTATTTTAGTTATAAAATCACCATAGGAAATTTGCTAATCTGTCTCTTAACATCCTTCCACCTAGCTGGAAAGATGGTCTACTTTAAGAATAGTTTTTAACACATTTTCTAAACTTTGAATGGTGAGTTTCTTACCTGGCAGTTAGGAGGAACAGAATGCTCCGAGGCACTGGAAGCTGATTCCCTGAGGCCTTAAAAATGCCCCAGGAATAGGAATGTGATGTGTGTGCCAGGAATAACCAGCTCTGTGACTGACTCCACAGACCACTCAAGGGAGATGATGAATTTCATCAGGAATGCACCAGAAGGGACCCTGTTTCTCATGGCCACTCACGATGATGGAAGCACCAGGTAAGGAGGTTATGGAGCCTGGGGGGCAGAGCAGTGAAAAGCTGGAAAATTACTGAATTGGTGTAAGGAATGGTAAATTCCATTCTACACTCAGAGTTGTTCTCTCATTTCCTGTCTGAAAGTTTTAATTCCATGTCTTTTCCATGACTGCACACATCTGTGTGTTGGTGCTCCCTAGGATGTGTGGGTATTACATTGTTTAAAAGCACCCCAAAGGGCACTGCTGTTACCTCTGGGTCACAGCCTTCTTTATTCTGAAATCTATTTACCTGCAATTATGATGTCTCTAGTTTGCATTCCTTCTAACATCACAATCTGATTTTTCAGGTGCTTTTGAACATTAGGGGGGGTTTAGCTGAGTTCACAATATAGGAATTATCCAGGAAAAGACTTAATCCATGTTTGACACCCTTGTCCTTATGTAAGAAGGACTGAAGTACCAGATAATATTTGAGATACATTTTTCTTTCCACTATGCTGTTACAAATAGGTTGTATTAACATCAGGAACTTATTGAGAAGGAAAAAAATTTATAAATTCAGTTCTCTCTGTGAATGCAATGTCATGCTACTACCACAACTCTCAGGACTATTTAAATCTCACTTTTGCTTCTGCAGGCTTAATGATGAATGTAAAGCATGAATCAGCCATGATCTTTTTCATCATTTTTCACACCCTGAATTTTTAACACTCATTTTTTCACTAGGTTGAAAATTGACGCCAGAAAATTAGTAGAAGAACTGGGAAGTAAAGAAATAAAGAATATAAAGTTCAGGTCAAGTTGGGTTTTTATAGCTGCCAAAGGCTTCAAGCTGCCAGATAATATCCAAAAAGAAAAGGTCAGGTTTGTTTTATTTTCACTTTCTACTTGTCTGTATATCAAAACAAAAAACTTTGGGAATAACTCGCCCACAGGTTGCAGGAGGAGTAAAGATACTGTTTTTCACAGAGATTTCTGTTTGCATCTGTGCCCTTGTTGTGTTCACTTTCTGTAAGCCCAGTCGTGCTCATCTGTGTGACTGAGGCAGACAGAAATGAGAAAACCCAACACAAGTCAGGTCCCCTGGTGATGCTGATTCCCTCCACAGCCACATCAAACTTCCACAGTGGGGCTCTTTTCCCAGAATATCACAGGATCACAGACAGGGCTGGAAGGGACCACAGTGGCTCTTNTCCTCCCTGAGCTGCTGGGAATGCTCAGCCCAATGAATCCCAGGATCCTCCCTGAGCTGCTGGGAATGCTCAGCCCAATGTCCCCAGGATCCCTTTGGCCTCTTTGGCCTCTGCTGGTCAGGGACAGCTCATTGTCCACCAGTTTCCCAGGTCCTTCTCCACAGAGCTTTTCCCCAGCAGGTCACCCCCAGCTTGTGCTGGTGCAGAATATTGTTGCAATATTCTTCACATTTTCAGAGCCTCTGCTAGACAAAGATATTCATTTTAGCGTATATCATGACAGCCATCTGGGAAATAAATAAAGCACTCTGTCTAAGAGAGAAACTGGCAGAATCTTCACCCATTTATGTTAAGCAAGATGTGAACATTCTCCTCAGCTTCCCAGTCCTCCTTCATTACCCTCTCCTCTTGTATGAGGTTTGACAAACTGGTATATAAATAGAAAAAACTAAATTCTGATATTTTTAAAAAATTATTTTAATTTTACAGATAAACCACTTTGACCAGAACAAGAACAGATACAAAGGCTGGCCAGCTGAAATCCAAATAGAAGGCTGTATCCCAAGAAACCTGATCTGAACAAATGCATACCTCATTAATAAAGACATTTCTATATTTTTATATCTATGACTTCATTAAATTGCCTCCAGAACTCAATAATCATCTGAACACCAATTGTAGAACTGGTCATATGCACAGTTTTTAACCTATCTTTCCTCTCTGCAGTTTTATTCTAATCTGAAAACAAATAGGTATGTTGATAAGAAGTGGAAATAGAATAGCCTGGTTTGGAATTACAAAGTTCAGAAAGTCAGTCATAAAATGCTAGGATTTTTGAAAGTGAGTATACACTCTCATTAATACTTTCAAGGGTTTAGCTTACTTGTTTCATTTTAGTATGTCTTTTCTTTTGGTTCCCTTTAAAGACTAATATGTAAATAGAACTTAGAATAAATTGTAATATAAAATCACTAGAGGTACACTAAATTACTTTGATGTCAGTTTATTAATAACATTTCTTCTGTTCAGAGGAAGTGCAGCAAGAGCAGGTACATTTGTTGAGCTGATTTTAGTGATGTTGACAACACAGAATAGCAATGCTAACATGTAAACATCCAATTACTTGAATTATTTTGCCAAATTTAAGCTGCAAATCTACACAGTTTGATTTAATTATTTTTCCTTCCTACTGTAAGTTCAAATTACTTTAAAAAATGTGGTGACTTGATGCAACGTGTTGTTCATGCTAACTACAGAATCAAGCACATGACTGAAAGGAAGCTGTAGAAACATTTATTCAGTTTTCCTTTTTTTGAAGCACAGCAAGTTCTGGACCTGTCTTAAGTGGTGTTTATCCCTCGGTTATTCGGAAGTCTTCCACATGGCTGATTCCATAAGTTATGTCACTTCCTGCAGTGTTCCACTGTTATTCTAGTTATTCCCCAAACATATGGAATTAACCCAAAAGGACCAAGCCAATTACATGGAGAAAAACTCATCACTATTCTTTTTACACCGGTCCATTATGTGTTTGATGATTGTCCTCATCTACTCTCTCCTCCCTAGACTGAACCCCCTTGTTTTAATCTTTCTTTACATTTTTCTCAACATTTAAACACGGAACACAGTTCTGTGGTTCCTGCTGAAGCCCCCTTTGAAACTTCAGATGAAGCTTGAGAGCTTCAAATCTCCAACCGTAGCTGCCACTTGCAGTCACTGCTGTGTTCCCAGAAGCTTTCTGGTGTTGTGTCCCTTGCCAGTCCCTAAAGTTTCCTGCTACTGGTTTGCAAACTGCTCCATAGCCCAGGGACACTGCCAAAAAAACACTTAAATTAGTTTGACTCAATTTGACTTTGGCAGGCTCAGTGGTTGCTCCTTAGCACCTTGCTGATGATGAGGTGGGTACAAACTGAGCCCTTCAATAGCTGTTTCAGTGTTTTTCCACATTAAATCCCTCTTCTTAATAATAATTTTTTCAGGTGGTGCTTGTGTTACTGGCAGGACATTTATTCCTTTGCATCGTAATCACCCTTTGCTACATGCCTGAATTATAAAAATAACATAATTACAGTGCTAATGGCTGACAGACCTCAAGAATGCCAAGCTCTGAGACAGCCCTTGAGCTCTGTACAGTTGGACAGTCACTGCCTTCTGCTCCAGGCCACAATTAATCTCACATCAATTACAATTAAATTTTACTTCAATTTCTGTTTAGCAATTACCAAGAAGTACAACATTCTCATGTTTTACATTTGCTCTATTACTCACACTCTGTGCAAGTGTTCCACTCTTTACAACAGTAAAAGCTGTGCCACTCTCATCTTAATCAAAGATCAAACCACCCCAAGAACCTTTCACAGCACAAATTCCTGCAAAACGGTCTGTCACCCCATGGTATTTTCACTTTTTCAGCGGTGAAGCTGAGTCACCTGTGTGTTGATAATGTGCAGTGCTGAATAGCCACCATCAGCTTTGTTTTCATTTGTTCATCACACAGTACTCAAATATGGCAGGCAGAGGACTCTCAAGTACTTTGATAACTCTCTGATCTGAAGATATCATGGAAAAGTGATCACTTGCCACTTTTTCAATCACTTTCAGATTAGAAGCAATCTTACAGAGCTGGTTTGAAAGTGGGATTTTTGCCTTTGCACCCACAACTTGAACAATTTCAAAGGAACTGCCTCCTAGGAAGAACTGAAAAGCTTTTTCAAAATTCTGAAAAGTTAATCTGGGGAGAAATAAACAGCTGCAGTGGTGGAGGTCGATGTTCTCCATGCCAGGTGACGCTGCCAACATCAAGCAGCAGGTAGGAAGTGATTTCCTGCATTCTCTTGAGCTGAGACAATGCTGGGAAATACCTCAGGGTGCTCATTACACACGTGGGGTCAGCACCGTGCACTAAGATTAAAGCCTGCACAGCAATCCGCTTTTTTCTAACCCCAGTAGGCAAATCCCATGGGAAGCCACGAGCTTTAGGCTGTGGCATTACTCAGGACGTGGGTTTGTGGATTTAAAAGCGGGATGGCACAGCAGGTGGCAGCAGTGGCTTTCCACATCCTCTGCATTTCTAGAAATACACAAGCTTTTGGTGCTTTCCTGTCCTGGGCAGGCACTGGAAGTCACAGACATGGGTGGAAGTCACCTTGGGTGGATCCCAGCAGCTTTGCCCCTAATGTGCCAGACCTTCCTTTCCTACACTTTGGCAGGGGCAGGCTCCCATTGCAAATATCCCCAGCAGAGCATTCCACACAAAGAAATCCCTGTACCCCCTGACCATGTAGAAACACATTTTAGATGCTCCAATTTTTACCTCCTTTGCAAACATGACAACCCATAAAGAACAAAGTATGTGAACAGAGTTCCTTTTTTGTCTCTACATTTAAGAGCATGAGAAGTGTTTCCTGACATGTCTCTTAAAAACCCCTGAATCCCTAGCAGTCCAAATTGATGGCAGCTGTAGGAAATATTGATCAAATAAAAGGTAATATTTTCAGTTTCTCAGTGTCAAATTTTTCTTCATGTTCTTTGTGTAGTGACTCAAAGTGGGAAGTTTTCACTATATTTAAAAGCAAAATCCAAGAAAGGAAAACAAAGGTGAAAGATGCTCTTTTTGAGGCAGGCTGTGCTTAAAGGAAAACTCTGACCAAGTGCAACCCACCCAAACAGACAACAAGAAGGTGATGGTTTTATTTAAACAAAGTGCCTGGAGGGAAATAATATGACTGTGATTTATGTGATCTCTTCTTAGCTGCAGTGAAATGCTGAATGAATGACTAGAATTTAGGGGATTGAGATGGGTGGGTTTAATAACATTTGAGTGACAGCAGTTCCTCGTTTCTGGGGACTCAGAAGTTTTGATTTCACTCATCTGTTTTGGGGTTATTTTGTGCTGTCTTTTTGTTTGGATTTGGGTTGCGGTGGTTTTTTTTTTTGTTTATTTGTTTTGTTTTGTTTTGTTTTGTTTTGTTTTGTTTTTCTTTCTGGGAGAGGTTTTCAGCAGCATAGGAAATGGAGCTTCTCCTCCAAAATACAGCTCCTTCTTTCAAAGTTTATCCAAAGGATAAATCCTTTGGCCTGTTCCAGTCTCCATTGCAGGTCCCACTAAAAATTAAAAAGTATTTTTTAATAGCTATGTTTCAGCCAAAAGCAATACAAATTTCAGCCTTGTACTTCTCAGATAAATCTTATGTGGTCGTGCTTTTTATAGCTGCTTTCTATCTTCCACAACCTCTCTGAGCTTTTCCTCCTGCTCACAGGGAGCCTCTGGTGTTTCAGTGTGTGCCCCTTGTGTCCTGCTCTGTTGCTTGGGCACCAGTGCCAAGAGTCTGGCTCCATCCTCTTGGCACCCTCCCTTCAGGCATTTCTACACCCTGATCAAATTGCTCTGAAGACTTCTGTAGCCTCTCCCCCCTCAGTTCCCTCAGCCTTTTTACATCTGAGAGATGCTCCAGCCTGTGAATCATCTTCATGGCCTTTCAGTGGCCTCTCTGCAGTAGAGAGACAGGACTTGAGGTGTGACCTCACCATTGCTGAGGAGAGGGCAAGGATTCCTTCCCTCAGCCTGCCAACACCACTCCCCCTGATACAGTCCAGGCTGTCCTTAGCCTTCTCTGCTGGAAAGAGATGTTGGCTCATATGAAATTTGCTGTGGACCAAGACCCCCAGGTGCTTTCCACGGAGCTCCTTTGCAGCCAGCTGTGCCAGCCTGTGCTGGTGCCTGCAGTTGTTCCTGCCTGGGTGCAGGACTTGGCACTTGGCCCTGTGGAGCTTTGCCAGGTTCCTGTCAGCCCATTTCTCCAGCCCTGTCCACATCCCTTGGGATGGCAGCACGACCCTCTGGCGTGTCAGCCACACCTCTCAGTTTTGTGTCACCAGCAAACTCACTGAAGGCACACTCTGCCCCCCCATCCAGAACAGGCAGAATGGGACAAGGAGAGCTCTGCCAAGGATGGGAAAAAGGGGCACTTTCTTTAGGGAGAGTGGGGCAGGAGAGGCATTTTGGGGTGACACATGGACATTCAGGTGACAAGGTCCCAAAGCCTTATGGGCTCCCAGAGCAGACAGCAAAGGCTTCTTTGCTGGACATTTTCAAACACATTCCCAGCTTGAAGCAGAGGCAAGAAGAAAAGGGAAGTGAGGAGCTGACAGAATCCTGGAAACCTTGCAGCTGGAAGGGACCCTGTGCTGGTGCTCCCATCCCATGAGGGAGAGATGCCTCTGCCTGCATGAAAGTGCAAAGGATCCCATGTGAGGACAACATACAGATTTAATTTAACATGGATTTTATTTACCAAGGAAGGGGAGGTAGAGAGATAAAAAGAAACAGGAAAGAGGTCTCAGAAACAGAACATCAGTTGAAAATAGATGGTCTTTAAGGCCTTTCCACTAGCAACCATTAAATCCTGGTCTACAGACAGGAGGCCAAATACTCACTGTATCCAAAAGAGTATTTATTCAGATGAGCTACAAAAATAAATCAGAACAGAAAATCAGTTTTCCCTCACTGTGCTGCAGGAGCTGATGTGTTAAAAGCAAAATGAAAGCAACTCCCTTTCACAGATGAATGGAAAAGAAATGTTCACCTCCTCTTCAGAGGGGACACAAGTCTGTCTTTTATCTTTTTAAGACACACTCCATAGTTGTTCTGTAGTTATTCAGTATTAAAGATCAGGGATTCTGACACTTGTTTTTGGGGATTTCCTGATCAAACTTTTAATTTCTTTTGCTTTCAGGGATTTCCTGATCAAACTTTTAATTTTCTTCACTTACAATTCATCATATATAGGTGCGTATGCAGATATGTTGTAGTTAGACCTGGTTTAGGAGCTGGTTGCTCAGTTTGACAGACAGGATTAGGGGACACAGCTACAGCTCCTGCACAAATAAACAAGTGGTGATTGTTAGTGATATGTAAAATGTCTGGAGCTCAGGGTTTGCCAGAACTCCCTGCACCCCTGTTCACTTCGGCTACAGCACTGGCCTGAGAGCAGCTCTGCACGTAACCAGCAACTGATTTAAAACAAGTTGTTCTCCTTTACTGAGTCCAACTTCCCCCAGCTTGTAGAGATGAACTGTGAGGGCTTTTTTGTGTCACTTCAGGGAATGGGCAGGGTCACAGAAAGCTCATGGCCTCGCTGTCACAAACCCCATGTCTACGTACAGCTCCAGCTGGGGGCAGCTGAGGCCCCCCTGCAGAGGAGCGGCTGAGGGATGGTCAGACTTCCATGCAGAATAACCTTGTTCTGGGAGATAGTACTTCCCTAAATAGCCAGGGGAATTTCAACAAAGTAAATTTCCCATCTGTCCCCTTTGGATCATGCAACATTCCAGTCAAATAGGATTCCAGTCCGGTGGTGCACTTCTCTGATCCCTTGCCTAACAATCCCATGGACAAAAAAGGGGAGGTTTTATTTTGTTATTGTTATCTTAAAACTTTCATAGCACTGTACTAAAAATGAGGGCTCAAGAGTTACCAAAGATAGTGTTTCCCACAGTTTTTATTGAGGGCACCTCAGGAGGAATGCAACATCTAACTCCTGTCTCTAACTCTGTTAGGGATGCAGTAAAACTAAGGAAAGGAAATCTTCCTCACCCTGCTCAGCAGAGCATAAATACTCCTTGTTTATGGATATATCACTACAATGGTCATTTTCTAATGCTGCTGAAACTGACATCCAATATCCCAGCGATTTCCCACAGAGGAATTTGCATTTAGAGTTTTACAAGGTTTATTTCAAATATATGTAATTTAGCCAGAAAACATCAGTGAAACATAAATGTGATCAGTCAGGGATCATGTTGTTCCTTGGAAAAAGACAGTTTCTGTAGTTCTTGAACATTTATAATGCACAACTGGTGCAATTCAGATGTGCTCCTGCAAATTTCATGATGCTGTTATCATGATGTTTATTCCCAAAATGACAAGGCTTGCTTGTGGACTTGGCAGCTCTGCCCCAGGTTTCCCATAGCAGAGTCTCAGGCATCTGGATCCTTAAAGCAATTTATTCCCCTGGCTGGTGCCACTGACCTTTGAGCGGCAAAGGGTCAGTGCCAGTTCTTGCCTGGTGCTCCCACCCTCAAAAGCTCAACCTGAAGCTCCTCCCTGAGCCTCCTGCACTGATTGTATTCCTCAACTCCATGCTGTGGGGAAAGAATTTGCCTTCTCTCACAGTCCATTGCTTGGTGTCTGCACCTCTATTTGTGCTTTGCTGCAGTGAACTGAATGTGTCAGTGAGATACTGACATATTTCAGAGCAAAGAGTGAGCATTAATTAAGTTCATAACATGTCTTGCTAGTATGGCATAGGAAGAATAATTCAAATTGTAACTGCTTAGCAATGGTCATTCCTGACCAAGGAATGATCTGGCATGGAGGGAATGAGGACCAGAAGGGGTTATCCTGGCTGGAGGGAGGACTGCCAGAGCCAGGGCTGCTCCCTGTGAAGGAGTGAGGGTCTACTGAGTGATAAGAAATGCTGCAGCAGTTTGGTAGCAGTGGTGCAATGGGAGCCCTCAGGGGCCACCTTTGGGCAGCAGAGCTGGTTCTGGGGGCTGGACCACAGGGATGATGTGCCCTGTGCCAACACTCACACAATGAACACCAGGGCAAAGGTGAGGGTCAGCCCATGCCACGTCTTTGCACTGTCCTTGTAGAATCACTTATGGCAGTAGGACTCTGCTCTGAACATTGTCCATGGAATCTTTCTGTATTTAAGCACAAACATGTGCTTAATTCACCTTGAGGGATGCAAAAATCCCCCAACATTGTTCTGCCAGATCCTTTGCTACCATTTAGTTTCCTGTTGCCAGTAGTAATTTACATGAATTGAGGAACTCATCTCTGTAAGTTTTAATGCAACAAGGTTAAAGGGACAGACAGAAGGAAGGTCATGCAAAGCCACCTGCACCTGAGCAGTTCATGGACAATCAAAGGCACTGTGGTTTGGGTTTCAGACTCACCCTGCCCTACTCCAATTGTAATATTTTAATGCTAAACAGCTGTGAGGAACTGCCTTTATTTGCCTAATCTGCAACAGATAATACTCTTCTATTCCCATTTCATTATCAGAAACTAGGAAAGTGGGAAAATGGTTAGAGAAAAATATCACCAGGTGTTAATGTCTCGATGTCAACTGTTTAAATACCATCATCATAATGATCACTGACAGATTTCAATACCCCTTGAATAAATAGGTTTAATACTCTAGATAACAGTTTTAATTCTTAGTCACACTGTTCTATAAATTGAAGAAATTGTCCTTGTCTTCATTTTTTTCCTCTTCCCCTTTTTTGATAGCTTCCACTCATTGGAGTTATTTAATTAATTTGAGGAATCTTGTTGTGTGGAGTTTGCTATGGGGAAGTGTCCAATCCATTGCACAGTTAAAGCTCTTTTTTCTTTTTTACATGTCTTGAGGTGCTTCTGTGACAATCCTGTATTTCCCATCGCCTGCTTGAAGCTTTTTTGTACCTTCAAACTGCAGCTAGGAGGACTCTTCAGAGCAGCTCACTCAACCTTGCAGCTACAATGTTTAAATATTTTTACCTGGCCTGAGACTTTCCTGCTACTTAGCAGAGAGGGGACCTTTGCTCTCTACCTTTTGGCTTTCAGCTGGAGAGGGACTGAGATCTGCCTCAATGGCTTCTATTCCTTTTTGGCCTGTTTTTGGCTCGTTTCTCCATCCCAGACCAGCTCACCATCTCTGGGACACTCGGTGGGACTCTGCCCCAGACCCAGCGGGGCTCGGCTCTGCTCAGGCCTTGGGCCTGGCAGCTGAGTGAGAGAACTGTGGGGAACCCACCAGCCTCCACCTGTGGGATGGGAGAGGGGTTCAGTGTCCTTTTCTGCCCTGTGCCTGGGGGAGAGGGAACTCTCTTTGTTAAATAAATGGGTTTTTTTCACTTCCATTCAAGAAATTCTTTTCCCAAACTCATGGGAGAGGGGCTGCCAGGCCCTGCTGCCAAGCAGGCAGGAGAGAGAGAGAGAAAGAGAGAAAGAGAGAGAGAGAGAGAGAGAGAGAAAGAGAGAGAGAGAGAGAGAGAGATGCCCTTTTTGGGTTGTTTCCTCCTGGATTTGTGTCCAAACCAGCACAATACATTAGTTCAGTTTTTGCTTCTGATTACCTTGAAATTTGGAGACAGAAAAATACATCATATTACCAGCTGTTGGTGGGTTAGGCTCTTTGTTGCTTCTCAGCAAGTCTTTACTCCTTTATTCAGTGAAGTTTGTGGCATCCAGTCTCTGTACAATAGGAAATTTCATCATTTTCTAAATAGATAAAAAATGCAACATGTAATTGACAAACTCAGGAGTGTGGACAACAACAGAGGTTTTCAGATGTCATTCCCTGGACTGACTTCAGACTGCCTTGCTTTAGACACTCTTTTTAAGCTACTTCTGGGCCAGGAGTGGAGGTTTTCATAGTGTAAAAAAAAAAAAAAAATCCTAGATCAAAATTCAGTGTCCAGGAAGGCAGAATGGGTTTGGCAAACACACCAGCACAGACAATTTGTGAACAGAGCCAACAGTTACAGCATTTTCAGATTAACATCATTGCTCTGGCCTAAAGTAACCAGCTTGGGAATTCACATGAGGTTGGGACTAGCTACAGGACTCTCCATAAATATTTATGAGAAATAAGGAAATATTTTGTTTAAAGCAGAAAGGAAACATAAATCTCTCTGTTTAAAAGTTGAAGCCAAGTTTCTGTGACTGATAGGGAGTCACACATGAACAAGGACTGGTTTCACCCTACTCTTCACACTCTTCAGGATTACCCCTCTCATTGAAAGGATGAAACCTGCATGGCAAACACTGTGACCCAAACTTCAACCAAGTCAAACAGCAAATACACCTGAGAAGAGGTAGAAGAGTTCATACACAGCAAGTCACCCAATTCCCTATAGCTCATCCCTTGCTAGAGAAGAACAAGGCTCAGGAACATGTAACTAAAGAGAATGGCTCTTTCTGCTCTGAACCATGGAGAGCATTCTACCCACTGAATTGTATTTTTCAGGCATTTCATGCACACACACAGCCCCCAAGAATGCACCCTCCCCAGTTACATTTTCTCTCTGACCTTTCTAATACTCTATTTATTTTAAAGCTTTTCAAATCACCACCCACTCCTTCCACCACATGAGACACTCTGCTTTTTGTCTCCACTGGTTTGTGCCGAACCAGATTTGCACTGGAACTACAAAGCTCATCCAGGCAGTAACTCACTCATCTATCCCCACTACAGCGGGATGGGAGGAGAATCACAAAAAAACTTCTGGGTTGTGATCAGAACAGTTGAATAATTGGAACAAGTAAAATATTATCATAATAATTACTAATTGAAGTTTTTAAAAATAAGGCCCATATGATGCACAGTACAGTTGATGCCCAGCCTGTCCCCTATCAGCAGTAGGACCCCTCTGCCCATTTAAAAAGTGAGCATGGTATTCCATGGTATGGAATATCCCTTTAGCCATTCCAGCTCTGCTCTCTCCTGGATTTTTGTGCCTCTCCTCGCTGGCAGAGCAGGACACTGAGATGACCTTGACTGAGGGTAAACAGTCATTAGCAACAATGAAACATCTGTGTAGTACCAACACAATTCTCCAAAACACAGCTCTGCACCAGCTGCCAGGAAGAAAATTACCTTGTCCCAGCCATAGCCAGGACACTGGGGAAGGGGTGGTTCTGGGGCTGGGGTCACAGCAGCTCCCCAGCACCTCTGGCTGAGGGAGTGGCACTGCAGAGATGCTCGGTGGGGGAATAAGAGGCAGTGAGTAGGAACTGAAATGTGGGGGGTACATCCAACCAGAAATGAAAAAGGAAAAAAAAAGTCATTAGCCAATCATTTGAATTAATTTCATGGTGTGGAATCTCCATTCCTGAGGGTTTTCAAGACTCACTGGGATAAAGCCCAAGGCAACACGGTCTGAACCACTTTGATTTATAAGGTTTGACTAGACAACATCCAATGTAATATCTGAATAATTTTATGATTAAGGATTTTTCCTAGTGGTTTATGTCACGCAGTGATCCTGCCAACAACTGCATTTACACTGTATTTCGGGTTCTTTTTAAATTATAATGTGAAACGACTTTGACAAATGATTGGTCATTTGTCTTTTGCATCACACCCCATTTTTCTGTTCATTAAAATTGTTTCAGAGCATACTCTGTGCTCTCAGATTTGAATGAAATTCTGCTTGGTCTATTTTAAACATCTCTGTTGTGTTGTGTTAATCTGTAGAACTGTATTGCCAGTGAAACAAGCTGTTAGAAGTCATTACATAAACGAGAAAACTGTTTTTAATGCCTTACACTAAAACATTTCCCACTAAGGGGGTCAAGTTTTAATTTCTCTATTTCAGGAGAAAATAGGAGAATCAAAATCTTTATGTGTGGAGAAAGGAGAACCCTGATTTCAGCCTTCACAGCAAGTGATACTGCTCAGAGTTCATCCTTTTTTTGCAACACAGTCCTGTGATTAAACAGAACCAAATCAATCACATAACAAAGGCACTGCTGAAAATTCATAGGCTAATCACTGGTATTGGTGTACAGCTCCCAGACAGATCAGTTATGTTTAACATGTCTCAGTAATTGCAGCAGCTATAGAAAACAAAGAGTAGAAGACAGAAATTTAAAATAATACATCAATTGAAACCAGGCATTTCTGGTGGATAGTGGAGCCAGACACTCAGCAATAACTCACTGCAAGGGTCTGCTAAGTAAAGTTACAATTCTGATTATTGGGGTAATTGGAAAAGGAGCTTCACAGCCATCCTTACAGCCCATGGAATGCACAGCTGGAGACACTAAAGTAACTCACAAGTTTCTGTATGCCAGGATGTCCCCTTCAATTGTTAGGACAAGATGTACTCTGCAAGTTAAATGCTTGAAAACCTTTTTCAGAAACCTCTATGTACCTCACAAGAAAAGGCATGGAAGGTTTGAATCTGTTCAAAAATGAACCAGTGCTCAGAGGAACCTGAGAATGACATCCTGAATGCTGCTTGGAGAGGGTCTGAATCGTTCTCAGTATAGGCTGGTACAGGATTTAAGAGCAATAAAACAAATAATCATGGACAAATAATTATTTGACTGCTTTGGATTTAAAAGACGCTTTCTTTTGCATTCTGGAGAATGAGCAGAGCCAGACTTTCCTAGCATTCAATCAGGGAAATCTGACAATAGGAAGAAAGGTGCAGCTATTCCTGCAGAACATCACTGGTGGGACACTCTGTTTGGATGGTCACAACTGCTTACAGGGATTTTCAGGAAGATACTTCACCCTGTTGTTGTTCTCTTAATGCTAACCCTATTATGCTTTGTCTTAATTGCAGCACTGAATATTTGCATTTGAAAGATCACAAAGCAATTGAATTGCCAGTCATCCCTGTGATTAATTTTGGGGAAATGTGTGATGTTCATAAAAAGTGAGGCTTTTGAGTGCTATTGTGATTTCATAGCCTCAACTGGAGGAAATGATGAACAACTCCCTAAAAGATAAATTATGTTTAATGTCTCTCAGTAATTGCAGCAGCTATAGGAAAAAAGAATTGAAGAAACTTGAGATAATGTATCAACTGCAGCCAGGCATAACTTACTGCTGAACCAATGAACCAAGGACACTTGGTGAATAAACTAAGATAGTGCCAGATAGCAAGGAACCAGCTCATCAAATCAGGAATGGGTAATTTTGACAAGGGGAGATCACAACCACTGACTCACTGCCCACGAACCCAAAAAACACACTGATACAAAAGAAGAGAAAGACTGAGAATAGAAGTGAGAGAATCATTTAATCAATAGAATATAAATACTAGTTAATAAGAGAACTCTGTGACTTGTAGCCAGTGAACATTAATGCCTTTGTGTATAAATAGTGACAAGTTTTGATAGTTGCTGGCCTGGCTTTGTGGATTTGCCACCCAGCACCTCTTTCTGTGCAGAACTGGGAATAAACCAAATACCTCAACTCTGTATATGGATCAGCCTCTTGCACACAGGGTGAAAAAAGCCACTTTTGGACAAGAGTATGACTTGGAATCTCATTCAGATTGTTCTCCTGTATGATTAAGTGCAAGGATAGGGATGGTGAAAGAGGCCAGGAGAGCTTAGAGCTGTGGTGTCCTGCTGCAGCCTGTGCCCAGCCCCACTGCGTGTCACATTCTGCCACCCACAGCCAGAGCTGGGAACCAGTCCTCTGAGTCACTGCCAGGTGAGGAATGAGGGGAAAAGGGCTGGGTCTAGAGAACAGTGTGCAGTCAGACTGATGGACCTGAGTGAGGCAGTTTGAAACCCACCAAAACAGCCAGGAATTGAAAACAGCTGATCAACCAAGGCAGCAGGCAAAACCAGGGGGAATGAGAAGTAAGGGGTCATGCTGCAGCTTGCAAAGCCCCTGACTGAATAAAGCATATTGATGTTGCTTAACAGCTTAGAACCTATTAACAACAAAGGAAAAACCCCAAAACAAAAAAATGAGGGCATGAAAGCAAAGATGGCAGAATAGGAAGCATCCTGACTCAGTGATGTTGAGAAAACACCACAAGCTCATGGAAAACAACTTGGAACTGTCTTGAAGCAGTGCATGACAGAGAAAAATCACACTGTCACTTTGCTTTCTTGTCACCCACATCCAACAACCTCAGCCATACCCTGCAGCCTCTGGCAGCCAAGGCACAGCCCAGGTGAGTGCTGGCATGGTTCACCAGTCTCACTGGGAGGTGGAAAAAAATATTCCCTCTCCTGTGGAGGGGGCTCTCACCCACTTGCTTTTTGCATGGAAGGATGAAGAGGCTGAAAAGGTCCCCTGGATGGCACCAGACCAGCATCCCCATCTTGAATCAGCAGGTTCTGCCCCAGGTGGGAGTGAACTGACTCACTGAGATGCCTTTTTGTGGGGGAGGAAAGGCAAGTTGTTGCTCAAAGGCAATTATTTCCAAATACCTCTGCCATTTGTCCCTGGCATGCCATTATACAGTAGAGCCAAGGAAGGAGAAGCTTAGCTGTGTTGTGAGTTTCGTTTCTGCTGTTCACTAAACATACAGGGAAATGAAAGCAAAAAACCCAACACATTCCATTATTATTTCCAGAGCTATCACAAAGCTGTCACCTTAAGAGTATGAATTTCACATTTGCCTGACACAGCCCCTCCAAGGACTTTCATGGAGACAGTTTTGCCAAGTCAAGAATTGTGTTTTGAGGTGACATCTGTAACAGATTCAGAATTGCCTTTGATAAATGCATTTGCTGCATTAGTGCTAAATATAGTAAGGCTACACAGTGATTAATTAATAATTCACAATAATTCACTAAAAATTCAGCAATCATTAAGCTTAGCTTCACCTGGGTCACATCTGCTGAATAGTGGTACAGAGGTGGTGTGGCTGCTCTTCTGAGAGGCTTCAGTGAGAAGAAGACTGAGAGATTTTTACAAGGGCAGGTAGTAATAGGACAAGGGAGAATGGCTTTAAATTGAAAGAAAGTAGATT
This sequence comes from Notiomystis cincta, assembly GCA_013398075.1. Lineage (NCBI taxonomy): Eukaryota > Metazoa > Chordata > Aves > Passeriformes > Notiomystidae > Notiomystis > Notiomystis cincta. The sequence continues at coordinate 40,973 of VZRX01021967.1, read as the reverse complement.
TAAATTGGGCATTAGGAAGGATTCTAATTCTAGGATTCTATGGCTCTCTGAACTTCTGGCTGTGAGGTTTCCCCTTCCCTGTGGACACATTTCATGTGTTAAGGTAACCATGTGCTTCATCGAGCCAGGTGCAAGGTAAGCAAGTGGTGCCCACTCGTGGTAACTCTGCTTTGAAACAGCCTCGTCATTTCCACAGAAGCCAAGTATTTCTCCAGGAACAATTAGTTTCATTTCTGCTATTCTTTATCACAGTGAGTAGGTGGAGCCTGTAAATAAAAAAAGCATATGAAGAAGTTTCGGAAAGTCATTGTTTCTCCTTGCTACAGGACACTTGCAAGGGTAAGTTTCTCCTTTCCTTCTTCTAAAAACATTAATGCAATTTTTTACTGTTATCCTAATTTCTTTTAATGTGACAAGGCTGCATAAAGTGTCTAAAATAAGTGTGATTAAACAAAGTTGCCAGAATTTTTTTGCTTTCTGGGGTGGAAAAAAAATAGAAAATATGTGAGTATTATTTCCTCTTTAAAAGGAGACAACTGAGAAATGGCATTCAATTTTTTTAAAGCCATTATTCAGCAAGATGATCTCACCAGCACTATTTATGAGCAGGACCATAAGCTTTGCATTGCTTCATTTTCTTTTGAGAAGACTGCTAGAGTTAATAACCATACAACACAGAGACTGTGAGGTTTACCCAAATATCCTGAAGTCACAGGATGTGTCAGCCAGGAGTCTGTGTGCTCCTCTGGCTGGACAGAGAATGAATAAATCCGAGAGCTGTGTGGGTTGAGCACTGCAGCTCTGCACCTTGGCTTTGACAGGGGATCTTTTTGGTAGGGGCTTTTCATCTTCTACAGAGGCAAAGCCAAAGGGTCGTTACAGAAAAACAAAGTAAATCCTCTTCAGAACAATCTTCGTGTTGGTGCAGATGGGGATGTGCAGCTTTGGGTTGTGCTCCCACACAGAGGCAAATTCTAAAGGTAAAGCTCAAGGAAATCAGTATTGTCCAGACAAAGGAGGCAGGGGCAGCTCTGGTGAGAGGAAATTGTTGGCGGACTTTCAGTATCAGCGCGTCATCGGGGTGTTGTGTTCCACATGTGGATTCTGGCCCACTGTAGAAGGGCTCTTTAAAATTGAAGCTCTTTTGTTTACTCTCCTCCTTCCTCCCAGCCGATGTTTTCATGGCTCAGTACACAAAGAAATCACTTTGGCACAAGAAAAGGTTACACAACCCTTTCCAGGTCCAATGGAGAGCAGCAGTGTGGCCTCAGAAATCCCTACATGTTTATTCTGGTGCTGACTGCAGGTGTCTTTGTTCGGGGGTGTTGTGTGTGTGTGTGCACCCTGGGGTCTGCACCCCATCTCCATGTTTGTAAAGGGTCACTGAAGATTGTCAGGTCTCCTCATGCACCCTCAGCCCTCCCCACATCCCTCCCACATCTGTCATGGCCATGGGGTTTGTCCTAAATAAACACACCCGGTGGGTACTGCAGGATGTCTGGATGTTTGCATAATTAATTAATTCCAGAGATGAGGAACTGACATGATAGTGGTTGACTTTGATACAAACTGGCCACAAAAAGGATATAAAATGGGGCAAACTGGTGCCATGCACTTGCAAGGAGTTTCAGGGTTGATTTTTCCACCTTCTGTCCCCACCCCACCAGAGGTGCCCACAAGGTACCTCCAGCTCCAAGGTTTTTGGACAGGTGTATAAATACCCAGGGTCCACCCAAACACATAAAATCCTAGCGTAGCTCCAGTGATTATTTGTTGCTTTGGAATGGTGAATTCTGCAAGGCCAAAGACTGTAAATGTGTGCATTTCCAGCTGAATGTGCTCATACTGTAACCCTTCAGACATGGACTGCTGACCACATCTGGGACTAAGTGGAGCAGGTTGCCCCTAGACTGCTCTGAGAAGTTTTGGAAGCAAAGGGGTCTCACTTGTGACTCAACAGGAAGGACCACGACCTGACTATAATGCATAGTAATAGATGATAGAGTGGTTATTTGGATATTGCACTGGCAGTATTTCCATACTGTATTAGCAATAAATCTAATTATAACTGCCCACACAGTCACTGTGTCCAGCTTCTCATGCCTCGCCCAGAACCTTCTCTCAACTGCCCTGAGTGTGGTGTTTTTATCTAAACTTGTTTTACACAGTGAAAGCATAACCTACATTTTGTCTGATCATCCTATTTTGGCATCTGTTTAAATTAGAAAATCTGTAAACTTAATTCGACCCAAAAAAAATTAACAGAACAGGAAGTTATTTCAAGCAAAGATGTTCTCTTAATTTGTTTTCTGCAGTGTTTGAGTTAAACAACATCTTGGTTTTGGCAGAGGGAGGCTAAAAAATTCCAGCTTTGAAAAAGTACTCTTGGTTTGTTTTTTTTCTGGAAATCACCTTCCCTGGAAAATGTCAGGTCATATGACACTAATTTCCTTAGTCTGCCAAAGAAAACAAAACTTCCCCATAAGGAAATGCTGAACAAGGAAATAAAAAGCCTCTTAGTTCTCCCTTCTCTTATATCATGTCAAGCAAAGTCTGCTTTTGGGAGGGGGTTTTAAACTACAGAGGAGGGGACCAAGATACAGAGCTTCTAAAACAGTTGTCAGACTTGCCTCTAGTAAGTATTTTTTGCACAAAAGAGGTGAGATGGTTACTTAGTCTATGGCTTGGTGTGTCCCACCCATGGGGTGCCAGCCCACAGCCCTGCACTCCTGACCCCAGGAAGTTTAGGATTCACACTCCCTGAAATCCTGCCCTGATACTGACTGAGCTTCTCCAAACCCCTTTCAGCAAAATATTTCATCGAGGAAAACTGGCGTTTTGCAAAACCTGGTGTAACATTTATTTTTCCCCAGAAGACAAATACTGTGTCGTAAGAGCAGTAGGGAGAAGTGTTACAAGTCTCTCCTCTGGAGACCACTTTTAGTGATTTGAAAAGAGCTGTGGCACCTGGTACCTACCAAGAGGATCAGGAAATAAAAGTGGTATTTGATTTTCTCTTCTCTGGCCACTGTTGCGAGGTGGAGTCACTCACTGCCCCCTGTTTGATTTCAGAAGCTGCACCTCACAGTGGTTGGACCAGGCAGTGATCACTGTTTCACAGACAACCTACGTGGAAGCCCAGTAAAGCAGCAGGCCATGGATAAAAAGAGAGCAGCATTCAAACAACCTTCTGAGAGAACCAAAAATACCCCAAAGAAAGAAGAGTTTGCATATCCTTTCTTAAAACCACTTCCAGAACCCATGACAGTGCCTCTCCCACCAGAACCAGAAGAAGATGATGTGATATCAGAGAACATGTTTGAGACAAAGCCTAAATATGAGCAGAAGAACTTGGAGAAAGAATTTCTTGGAGAAGAGGACAGGGTAAGGCAAGAAGAGGACACATTCTCCCCACTCTTACTCTGTTGTTTCATTTTGTGCCTCAAAATTAATTCCTTGGTCTCTTTGAGCAACCTGCACTTGTTAGGTCCAAGGAGGACTTTTGGGATGAGGCCAAGCAGTTATTTGTGTAAGTAGGATGAGAAGTACCTGCAATTAATCTGCAGACATTAACAATGCAGGTCTAAAAAAAAGAGATGGCTGCAGCCTAGAAGCCAATTTAATGTGTGACATGTGTCTGTTTCAACCCTAGCAACAAATGTTGAACAGAAATCATAAAAGCTGGGATATTTTTTACTTGAGGCTCTTCAACTCTCAACAGAAGTGCCCAGAAAGGTTAATAATAACCTGCTTGGATATTTTACACTGAACACAGATTGGTTTTAAGTCTGTGATACAGTTACTGAAGTTTTTTGAGAGTTTAGTAGCTATTAAACATTCTAGTGAAAAGAGTGGGCAGGGGTTACCAAAAGGGGCTTAAAATGCCTGCCTCCAGTAGTGTGTGCTGCCTTCCTCATCCTGAACCAAAAAATCTGCTCTGTTTGAGTCCATCTGATCCACAGACATACTTCTAGAGATATCATTCTTGGATAAAAATGATGGAGAGAAACTTCAATTTTTCTTTTCAAAAAATCGAGTTTGAATGTGCCTGGCCTAATATATCTGAAACATATTGGTGTTCCCAAAATTGAACTTCTAAATGCAGCAGTCAGACTGGAACATGGAGAGAGGGAAAGGGAGAAGAGACCATCTTGATCTTTATATACTTTAGTTGAGCATATTTAACAGCAGATGGACCAATTTTGCCAAAGACTGGAAAATACTTTTTTTTGTTTTCACATAAATAAAGAGCCTCTGTTAATATCTGGACCTGTATCAAACCCAGAAAATGACAATAATCAGTCATTCAAAACAACCCACTCATATTCATGCCTTATGTGAGCCTAAAATGAGGCAAAGAACCATGATGGTCTAAAAGATTTCAGCCACCTGTTAAGAATGTTACCACAAACTAAATCTTCAAACTCCAAAACAAAGATCTAGTAAGCTATTCTCTACCAAATTCAGGGATTTCTGGGATCAGTCTTTGTTTGCATACACATGCTTCAGTAGATCTGTTGAAGAGTGGAAGAAAATGGCAGTTATCAAACGAAAACTTTACTAAGAAAAATTAACAAAGCACACGTAGGAACTGTGTTCTTTACCTTCTCAGGATGGCTTCCAAAATTTGGTATTTTTACTAATGATGGTCTTTGAGCCAACTTCAACTGTTTGTTTCATATTTGTTTATTTCATGGAGATGCAAGGATGCACAGTGATAAGAAGTACAGCTTGATGGCCGTAAATAAGTTTTGCTAAAGAACGATGACTAGAAAATGCATCTCTTTTCTTAATATTTTTTTAATTATAGAACATTCATTGTATCTTTAACTCCAGCAGGCTGCAGAACACACCTTGTATGACCAATATGAGGAAAAGATCCGACCCTGCATTGACCTTGTGGACAGCCTGAGAGCTCTTGGAATAGAAAAGGACCTGTCCTTGCCTGCGATTGCGGTGATTGGAGATCAGAGCTCTGGGAAAAGTTCTGTCCTTGAAGCCCTCTCTGGTGTCTCTCTCCCCAGGGGCAATGGTAAGAATTCACTTTCTCAGGTCTTCACTTTGATGAGGTGGAAGGTTTTTTTTTTCTTCTTCTTTTTCTTTTTTTTTCTTTGGTCTAGAAATGGATAACTGCATGAGTGAGAAATGGAAGTGTCAGTGGATTCACCACAAGGTAAGTCCAAGGTACATGTTCCAGGTGGTCAAGAGACCAGGAGTAAGAAGTGTAGTGTAGTTGCCCCAGATGACTCTGTGCATTTCCCAGAAAACAGCTGTGCAGTAGAGTATTAATTTCACATGGAAAACAAGTTTTTAAATTTGCTTTTGGGGTTGGTTTGGGTTTTTTAAACAGTATTTTCTTACAGATACCTTTTTTTGTTACTATGTGTAAAAAGTGTACAAAGATCTTTACTTAAAGCTTTATTTAAGTCAGAGATGATTGTTGGAAGACTTTGCAGCTCAAGGAGATCCACTTTTCAGCACTATGTGTGTATTTTCACACACATAAATTCTGCAAGTTCCATGTGAGTCTTGCAGGCTGAAGTTGTGAAATAGTTTTTCATGGCATTTAGTTGCAGCACTGAAACAGATCATCCAGAGAGGAGCAAAGCTCCAGCTGTGGAGGTTTGCAGGGCCAGACATGTCTGGGAAATGGTTGACCTCATCTAGCATTGGTGACTGCCCTGCTCTGAGCAGGAAGTTGGACAACATCTCTTGGAGTATTTCCAGATTTTTATGTGAAGCATTAAGCAACTCTGTGTACACCACAGACTTCAAGGCTGTGTTTCATGCACAACAACCTCTCCCTTTGGAACTGCTGCAGGTATTGTCACTCGGTGTCCCTTGGAACTTAAACTCAAGAGGTTGCCTGATGGGCGGGCATGGCAAGGGAAGATCTGCTACCAGAATGTTGCCCTGGAGCTCCAGAATGCCTCTGAGGTGGACAGAGCAATCAGGCAAGGTGAGTGGATTTGACTGTGTCCATCTCCTCTGAATCCTCCTCTTAGACTGAGCAGCCCCCATGGGGATTGTGGGGTAACACCAAGAGCTGCATTCAGAGCAGAAGAAGCTGGGTCAGCAAAAGTCAGTTCTCTCAAGGGAGTTGTGCTTGTGCTTCAGTGCTGAAGATGATCCATGATGATGACAGCAGAATTACCTGGGTTGGAAGGGACCTTAAAGGTCTTCTAGTTCCATCATCTGAGGCAGGAATGCCACCCACTAGATCCATAATCCTTTGATCCTGATCCATGATAAAGGCTCAGGCTGTGTCCTTACCTGGGTGGTGGCTTCCTGGTTTCCCGGTCTGGGAAGGTTGTCTGTCAAATTGTAAACATGGAACCTAAATGGTTCCTGTCAGTTCAAAATCTCAGAGTGTTTGAGGTGTCTGGCTGGAACTCTTCTGATTTTGGAGAAAATTGCAAGAAGGTAGAGTGGAGGACAGAAAGCTTCTGCCAGGTACTGTGACCACAGGCTCAGTCACTGCCCTTCATATGTCACAGCTTTACTGTTATGGCATTTCAAAAATCAGTGCTCCTACCCACAGGGCAGTCAGCCCTTGCACTAAGTGTGAAAGTTGGATTGGCCTTACTTCCTTGATTAGCACAGCTCAGCACATTGTTATTCTATTGTTTTAATTAGTTTTTCAATACATTATTTGGATATTCTCAAAACTGACCAGGCAATTGGTATGAATTAAGTAAGGTAATTAAAGAGCTGAAAATCTCTCATGAGAATGACTGTGAGGTTTCCTTGCTTCTCTGTGGTCTCAGTTAAAGCATTATTGCCTTGTAGGATCTGGGACAATTTACTCTCAATCTCTCTATCAAAATGTGAAGAATGTAGAACAACACCTATTTTTCTTTCAAAGCATCCAAGGATTAATTAATGCTTACAAAGTCTCTTGTTGTTTCTACAACTGACCAGTATTTTACCTGATCCCTTTCATTGTGGTTTATTTACATGTATTTTGTCTGCATACATGGGAGTCCATAAGTACATGCTCTGTAAAATACTACAGTTCATATTCCAGCAGGACTTCACATCACCCTGTGCTGCACAATAATTTCCTTAGATTTTTGGATAAATGGATTGAAGTGTGTGGCTGAATCTGAAAGACAAAGCCAAGCCTGAAAGATCCTTAGGTGGTAGTAGGTACTTTCCAAAGTCGTTGTGTTCAGCTTTGGTTTGATGCATCATTTGAAACTTCTGTTTATTGCTTTGCTCTTTTCTCTTCACAGCCCAGGACATTGTGGCTGGTCCTAGAGGTGCCATCAGTGCAAAGTTCATTTCCCTAGAAATTCAGTCCCCAGATGTCCCAGACCTGACACTAATTGATCTTCCTGGAATTGCCAGGGTGGCCGTGGGGGACCAGCCAAAAGACATCGGGGACCAGGTAAAACTCAGCCTCATTTGCCAGTCTGTGCCCAGGGTCTCATCCCTTGAGGGTTCCCAGCAGAGCTTTTGTGAAGTAAAGAGAATAAATGGAGGGGATCTCTGCTCTTCCTCTGGCTGCTTTCAGGAGAGTGCAAATAAAACTCTAGTTGGGTAAGGCCTGCTGTGAGGGTGATGTGCAGGAGCTGAGTGTGTTGTTTCTCCTAAAATACCTTTAAATGGGAACTTGGAATAAGAGGAGCCCCAACTAAACCAGATATACCAAATAGAAATGAGACAAGATTGGATTGGCTGGGCTTTACTTTCTGCAAGCAGAGTAATTTAATTTCGGAGTTAGATAGCAATCTTCCTATTGTATGGAGAAGAAAGTAGCAGATGTGATAAAACCCAAACATTTCCATTGTCCCCAGCTGTCTGCATGCTCCAGAGATGGAATCTATAGCATTCCAGCCTGTCAGAAACTGGGATGGGTAGGAAGTAGAAAAGAGAGGCATCTTTACCAAAATCCAGGGGGAAAAATTTAATTGATTTATTGTGGAATAAGCAGAATAGGGCTGTGTGAAGCTTCTGAAAAACAACACAAATTATGAGAAACTCGTTTTGTTTGGCACTGAAACGTAGAAAAATGCCAACCAGATGTCACATGCAGCTTCAGTTTTGTTTTTTGGGTTTTATTAATTTTCCTACAAATATACCACTGAAATAAAAGCCAAATACATTTGCATACAAACTTGAGTTTTACCAGCATAATCAAGCTTGCTTTCTTTCCATCAGTGTATAACTACATATCAAAACCTGATTTTCTTACATGTGATTAGATATCAGATACCTTTAATATTTCCATAATGAAATTCACAGGAGCTTAAACTCCACGTAGCTGTCAAGACAAGCTTAACAGCATTAATCTGGTCTCATTCATGCCAGATGTTTGGATTAATCCTGACATGAGGAAAGAGGCTGCATTCTTCTGCTGACCCCTTTCCATGCCATCATCTAGCATGTAATACTATCCTCAGCAAATGTGGCATTTAATGCCATCAGGCAGTGGCTCATATTGCTAGAAATTGTCACATCCTACATTCAGGCATCTGATTTCACTGAACCTCCTTGCTGCTGTATTGAATTGCAGATCAAAGTGCTACTTAAAAGAATTATTGGCTGCAAAGAGACAGTCAATTTGGTAGTGGTGCCGTGTAATGTGGATATTGCAACAACAGAAGCTTTGAAAATGGCTCAAGAGGTGGATCCCACTGGAGAAAGGACAATAGGTGAGATAATTTTTAAACTACAAGCTGAATAGGAGGACAAATCTTTTTTTTCTTTCCCCCTGGGGTCTGATGTTCTGTGTTCTGCACCAGATCTGGGAAATTAGCTCCTAGAAGAAGAGGAAAATAAAAAAAAAAAAAAAAATCAGTCTAAAGAAAATATTTGCAAGTATTTCTAGTCACAATTCTTGAGCAGGTCCAAGAATCCCTTAATTTGGTGTCTTGCTGGTGCTCATGATATGAATAACTGGAAGCTGAAAATCTCAGTTAATGGTAGTTAATCTGAAGTTAATGGTTAAAAAGCTTTGCTTCTGCCTGTTAAAAAAATGGTTTGCAAGGCAAAAGATGTGGTGGAAGACCAACTGTAGAGCAATTTTACAGTGCAAAGCTTGGGAGCTGAGAGCTTTCTAGGAGAGAGAATACCAAAAAAACTGCTTTATAAAACATGATCCAGAGTGTTCCTGCTTGGTGGATAACTTTATCTTTTAATCTCACAGGAATCCTCACAAAACCTGACCTGATGGACAGAGGGACTGAAGATGTTATCATTAACATATTGCAAAACAGGGTAATCCCCCTCAAAAAAGGCTACATGGTCGTGAAGTGCCGTGGGCAGCAGGACATCCACAACAAAGTGACCTTGGCTGCTGCAATCCAACAGGAGAGACACTTCTTTGAGAGTAACAAATATTTCAGGTATTCCTCACAGAAAAGTTCTCATCAGAAACGTGGTAAAGTCACCTCCTGTTATTTGCTGAGATTTAACTTGAGGGTTACAAGCAGGTGTTTGTTATACTCACAATTTCTCATTGCCCATGTAGGGTTGTGTTTCAGTAACACAGAAGGTTTTTACATACGAAATAAACTTTTAAAATGGTTTTGGGTTGGGTTTTTTTGGATGCAAAATACATGGGGGAAGTGTGACAAACTTCAGAAATTTAGAATAGTCCCAAAGAATTCGAATTAAGCATCTGAGCACTTCAAGTCAGGCACTGAAGTATTTCCATTCACTGGAAAACATGGTGAAACAGCATGAGAAAGAAAGGCTGTGCTGAGGGCACAGGCTGCCTAGATAACTCAGCAGCAAATCAATTATAATACAGAGAATGGCAGCTGAAAAGGGTTTTGAATCAGTGAACTGAACACACGAAGAAATAGTAGAACAGATCATTTGTCTGCTGTTAGAATTTGCTTCTTTCAGGTTCTTCTCTGTTTCCCTGCTCTCAGTCAGTAGGTGTCAAACAGCTGTTGAATAAAAGTGCCCAGAGAGCCCTGGGCTGCTGTCACATCTGCACCAGCATGGCCCAGAGACCCTTTCTTTACTCAAAATGTGTAATAGAACCAGTGAAAACAGAGCAGAGCCTCAGTGCTGCCTCCTTGCCCTGCACAGCCTGTCTCTCCAAACCCACCTTTTCCTGTTTTTCCACAGGGCTATAATGGGAGAGGGAAAGGCCACTATTCCCCGTCTGGCAGAGAAGCTCACAAATGAACTCGTGAAACACATTATTGTAAGTAGCAGAGGTCCCCTACTGAGCTGTTTGTATCAGTCACTTCCTAAAAACAAGTTCAACCCTTCAACCTTGGACTGCAGCTGGATTTCATCTTTATATGCACAGACAGTGCTTAAGGATCCTTCAGCTCAGTGATCTGAGAACAAATTGGCCCAAAACTGAACTGAGAGGTAAAGATCCATGCTCTGTCCTCAGATTTGCCTTTTAACTGCAGAGAACAATAAGCAAATTATTTCATCTATTTGTGACTCATTACTCCTCCCTTTTCAATGGCAGCCATGACATTTCTTTTTGTTTATGATCACCTGGGTGACAAGTTACTTCTGGCAGTTTACTGAAACACAGTGATTTCTATTTAACTGAAAATGTCTTCAAAACATCAAGATGTTCTATTATATTGCTATACTAATGTAAGGTTATTGGGGGGGTTTATTGGATATAAATATATCTGTAATGTATCTTATTCCATTAAGGGAAGATGCTAAAATATAGGAAACCTCTAAATTCAGTCTCAAAGGAGAAAAATTAAATTATGTAAATTGACAGAAAATAAGCAACTAAACAGCCATGTTCCATCAGGTATGTATCAGGAACTGAGCAGTCACCACCTTCCTGGCACAACCTGTAGGACATTGTTTTTGGCTCACTGGCTGAAATCTTGCCCTAGGCTGCAGCTGTTCTGCCCAACTCTGTCCAGCCTGACTCCTCAGGGAGATCCTGGCCCCTGCATTCCCTCAATAAAGGCCATATTTGCCAAAACCAGACAGGTTCAACCTATCTCAATGTCCTGCTTCCCTGTCTCCTCCCCAGAAAACGTTGCCAGCGCTGGAGAGCCAAATTCGAGAGACCCTCCACAAAACAGCACAGGAACTGCAAAGGTACAACAGAGGCACACCCAGAACAGAGTCTGAGAAGCTGTTTTTCCTCACAGATGTAAGTATCAGTACTGGGCACAGAACAGAGCAAGGAGGTAACTGTGGGAGAAAAAGAAACCACCTGAAATTACCAAAACACCAGAAGTTTGTGGCGTCCATCACCAAAATGCTTTGGGGGTAACATAGACAAACCACATCTGCAAAAATAATGGCCCACAGGAGCTCATGGCCCCTTCTAGCAATTTTTTTTCCTGTGATTGTGTGACAAGAAAACTGATCAGCTTGGTTGATTGGTCAAAATCAAGCATCTCAGCGAGGGGAAACTTAGACTCCTGCCTGCTCTACACTTTGAAGGGTTCCCATTGTTTACAGAACTCAGAAGATCAAATGTATTCCTGATATGAAAATATGGTTTGCAAGTCCATCTAAGTGTGTCAGGGACTAAGCCTTCAGTAGGCAGCAGAGGTCCTTATGAAAGCTAATCAAGCTTCCTACAAGTCTGGCCTATTAGAATTTAGTAAATGCTTCCAAAAGTCTACAGGGGGAAAAACAGAAGAGTATGAAGTTTGTTCTCCTCCAGCTGTGATGGTTTGGAGGAACAAAGAAACAAAACAAAACAAAACAACAAAAACAAGAAAAGAAAACCAAACAACAGCAACAAAAATTCAACAAACAAACAAACAAACAAACCAAACCAGGAGCTAAGATCATAAAAGATGTAAGAAAGGGACGTTTTTTACGAACTGTGTCCCTGCTTTAACAACAAACAACTGCAGATTTGTTGAACACCCACAAATTAGTGTGAAGAAATGAAAGTTCACCAAATTGGCTGCTTGTTGTTTGATTCTCTGCAGCTGATCAAACTCTTTAACCAAGACATCTCTCGGACCACCCGTGGGGAGGAGCAGCTCTTTGGAGACGAAGTCAGACTCTACACCAAGATCCGCAAGGAGTTCCGGTCGTGGGGCGTGATCCTCCTGAAGTGTGCTGAAAGGGGTAAGCACAGAGCCCACCCTGCCAGCTGTCCTCAGAGCCCCTTCCCCTGCTTTTGAACCTGGACATGGCATCTTCAGCAAGTATTTTTCAAGCAAATGAAGAATAAGAAGCCAGGAGCATCCAGCTGTTGTAGTGTTAGGCAAGTTATGCTCTGGTCCTTGGGGACACGGGCAGGGTTTGTGTTCAATGTTGTCATTACAGAGAGGTCAGTGCTTGTCTCTCTTCTCCCAGCACAGCAATAAAATCAAGACCCTGGCACAGAATTTGTCAGCAATTTTCTGAACCATTCTTCGAAATAACAGCAACACCAATGAAGAATAATAATAAATTATATAACAATCTATGTAATTTTTATTATTAATCTTAATGTTTTTATTATTGCTATTGATGTTTTAGAATCTGGGTGGGGTTTGTTCCACTTTAGCTCTGGGCTAAGGTGATACCTCATACAAAAAAAAAAACCAGCAAATTTGTATAATATCAACAAAGAAATATTGACTGGGACATCTTAAATAAAAATAACTAGTCAACAGTAGATTCTCTGGAAAAAGTGTTAAGGGAGCTTGGGGGTTTGTTTTGTTCAGGGTTTTTTTTAAACTTGGAAGTGACTGGTAATGGCCAGCTACTTCTGTGAGGGTAAAAATACCAAGAAGAGCCAGAATTTTTGTGCCCCCTCATAATTTCTGTCAGTCAGATGCTTGATGCAGTGTGTGAGGCAGCTCATTCACTGAGCCACAATGTGGTTAGCTCTGCTCTGTGGTAACAAAAAATCATCTCAGTAGCTGTTCCTCTTCAGCACATTTCAAAGAGGAGAAACAGACTTCCTTCTTAAATCTGAAAGGTATAAATTGAGTGATTTTGTAGCAAAGCAGTGTTACTTTACCATTACAGCTACAAAAACCGTCCCCGACAGAGTGCTGAAATACGAGGACCAGTACCGTGGGCAGGAGTTCCCAGGCTTCAGCAACTACAGGACTTTTGAGGACATTGTAAAAGAGCAGATCAGAGACCTGGAGGAGCCAGCAATTGAGATCCTGAACAACGTGATGGGTACGGCCCAGGCCTCAGGAGGCTCTCGTCTGGGACACTGCTGGGCCTCACAAGTTCATTTTCCAGGAGGAGCTGATGCTCTCACTGGTGCTCTCAGGGTCCTTCAGAGTGAGGAAGTAAATCTGATTCAACTTGGGGATTGCTCCTTCTCTAGAGCCTTCAATCTCTACACGTGGTCTCCAGTATTTGTTAATACATTTTCCAGTGGCTCTTGGGAGTTAGAAAATAACTATATAATAAATACAGCAAGGAAACAGTACAATAGAAGTATCTGGTGTTAAGTGGTCACACTCTTGGACCTGGAAATCTAAATTTCTACTTGTTTGTATGGGTCATGAAGGCAGAGTGCACCTGTACAACTGCTCAGCTATTTTTGAATGAATATAGAAAATGAGTAGTCTCCCAAGTCTCACATTAACAATAGATTAAAACCCTTTCTCACTTACCTGACTTTATTTTGTCTCTTTTCTTCCCTTAGAACTGGTTGAAGAGAAATTTGTGGAACTTGCTAAAAGGAGTTTTGCTAATTTTCACAATCTAAGCAGAGCTGCCAAGGTGAGGCACTACCTATAACCTGAGATAACTCAAAAGACAGAATGGCATTTGTAAATACATCCATGCTTATGGCACCTGTCTCATTGCATTACCCTTGTGCAAGTGTGGAATTTCTTGCAGGAAAATAAGGAAGAGCCTGGAAATGATAGCATGATTATAATGGCACTAATGAAAGTGCATTTTGCACAACTTTGACAAGATCTAATGCATACCCTGTTTATTCATTCTGCTCACATTCTTGATGTTTGCAGCACAATGCAAAGGACACCTGGTATGGTTACCTTGAAAAGCTTATCATTCATTTCAGATTTAAGTCCTGCAATGATTTATCAGAGTGTTTTTCCCTCTCTGAAAGCCAGCCAGTGTTTTAGCCAGTGCAGGAATCTCATCTTCAAGGAAAGGAGCAGACAAACAAAAAAAAATCACCCAACCATGAAAAAAATTAGAAGATGACTGTTCACAGTTTGGGCATTAGCATGTTTTGGGGTGGAGTTCAGTGATTTGGATGTCCTTGAAGGGCTTTTCTCAGAATGAGCTTTGAGGAAGAGACAAGAAGCAATGCAGGCAGCCAGGAAACAGAGTCCACTCACAGGGTACTGCTGGAAAAGGAAACTCAGAGGCAAATGTGAGTGAAATAAGTTGTTTGATATTTGACTTGCCTAGTCAAACCCTACTGAGCTCCCAGGCCAGCCAGCCAGTGAGCAAATAAATTATTTCATCCAAACACAGAGGTGTTCAGGCAGGGTCTTTGGGTATAACACACTGAGAGAAATGAAGAGGGAAGAAGTTCTGGCAGACACTGAACATGAGAAAAGGGATGGGCTGTTTTCTTAGGGGTGCAAGGAAAGCATTTTAAGGGAATTTGAGCATGATGACTGAGGGAACTTTGCCACCCCCACAGACTTTAAGGTGGAAGTATCGAAAAGGCCAGAAAGCATCAGATGGCTGCAATAAAAGCACCAGACAGAGAGGGCTTAGGCAGGGCTGATTTGCTGACAACCAATATTTTCCTTTGGGTTTTGAGGTTGGGCTGACTCCACTCATGTTTAAGGAGAGGACAAATTGCCACATTTTCCTGCTCTTTCACAACAGAGACACCACAATTAAAGCATTACTCCATGTTCCCATGTTCTGGGATTATACAGCTGCATCAGGGCAGCTGAACACTGTGCCCACCTTGCCATTCCCTGGGGACACAGCTAAGCACTGGCACCTTCCCAAAGGAAGCAAATATCTTAGAACTTCTTGTTCCTTTCTTTTCTAGATGAAAATTGAAGACATTAGAGAGAAACAAGCAGAAGAGGCTGAAAGACACATCCGGACACAGTTTAAAATGGAGAGGATTGTGTACTGCCAGGATGACCTTTACCTTACTGATTTAAATACTGTTAAGGCAGAAAAAGCTGCCATAATTGCCTCGGGGAAAGATCTGAATTTTCTTGCTCCAAAGGAGTCCTATATTGCCCTGGATGTGGTTTCTCACACGAAAGCCTATTTCTCTGTGAGTTCACAGGCTTTGATTCGACAGATTTGCTGCCCCCTGAATGCTGCAGCAGATGCCCCTCAGCCAGCTCTTGCTGGAGTCAGTGTAGCCTTGTGTGCCACTACCACTGTGCAGGGAACAGCCAGAGGGTGTCTGGGTGCCTCTTGCAGTTCATGCTCAGCTTCTGTACAAACTTGGAGCTTCTGGCCAGTGACAAGTGTCAGGACAAAGCTGGGCTGCATCAGCACAGTCACTGGGGACAAATGGTTGCAGGATGTAGGATATGGTGATTAGAAAAGCCTGAAGGCTCCTAAACCACTTGTCAGCTACCTCAGGCTGGCTCAGGTCAGCCTCAAGCCACTGCATATTCCTGCAGCCACAGAAGGTGGTGTCAGTCAGATCCTCAGCTACTGCAGCAGGAGGAGCAATAATGAAACATTACATTAAAATATATCAGCTGTCTGTGGAGATCAGAGTGCATCTGCTGTGTTGCAGATAGCACTCCAGAAGTGAAGTCTCTGAAGACAAATGAGGTGTTTTAACAAAGGATCATGTTAAGGGAAGACAGAAAAGAGAACACACAGTATCAAGATTTGCTTTGTCGTAAAACTCCCTCAGAAAGCAGCAAGTTCAAAATTAATAATTCAGGAAGGTAGGTGGCAGCTCACTTTGAATTCCAAGAGCAGGCTTTGTGACAAATTCCTGCAATTAAATGTTCAGGGTGCTCAGGCTGATGAAGAGAAAACCATTAGCTTTCAGAGAAGAAACAAAGCCAGAAGTGCATAAGCCCTTCCATCCCACCTTGCTACACATTCTGCTGTGTATCTTCTCTGCACTTAAATAATATTTTTGTAAATGTCCTGAGAGCCATTTTCAACAAACCCCAGATGCCAGGGGTTTCATCACAGCTCCATGGGACTTAGGCAAGGCCAAATGCAGTTGGAATGAAATGGAAGCTCTTAAGTGTCCATGGCTGCCTACACCCTATAGAACCTAAAAATGCCATTTTCAGGTTGTACTACAAAAGAAAGGAGGACAGCACCTCCTAATTGCAGCCAGTCACTCAGGCCTAAGTGTTCACCCAGCACTAGGAGGGCTGGAGGCACCAACTTCCCAGAGCTGGGAGAGGTTTTGAACCTCATGTTGCCCAAAAGCACCAGGTGAGTCCCCAAACCCTGTGGATGTCCATGGGGAAAGGGCCCCACAAACCATTCTGGGTCAGACTGTTTCAATTTGCATCCATAAATAGACCAGGCAGTTGTTCAGGTCAGACAGATTATCTCATGGAGGTATCAACAGATGTCAGGTAGGCACAGTCTGAACTCACTGCTGCTGAAGAGATTTCCCCTTAAGGTTGAAGCTTCCTCCAAAGCTATTTTACACTTAAAAGGACAACCACATCAGAAATACCATCTAAATATCACCATCTAACAGAGGAACTTACCAGCTTCAGGAAAAATCACTCCTTGATTTCCTGCACCACAGATACTGTTAGCATTCAGTGAAGACAGGTTGGACACCAGAAATTGTTCACAAGTTCTGTTTGTCAGGAATGTCCTCCTATAATTTGTCCCAGGGACAGGTGACAGAGCTGAGCAGAGAACAGCCTGCCTTGGCTTTAGTTTGCTGAAGGAAGAAAAGCAACAGTTGGCGTTCCCATGACTCCTAATTCTTAGACTTCAGGCACAAAAGGGACTGGTTGAACATTTTTTTGTTCATACTCCCTTCTTGAACAGTAACTCAATCCAACACTTTAAAATCTTCACCATCACTTTTTTTACCAGATTACCTATGGACCCTTCATTGTTCAGTTCTTTTTACCGATTTTCTCTTTTGCCTTTTCCCCCCCACCTTGCAGGGAGCAAGTAAACGCCTCTCCAACCAGATACCTCTGATCATCCTGTCTTCTGTCCTTTTTGACTTCGGAGAGAACGTGCAGACCTCAATGCTGCAACTTTTGCAAGATAAAGAGAAGTTAAACTTTCTCCTTGAGGAGGATAGTGAAGCTGCTAAAATCAGGAATTACCTGAGCCAACGAGTTGATCGTCTCACCAAAGCCTCCCAGTACCTGAGAGACTTCAGCTCGTTGTAATTTCTTTATTTTTCAGGGGTTTTTTCTCCTAATCTTCTAACATTACTGAAAAATTTTGCATAATCCCATAAAAACATGATATCAGCCCAGACCTTTAATATCTATTTCTAGTGTTCTGTTTGTCTGTATTTTCCATAATCTGTTATATGCAAACATCTGCCTTTACATAAAGGGCTCCACTGGGGAAGTTGTGACTGAATAAACATTATCCCATTTTAAAACATTTGAACTTTGTGCAGTCACTGAAATAATCACTAAAAAGCCAGCACTCTGAAGATTATATGTTTTGTTGGTTTTTTTTTTTTCTCTTTTTAATGACAGAATCTGAATAATTCACAAACTGTAGAAATCAAATTATCTGTCTTTCCTCAGTGAAGCTTAGTGCATGACACTTGTGATCTGCCACTTCCCTTCGTGTTTTTGTCTTGCTGGGGTTGCTCTCTTTCCTGCTATCACCTAAAAGACACCTCTGAAAAGTGTCACCACCTCTGCAAAGTGTCACCACCCCTGAAAAGTGTCACCACCCCTGAAAAGTGTCACCACCAAGTCTCAGCCCAGCAGGGAGAGAGGGAGCACACAGCAGGCAGGAAACAGTTCCAGCCTATTAGGAAAAGAAAGTTTATTTCCTTTACATGACTGGTGCATCCAGAGGATGCCATTGGCTCTGTTCAGTCTCCCTTCCCCACTGTCTGATTTGCAGAAGGGCCAAGACTCTTTCTCTCAGATGTCTGCAGCAGCACCTGAAATTTTGGGACTGAAGGACAGCTCACTAGAGGGCAGGATTTGGATACCCAAAAGGAATGAAACCTCCCAGGATACTGAACATTACAATGGTGCCTCAGCACGTGTTTTGCTGCCTTTCTCCTTTCCCACCCCAGGGCAAGGAGAACCTTTCCAAAAGCTCTTTCATTTCATGGAAGCCAATGCAAAATACAGTGTCACACCCTGTGTTCATGACATCTTTCACATGCAGGATTTAGCTTAATGCACAGATGTGTTCTGTGCACCAAAATTCATGTCTGCATCCAGCTGGAAAAAAAAAATGCTTATACCAGTGTGTGATGGAGTAATTTCCAAGTTTCTTACAAGAGAAGGCTTCCCTTCAGGCTGGAGTTGGAAGCGTTTGTCCTGTGGCATGGACCTGCAGCTGGTGTCTGACTTCAGTGGTACAGCATTCACCCAACACCCAACTTCCTTAACCCTCCTGGACACTGCAGCCAGTTTCCCTTTTCTTCCAGTACGTTATTTTATCACTACTGACTCGCAGTGCTGCAGGTCAGAAGCCACAGAAAAAAGGCCTCACACCTGTAACTACTTCATTTTTTAATTTCTGTTTTGGAAGTACTTTAACCCCGTTGGTTATTTCACAGTATGCCCATCCCCTAAGGTGCACTTGATGCACAAGTGCTATTGCAAACACCCATCTCACACCTAGAGAGGAGAGGCAAGGACACATTGCTCCAGGCAGCATGAGGTGGAATAACAAAAGAGGGTAAGACTCCCTCAAGCCACTGCCTGCAGGTTAAACTTCCTTATTTAATTCAATTAATTCAGAGTGATTTCATCAGACACCAAAGACATTCAGCATTCCTGGACCTCCTGCTCTCTTTTCCCTGGGTTTGCTCAAGGATGAAATATTTGAATTAAAATAATCTCTTGAGTGGTTTTTCTCTTTTTCTTGTGGAGTGTTGTTGTTTGTTTTTGTTGTTGTTTGTTGCTGGTTTGGGGGGGGGGGGGGGGGGTGGTTCGATTTTCAAA
>VZRX01021967.1:9153-21648 GCA_013398075.1 Notiomystis cincta | reverse complement strand
AAAAAAAAAAAAAAAACGAAACAGTTTATTTGGTGCAGTGTTTACATGTAAGATAATTGCATTTCAGTACCAAAAGAGAAAACAAAACTAGTGGAGTCATTTCATTCAAAAAAGATTTATCCTTCTTAACAAAGTTACTTGATATGGCTTTTTGATCCTCTACCACGATTATAAATTATTTTCAAAATCCTAGTTCAGGTGGCACTTGGATATGAATTACAGTTTGCTAAAAACATACAAGCAGATACACAAAGGAGAGCTCTAAGGAATCAGAAGCCAAATTTAACAAATGAGGTAGTTCATCTCGTCCCGCAGAAATGCAGATTTGTTTCTTTGTATAAAACATCCAGTCTGTGTCTGTGTGTCTGTGTCTGTGTGTGTCTGTCTGTCTGTCTGCAGCCCGAGGTGCAGCACAGCCTGGCTGGGAACCTTTGCCCTTTGCCTTTCACAGCAGGGAGAGGTCAAGAGTCACCTTCAGCCAAGGATCTCAGCACTGAGACTCCGCTCACAGCTTCCTGCTGCACCTCCAGGGCATCCCTGTCCAGGGCCATCCCTGTCCAAGGCCATCCCTGTCCAGGGCATCCCTGTCCAGGGCATCCCTGTCCAGGGCATTCCTGTCCAGGGCATTCCTGTCTGGCCATCCCTGTCCAGGGCATTCCTGTCCAGGCATCCCTGTCCAGGGCCATCCCTGTCCAAGGCCATCCCTGTCCAGGCCCATCCCTGTCCAGGGCCATCTCCATCCAAGGCCATTCCTGTCCAGGCCATCCCTGTCTGTGCATCCCTGTCCAGGGCATTCCTATCTGGCCATCCCTGTCCAGGGCCATCCTTGTTTGGGCATCCTTGTCTGGGCATCTCTGCCTGGGCATCCCTATCTGGCCATCCCTGCCCAGGGCCATCCCTGTCCAAGTCCCACATCCAGAGTGGCAGCAGGCCTGGCCTGTTTTGGGTTCAGAGCAGCTTAAGGCAGAACAGCACTTTTTGTAAGGACTGAGGCAGCCAGACTGGAACAATCTGGCTTTGATGACGGCTGTGTTGAGATCCTGAGGATTTTTAACTACCTGAATATACAGTAAATATATATGTATCTTTTTTTTTCTGTGCCTGTACTGTAGTGCATGAAAAATTCCCTTCATATAAAATTCCCCTCACCCTCTATTCTCCTGAGACCCCACCTGGAATACTGCATCCAGCTCTGGGATCATCAACATGGACCTGTTGGAGCCAGTTCAGAGGAGGCCACAAAGGTGTTCCAAGGGCTGAAGCACCTCTGCAGTGGAGACAGGCTGAGAGAGTTGGGGTTGTTCAGCCTGGAGAAGGCTCTGGGGAGAGCTCAGAACTCCTTCCAGTCCCTAAAGAGCCTACAAGAGAGCTGGAGAGGGACTTTGGTCAAGGACATGTAGTGAGAGGACAAGGGGTAGTGACATCAGACTGAAAGAGGGCACATTTAGATTTTAGGAAGAAATTCTTCCCTGTGAGGGTGGTGAGGCACTGGAACAGGTTGCCCAGGGAAGTTGAGGATGCTCCAGCCCTGGAAGTGTTTAATGCCAGGTTGGATGTGGCTCTGAGCAACCGGGGATAGTGGAAGGTGTCCCTGCCCATGGCAGCGGGGTTGGAACCAGATGATCCTTAAGGTCCCTTCCAACCCAAACCATTCTGTGAATCTACACTATAAAAACATTCATTTCTTTTTTGCCAACCAGCAGCTCGGAGATTCAACATTCACATTACTTAACATTTAATTTAAAAACTACTCAACCAACTGTCTCAGCATCCTGCTACGAAAATCTGAAATTAAATTGTGATTTAAATTGTCATTATAAGCCTGATTATCAAGCGAAAATTACTCAGCAATAGAGAGACATTTCAGCAAGCAGGTGACAGAGTGACTCTGCCAGGCACCACAAGGAGAAGAAAGGTGCTCATTGTGATAATCCTTCACTGATTAAGATCAGTCACTGTAGCCAGCACAGAACCAAGTGTGCAATCCTTCATGTTACTTTTAAAAAAGAAAAGAATCAAAGAGGAAACATAAAATCAACCGTAAAGTGAATAAATATCCCAGGCCCCCATGGCTTCATTTATTCTTGTCCTCAGGAACATCAATTAGCAAGGAGAGCGTTGTCATCTGTTTGCCTGATTAAAAGACAAAACAAAACAAAAAAACAAAGGTTCAGGTTCTGTCTAACAATTACTCAGAACCCAACAGAACAGCTTATCATGCAAGTCACATTTATTTATTAACCATTTCTTTTTAAGTAAAATCACCTTTCAGGATGTGAGGCCTTGAAATTTATTTAAAAACTCTGCATCTTACCTGCATATTTTTATAAATCCAGTCTGTAAACACAGTCATGTTCCCATAGACCCCAGGTTTGTTAGGAGTGGCACAGCCAGTGCCCCAGCTGGTGTCTCCCACCAGCCACCACACTGAGTGGTGGTGAGTAACCAGAGGACCTCCACTGTCACCCTGCAGGGACACAAACACCTTGTTAGTGACACAGCCACCACCCATTTCACTCCAGCAACACAGCTTTAGCTTCAAAATAAAGCTACCCACCCGTTTAGGGAGCCACTAAACCAAGATATGATGGCAATTTTGGTGTTAAATGATGTCTGCTTCCAATAGGGATGAAAATCATTTGCCCAGAGCCCTAAGATTGGCATGACTGACTTTGTTGTTCACAAGCACAATGCTGTGATTAATAATATAATAATGATAATAATGCTGTGATTATGAGAAACATTTGATCACTTTCAAGTACCAGGTAACAAACCATCCTTGAAGCATTAAAAAGAAGCCTCACCCTCTTTGGGAATTTAGTGAGAACTCAGCACTGGCAGCCATTGAGACCATGAAACAAAAGCTCTCCTCTTTAAAAGGATGCAACATCAAAAGGAACCAGAAGCCAAACCATATCTTACGCAAATTTTTAATTTTTGTGGGGCATAGGATTTATATGTAATAGGGAAATAGACAGACAGATGGACAGATAATTTTAAAAGCCTACTAGCAAGGCCTCAAAAGTAATCAGATCATTATTAGCTATTAATTACCTGACAGGAATCAATTCCCCCTGCTAGGTCTCCTGCACAGATCATTGTAGGCAGAATCATGCCATTGTAGATATACACAGCATTACACCTTGAACGTTCTATCAAGGGCACTGCAACGTAATTCAAGTTATTTGATGTTTTACCTGGAATTGAAATATGCACAAATACACAAAGACAAAATTAGAACAAGCATCTCATTCCTTTGCTATTGCAAAAAATCCCAGCAGCCAAGATGAAAAAATTTCCTAGAAGCAGCAGGATGGAAATTTAAGATGTAAGAAGTCCAGAAGAGGTCAAGAGGAGCTCCCCACAGTTTCATGGTCCAGCACCAGCTGCAGCAATTCCCATATTTGGGGCTCAGTTGCCCCAACAACTCCTTCCCTACCCTTTCTCATAACAAAAGAAACCTTTCCTCCCTCTCCCTTTTCCATTCTTACAACTTGACTTGCATTGTGCTCTTTCAGGAGCAGCTCCTGCCCTTTCCCACACCCACAGGACACTGGTGGCACACAGCAATTCTTGCTCCAGGAGAGGTGGCCCTGCTAGCAGGGACACAGAATTATTTCCTGGCTGGGGATTTCTGGCCAACTTGCTTTGAGACAGAATGCCCTGGGTAAATACTGGGAGCTGTAAAATGGGTGAAAAAATTGTGTATCAACAGATCTAATTCAAACTGTCCTATCAGCCCATGCAACAGTTATTTGTAGGCTGAAGAGGAGGCTGAAGAGGAGTGGCTTTTGCTAAAGATCAAAATATTCCAGAAGCACTCTTTACCTCCTTGGTACTCTGCTCCCCACCCTGATATCCAGCACTGCTGGTTAGGCTGGAACATCATTCCTGGATTGGGCAGACAGACTGGCCTCACAGTTTCTGAAAAACAAACAGAATAACAGATGTTCAGAAGGAACACCAAATAAATGTGAATGGCCACCACTTACACACCATGAATTTCCTCTGTACTTTATATTCCTTGCAGGCAGACAATGCAGCAGCAGTGGAAAGTTCACCAGATTTCCCTGAGAGGTACCTGAGCTTCAACTCAAATCTACCTGATCTGCACCTCAAATCTACCTGATCTGCACCTCATAGTGGGGAACAAGCATTTCATGGTTCTACCTTAATTCATCAGGTTAATTAGAACCATTAACACCAACTCTTCTGAGCAGTAGAAGACAAAGAAAAAAAATCTGAAAACTGCAGCTCTGCAGTCTCTTTACAAAAAACTCTGCTGAAAATAAACACAAGACAAGCAGGATTCAGTACTGATATATACAAGAAGTGTGCAGCACAAAAAGCTGGAAAACAGACAATCTCCCTGCTCTCAGCAGCAGAAAATCCCTTTCAGGTTACTCCTGGTAGCTTTGGGCTGATGCACTGGAACACAAAGGGCCTGTACACAAAAAGCACTTCAAGTTTAAATAATGGCTTGTTCTCTGTTTTGTACTGATTGCTTACAAACAACCTACATCTGCTTTTGTCAAAGAAACTTCTTGTAATGTTGAGTTCTGAGGGGGTTTTTTGACCATCATTTGACCTGACTTGATCTGGGATTTAATCAGCTGCTCCACCACTGTACCTGTAGTTGTCTGCACAACAGGAGTGGCTAAACTGAAGCACCATGGAGCATTCTGAGGTAAAAGTACATTATTGAGATGAGCCCAAATCCCCTATCCATGTAATAGATTTAAATAAATGCTGCTCAGAAAATCAGAGGCTGTGCCCTCTGTCTCTATACACTGTCTTTAGGGTCATTTTGTGTTCTTCCAATAAGTGCCTACAAGGATTGCTTGATGAAATTCAGAAGTTTTAGAAGAAAAGTGCTCATTGCCACTGGATTTTTCCCTTAAGAAGAGCAGAATACCCACCAGTAAAAGTCAGTGGTGTCTCCAGCTTCATAAGGGCAACATCATTGTCTTTAGAATCCGTGTCATAATCTGGATGGGAAATTATCTGTTGCACTCTGTATCCACTTCTGAAGAGCATCTCATCCTGATTCAGAATCCCAGCATAGACCCTCCAGCTGTGTGGGTCAGAAAATCGTCTGCAAAACAAAGAAAAGGTCTGAAGGGTTTCTTCTGTGGTAACAAGACATGGATTAGGACCTTCAAAAACCTTCAGGAGTTGTAGTGAAATGTTTGTGTGACCAAAAATGCTCATATATTTGTGAAGGGAGAATAAGACAAACAAATTGCCAGACGTGTAACTTGAGGAAAGCTTGGCTGTGTTTTCAAAAAATATATCAAAAAAATCTTTGCAGTGGGTTATGTATCACTGTCCACCCCCTTAATCACTCAGCACAACAAATTAAGTCTGAGACTGCAACACTGAAGTCTTTTGATTTCCATGGCTGAGGGATCAGGCAGGTATTTCTGAGGTCTCACATGTCAGTAGTATCAGCAGAAGCCAGAATTAGCAAAAACATGATCTAGTGAAAGAATTTCACTATCTTGAAAATGCCAGGGTTTTTTTAGGCTGGTTTTGGGGTTTGGGAGTTTTTTTTTAACGTTAAGCAAGCTATTTAAATAGCCTCTTGTGCTCCAGCACAGTTTACAAAAGCTTAATAGAAAACTTGCCACAAGTGTTAAAACTCCCTCCACGAGCAGTGCCAAGGCAGTAGTGCCTGCAAGCCACCCCACCTCCAAAAAAACCCAAGTCAGACTGAAAACCAGGTTTGTGCCAGCTGCAGCTTGGTTGCCATTCCCAAAGCTTTGCACACCACAGAGCTCAAATCCAGACAACAAAGGAGGGATAAGATCTCCAGGCAGAAATCAACACTTGAATTCCTTTCTCAGGGTTAAGGACAAATATTCTTCCTTGCCTTAGCCTCAAACTGTGATCCAGCCAACCAACCACTAAAAATGTTCTTGCTTTATGGGATTTCCCTCCAAGAGAAGCAGCCACCTTTAAAACAAACTCTGCCCTTTACATGAGGCACCACAGCACGCTCAACTCTCTTTCATGGGTTAAAAATGTACAAAGCACCAGCTATTTTTCTTGTTGATGGCTACATAAAGTGCTCCTTGGATAAGTATAAATCTATATTTAACACTGACTTGGACTTTACTACCCTGTGGCACGAAGATATGAAGAAATAAATGGCACAGGCATCTTTAAATTGATCATATCTACAGCAGTGTGATATTTGAGAATTCGGGGGGAGGGAAGTTTCCTTTGGATTTTCTCACAGTGTAATTCAACATCTTCATGAAAACATTGTACTGGCTGGCATTAAATTTGATGCCTTGAGTTTCCCTCTTAAATTGGGTGGGTATCTGTGCCCAACACTACCGATTTCATTTTGTAAATAAGACAAACAATAAAATAAGGCTTCCTGTAGAAGGCAGACAGATGAGCTGCAGCCAGCCTCCTCCAGAACCCATCTTCCCCCAATACTTCAAACCCATCTTCCCCCAATACTTCAAACCCATCTTCCCCCAATACTTCAAACCCATCCTGCTACAGAGACAAAACACTGCCAGGCAGGGAGGAGGAATTCAGTTTTAAAGGGGAAAGCTGGGAGAGCTGAAAAAACTGATGCATTTCAGCTTGCAGAGAGGCCAGGAACTGAACAAACTGATGCATTTCAGCTTGCAGAGAGGCCAAGAACTGACCACACTGATGCATTTCAGCTTGCAGAGAGGCCAAGAACTGACCAAACTGATGCATTTCAGCTTGCAGAGAGGCCAAGAACTGACCAAACTGATGCATCTCAGCTTGCAGAGAGGCCAAGAACTGACCAAACTGATGCATCTCAGCTTGCAGAGAGGCCAAGAGCAGCGCAGAGAGGGACTCACCCTTCCACACAGTGCGCTGCTGTCACGATCCAGTGGCGGGTGATGACGGAGCCCCCGCAGACGTGGGTGCCCTGCACGTGCAGGCTGACCTGCCAGGGCCACTGCCCCAGCACGGCCCCGCTGCCACCCACGATCCTGTTCATGATGCTCACGCTCTTGCTGGACAGGCCACACTCTGAAAGGGCAGGCACACAAGGGGTTAACTGAAGCTGGGAGATGGGTTCTGCACCCCTGGCAGGGGAGCACACAGTGTTTGACCTGTTGGAGACGCCACAACCCAAACCCCTGACACCAAAGCCAAGTCTGCCACTGGCCAGATCCCCATCAAATTGCAAACCCCACCTGGCAGCTGCTGCCCTTGGTTCACCTTAAACACTTTACCCCTTTCAAGAATCTCTGGTGCTGTGCAACAAAGCAGCCAGGAGACTCCTCAGGACAGGCATTACCTTCAAAAAGGCACTGCCCACCCCATTGCTGAATCTTGGAGAGCAAATGTGCCACAGACAATCCCAAGAGCTGCTGAGGGAGAGACAGGGAGCTTCCCCACAAGTCATTTAAAGGAACCAGTGGCAGCACTGGGGAGCCACTCTCCTCCTTGTCTCCTCTCCCACCCTGCTCCTCAAACTGAAACTTGGGGGCCAGAGTTAAACCATTTGCCCATGCAAAGACAGCAATCAATGCCACAGGTCCAAAAGGACGTCCCAGCCAGAGCATTTGGAGTGTGAGCAAGCAGAATTTGAAAAGCCCGGTGAGTTACCTATGCAGCGCAGAGAGACCACTTTTCCTGAGGCACAGGAGTCACTGCAGGAGAAATAAAAAACCAAACACGATCTTAGGCACCCAGGGAAGGAAATGGGGAGCAAAATCCACCCTCCAGCTGTTTCCCACCCTCTCCAGCTATGTGCCCTGCCTTCAGCCTCATCCTCCTGTGGAGGGTTCCCCCCTTTCTTCACTCTTTCCTGCTACCCTACCAGCAACCATCTGGCCTCCACCACACCTTGCATTCACCAAAACTGTCCTGTGGGAGACTGCAGACACCAGGACAAAAGGTTTGTAAGCCTATTGAGAAGCAAGATGAAGAAAGAACAGTATGAAAAGTTCAGTTGATTTAGGAAGTCGTTGCAGAAGAATCTAAACAAGGGAGCTGCAGGAAGTTTGCAGGCACAGCAGCGTACAGGTTTTTAAACTGGACACTTCAGAGTTGTTTAAAGAGAATAAAAATGATGCTTTCCACAGTGAAGATGCATTTTTGCATGCTGTGTATTCATGTGACTGAAAAAAAGGCTGTGCCAGTGACTGTGCATGTGTTGCAGCTCCTAACTGTTGTCACCATACACAAACTCCTGCTGGTCAGAGAGCCTTAGAAAAATACCTCTGGCATGGCAACCTTCTGGACAGCACAGAGGATGGGACATTTTTTCCTTTTAGAAGAGGACAGGGAGGGTGGAAAAATGACAGCTGAGTTTTCAAAAAGAAGGAAGAACAGTTGCTGCAATCAGATTAAAAATGAAGTTTCCCTCCAGCAACCCCCACTGAAAGATGTGCTTGCATTATGCTGCAGGCAGGAGCTACACCTCTTAGAGCCTCTGAAGAGAGCCTGGATGGAAGGAGAGAGGCTTTCATTAAACAAAGATACCTGCTGTAGAGCTTTTTGTACAAGTCTATATTGCCAGCACTCGTGTTCAGCTTCATGTAGCTCCTAAAGCTGCCTTCAGGAGCTACCCCATGACTGTAGAAATAGGTGTCTCTGCAAAACAGAAAGTCCACTGTGAAACCCAGCACTGGCTGCAGCCTTCAAACAAGTCACAACAGCAGCTGTGCCAAGCTAGAGCTTCTGACATGACAGCTCTGGAAATATTTATTTTTGTTTGTAAGTGAATGCAGAACCCTGGTGGTGCAGCCCAGCCAGAGTCTCAGATTCTTTAAACATTGATCAAGTTCCACTTCCCACCAGTCACTAGGTTAAAATAATATTTTTATCTGATTTGCCTGCACCTCGTGTAACAGGGCAAGATGAAGAAGTGCCTTTGCCAGGACATTTTCCCAGCACAGCAAAGTCCCAGACACATTAAAAAATGGCAAGAGGGGAATTTTAACCTTTCTCTGTGTGAGCAAAGGCTGGCAGAGGTTGGACTTACACGTTGTAGCCCATGTCTTTGCATGCAATCTTCCCATAGCTGTCATTCCAGTCATCTTGGCAAACAGGATACCAGGATTTGCTGACAGGTGAATAAACTTCCAGGATAAAATTTGGTCCAAAAAGTCTAACTGCCAGAAAAGGAAGAAAGGGAAAAAGAAAAAAAAAAAAGGAAATCAAGAACACCACACACTATTATTACTGCTTCCTCTGCTTGGAAGTAGTTACCCATAATATCCATGTATGAACTGATGCTAATTTAATGCTGCCTTCTACTCAAATTCTGAGTAAATACCCAGTAGACAGAAATATGTCAATGGCTTGCTTCTTTTCATGTGACGTAATTTAGAAGAACTAGCAGCTTTGAAATGCAAGTGTACAAGATGGGGTTCATCCTTTCATTTCAGCTTTTATGCTCAAAACTCTGTTTTGTATTCTACCACTGAGAAAGGTTGCAGTAGCCAAAATTTTCTTATCTCTTCTCTATGCAACCATATATTTCTTAATATATCATATACTGTGTATAAATAAAATATGATCTATTGAAAAACACTTTATATTATCTCTTAATACACCAAACTTCTTCAGAGAAGCACTTTGTGGAGCAAGAATGTAACCAGGAGCAATTAGCTCTGACATTCCACGTCCCATTGTGTATTTATTTGCACAAGAATTTAATAAAAAATAGTTCAAGCAAAAGGACAGATTGAAACAAGCTTCTCCAAGAATCCATTATCCAGAGCACATTCCAGCAAATGCTAACCCTGCATGAGAATGTGCTGAATAAAAGTTTACAGAGAGGGAATAAGAGCACACCTGGAGTTTTCCAGTGTGGCACTGGCAGAACACAAAATGCCACACCTCTGGCACAGACAAATCCATGATGTTTCCACCTTCTGCCTTCAGCTCTGCACTGAAGCTTCCCTTGGCATCCTTTCAGTTCAAAGCAGTGATCAGGCCAGGCTTTCTTACACACATGAGTCACAAAGGAATGCAAAATACATGGGAAGAGCTGAGCCAGACTGAAGACCACCAGGTTTATGTTATCACCTGAGGCTTACTGAGAAGTCACCACTGACTGTTTCATCCAGAGACAATGCCAGATTCAGTTCTGCACGAACTCCACTCAAATTAAAAGGTATTTAAAAAACTGACTCAAAGTCAAAGCAGCTCAAACCCCTGAGTCAGGCATTTAACTCCAGCTTTTCAACCAGGCTGGAAACAAACCGAATCTCTCTATATAGCACTCACACATCCTAAACCATTTCAAAGGTAGACCTTAGGCTAAACCAGCCTTGTAGCAAGCTCTGGGCAGGGCAATTTGCTGCCCAGCCCTTGCAGCTGATGCAGGATTTCCCCAGCCCAGGGCTGCTGTCCCTCACTCACCACAGCGCGTCTCGTCCTCCCCGTTGGGGCAGTCGCTCACTCCGTCGCACCACTGGGAGGGGGGCATGCACACCCCTGAGGATCCACACTCAATCAGAGAGCTGAGACAGTGGTTCTCCACTGCAGGGACACACAAACACAGCCACCAGGCTGCACATCAGCCCAGCTCTCCAGGAGTTTCCCGCTCGGATGGAGGAAGGCAGCTCGTACCCCGGAGGTGGGAGGGAGGCCAGCCTGCCCCAGCACAGTGTCTCCTGCCACTGTGTCCTCTGCATCACTTGTCAGATCAAGGCACTGCTGCAGCTGGCTGGATTCTGGCCACTGGCCTCTCCTGAATAATCAGGCACCTCTGAGCTGTCAGAGAGGAGTCAGCTTTGCACTGGCAAAGTGTTACCACTCAGAAGAGGAAGAAGAGAGTGAGTGCCTCAATTATGTACTTTTGCTGTCATTTAAAAGAGGATTGCACTCACCCTGCTTAAATCGAGTCAAAAAAATCTCCTAAGAACATAAAGTGTCATGCTAATAGTTCTAAATTAACTCCCTTAAAATCAGAGATAGGTTTGGAAGGGATCTTTAAACATCATTTTAGTCCAACCCCAATGCAATGAGTGAGGACATCTTCCATTAGATCTGTCTTCCTCTTTTCCTGAGCAGAACAGAAAGGAGAAGCTCCTAAAAACAGCAAAATGGTTTTTCATTTCCTGCTTTTTCAGAAAAGCAGCTTTCATTGAAAGGGAAACTAAGACAGCACAAGGCAAACTTCACCTGAGCTGAACAGAATTGGCCCAGCCCTGCTTCAGAGTCAGCCCTGCTGAGTCACCCCAACTGGGGATGATTTCCAAGGCAAACATCCATGGTACAACTCACAGTGCTGAGACAGGCTGGACTCATGCAACGTTTACACAAAAGCCCCATAGAAACAAATAAATGGATGTAAACAACTTCTGCTCCAAAAAGGTGCCATTTTACCCATCCAAAACACACCTTGACCATTTACACTCTTGCAGTTAAGGTATAGTATACACACTTATTTCAATCTCTTCCCCTCACTTGAAATTAAGTGAAGCTCAAATTTGAAAATTTAATAGAAAGTATTAAAAAGAAAGAAAAAAAAACAGCCAAAAACCAACCCAACCCACACACAAAACTAAGCCATTAGGAAGCAACATTAGTTCATCTCTTAAGAGATAAGGAATGAAGACTTCCCTGTCTTTAATTCAGCATAAAACATAAGAATGTGTATTTCTAACTTAAAAAGCTTAATACATACTTTCCTTCAAAAGGAAAAAAAAGAGAAGAAAAAGAAAACTTACCAAAATACCAGATGAAGAAAGCAGCAATTGCACAACAAATCACTATTAATATAGATAATATTATTATTATGGTTTTCCTTAGACCTGCAATGAAAGCAAGGGGGAAAAGAGAAATTAAATTTGCAAGTAAAGGTAATTTCCACCCACCAGCACTATTTATTTGACATTAAAATCAGTTGCTTTTAGCCAGACCTTTCTCCATTCCACCATCCCTCCTCCAAAACACCCAGCTGCACCAGCCCCCCAGCCAGCTGTCACTTCTTCATCCCCAGTGAAGCTGCACGAGTCGGAAGGGACGGTCCCTTTCCTTTGCAATCTCTACTTTGACACATCTCAAGTCCAAAATCAGAAGAAATCCCCCCAGAACTCACTGGCTGCACAGGTCCTCGTGGCTGGGTGTGCTACTGGCCGGGTGGACTGGTGGGTGGCGACCCTTGGGACGTAGCTTGGCACTGGGGGGGCGTTGGAGGAGAAGTACTGCGGGTAGGGGGTAGCACCTGCCGCCGGCCCCGCCGCGTAGACCGGCTCCGGCTGAAAGCCACGGTTCTCGTAGTATGGCGGTGGACCCTGAGGGCAGGGAGGGAACAACGGGACAAAGCCAGGGAGGGGACAACGGGACAAAGCCAAGGGAGGGAACGGGACAAAGCCAGGAAGGGGCCAAAGGAGGGAACGGGAGAAAGCCAAGGAGGGAACGAACGGGACAAAGCCAAGGCAAAGCCAAGGGAAGGAATGGGACAAAGCCAAAGGAGGGAACGGGACAAAGCCAAGGGAGGGAACGGGACAAAGCCAAGGGAGGGAACGGGACAAAGCC
>VZRX01021966.1:0-23011 GCA_013398075.1 Notiomystis cincta | reverse complement strand
CAACTGCTTTTCTCATGGGCCACAAGTTCATGGGGTGTCATTTTGTTATAAATGACAATNTAAATGACAATACGCCAATAGTTCCAGCATTGTCTTTTATTAGCGTGAAGAGGATAAAAAGCAAGCAAACAGCGCTGGGTGTGTGGGGAGTCACCGCTCTGCCAACACGCACACCAAGAGCAGTAGCTCCTAGGCCTTTTATATCTTTTTCATTCCTCATTTCTTCAAACCCCCTCCCCCCCTTTTTCATTTCCTGATATCCACTTCACATCATTCTTCTTGAGCGTGCTCCTTCTGAGGTTTCCGGGGGTCTTTCTTTGTCTGGTGGTTGTGAAGATAGGATATCTCATCTTCCTTCAGGGTCTTCCTGCTCAGTGTTGTGATTACATCTGGTGGTCGTGAAGATAAGATATCTCACCTCCTTCCTCAGTGTTGCTATTTCACATGCAGATTGCACACTTAAGCAATATTTTAAGGAATATATTGTGGGCTGTTGGCCCATCCTTATTCAGCAAACATACTATTTTGTTCCATGCTTTATTTGGTCTTCAATTCTGTACCCTTTTTTCTTTAATTTCCACAGTTATACCATATTTGCAAGTGGCACAGATCATTTCCAAATTTATCACAATTTTAAGGATAAGCTGTTTTAGAATAAAAGCAAGAGTCTTCTTTCTCTCTTTCTGAAAAGCAAAGTTCATGATCACTCTTGAATAAAAGCAAGGGTCTTTTTCTCTGTTTCTGAAAAGCAAGGTTCTCTCTCTCTGCTCAAGCTTTTTTACCAAATTACAGCTTCTCAGTATCCATGCTCCAGCATGAGCACTTCTATCTCACAAACTGTGGGTGAATCCCACATCTCCCCATTCACATCATGATTTACAGGGAAATATTTTGTTGTTATGGCTCACCATGGCTTGAAAAGGGATCTCAGCTCTGATGCTCAGGGCACTTCCTCCTCCTCCTCCCTCCTCCACACCAACCTCAGTGTTGCCATGTTGTCTTCTTCACGCGTCTTTACCTTCTTTTTTCTTGAAGAGAGGCTGGCGTTTATAGGCTTATCTATTCTGAAATTTTATCAATTAGAAAGTTTTTATAGAGTTCCACATGAACTTGGAAAAAGGTCAGTTCTGTCCGGACTCACATAGGGAACTGCTCGCACTTTCTCACTGCTGGTCTCACTGCCGGCACCACGCCACACCACGCAGGCTGCTGACTCCATTCTGCGACTTTCCTCATGGGGGGCACCAGAGAAAAAACTGCTGCCACTGCTTACATCTTTAAGTTTGCCACTTGGCTGGCTAAAAAGTGGCTAAGCATATAAAGTTCACTGTGAGCCATGCTGAGATGGCAATGACCACATGGCGCTGCCTGGCCACGTGGTCCCGACTGCGTGGCTGCTCGTGGCACTGGGATGGCTCCTGGCGGGACAGCCCTGCCACCGCACCGAAAAGAGACTCGGCCGTCCTCATCTCCAGCCGCAGAACTTGGCCACAGGGCTGCTTGCAGCGCCGGGATGGCTCCCGGCAGCGCTGCCAGCAAGGGCCCCGGCCGCGCTGGGAAGGGGTCCGGTCCCACCGGGAGGAGGCCCAGCTAGGCCCCTCACCAGTCCTCCAGAGGCGAGGGAGAAAGAGCGGTTCTTTGCAGGCTTTTCCCCTTCCGTAAACATGTAATCATAGAGGCGTTTCTAGCTTTTCCAATTGGCTTAAACAGCATGTCTGTTCTCTGAGCTAGCCAGCCATTGGTTCTGCTAGGCACGGAAGAAGGCTCTAGCCCTTCCTCATAGAAAGCTCACCACTGGTGCCCAGCCTCTTCTCTCTTCACGAAAAATCAACTCATATAAAACAACCACACAGAGTTGGCCTACTCCTGTTTACTTTTGGCTGGAAAAGGTCTGATATTCTCCTCATTTAATTGTATTCCCAGAACCTGAAGCTGTATTCCTGAAACTGAACCAGGTGCAATGTAGCTGCTCAAGGAATTTCAAGTTCAGTAGCTACCGGTGTTCTTCTAACAAATTAGTAATAAGAATTGACAGGAACAACAGTTTCTCTGGGCAACCTGTGTGGGTATCAAAACCTGTCCTCAGAGCAGACCCCATCTGTAGACTGCCCAGATGCCAAAGACCTATGAAACCTACACTAACACTTCAAGATATCTAGAGTATAGAGAGAGATTAGACTCCCAGGACTTTCAGTACCAAAGGAAAAAAAAAAAGCCAACTGATGTTCTTCATCAAGAAATCAATATTTACTGACAAATTTTTGTTTCATTGAAAGGTTTATTACTGATCATAATATGAAGAGGGTTTGCTAGTGAGTGAGAAGTGTCTATGAAACTTCCTCAAGAGATTCCAGGAAAGGAGAACACTGCATGTTCCTCTCTACTAAAGAAAGTTGAGGTGTAAGCTTATTCTTCTTTTGCATGGCCTCACACACTGAAAAAGTGGCACTTTTCACAGGGCATCACCTATGAGTAGTGATATATCTCCATGAGATACAGATGCAAAAAGGATCACAGTGTCATTATTTAACAATTAAATAACTACATGATACAGTAAGAGCTGGCAAGGCTTTGCTGACATTTCAGGGTTTGTCAGCTTGTATATACGGGACTAACTGTGAATATAATTATTCTCACTTTCATGCATCCCAGGTTTTAGGGGTAGTTCTTTGCATGAATGACCCTGCCTTTTGCTGTCAAGATGTAGCCACAGGATGCTCGTTTACAAAACTTCTAAGAATGAGAGGAGATACAAGTGAGAGAAAGTCAGAAACCTGGTTTTCAGGTATTAAGGGAAGGCACAGTATAAGCAGTGTGAGTAGTGAAGAAAATTGAAAAAACCTGAGATAAAAAACAGGGACATGATGAACACAGGGCAGAAGAAATACTCAGTGAAACTTTACTTGGAATAGCAAGAAAATGGCCTGAAATAGAAAGTGGTGTGTGTGGTGGCCTAGGGAGCATGATTCTGGCACACACTTCATGTCTTGGTGACTATCTATAACTGGATCTCACTGGGAAGCAGCTTTATACCGGTTCTTGTATCTGGAATGGATCTCTTGCCTCTCAGTAGGTCATCGATGGTAGATTTTGCAATGCTAGAGACCGAAGGTGAGAACAGTGGCAGACACAGCAGGAAGAAATGTTTTTTGCCATTCCCTCTCTTTTACTGTCTTTTACTGTAAGATTTGTAATACTGTTGTCCAGTTACTATAGTACTGCAGCTGAAGGAGCATATAACATTATCAGACTTTGATGGGAGAGAGAAGTAAAAGAAAAAATCTCTTTTTATTGGTTGATTTTTACTTTCTCATGAATGTAAATGAGGAGGTGAATATCTTGGCAGATTTGATGAATCGTGCTATCCATGCAAACTCTCTTCAAGAAATCGTTCTTTCTTTTAAAGGTGCAAGCAGGATTCAGTAGTCAAAAACTAGTCTCCCATTAGGAAGTTGTACATAACTTCTGATACTCTACAGGAAGAAAAGTGTGTTTCAAAAGTCAAGATGGTGGATCAACATGCTGTTGTATGTTGTAGGAAAATGGCTTCTTATTGAATTTTCCACTCCTTGATTTCTTAAAAGCAATATCTGATACCATTTCCATCCAGTCTTTCTCCTCTATTTAATATCCTCCTGGAACTGAATTGCTTCTGTTTGCATTAGACAAGTAGGCTTTGCTCACCGTTTCTTCTATAGCTGTGGTTCATATCTAAGGTAGTTCAGGAACCCATTAAGAGCAGCTATTAATGAAAGCAAGATAATTCAGCCATCCCATTCACACACTTCATTGAATTTTGTGAATGGTTTACTTGCATTTGGCATTTCTCAGCTGGTTTACTCATTGCCATAAAGACTCGTCTTTAGCAAGCATTGTTATTCAAACTCCTTTTAGCTGCCACTCCCAGAATAGTTCAAATTGCATACCTGAGTATCACAGCTATCCAACAATCTGGCCTTGTCTGGTAGATATTTTTTGGACAGAAAAAATTACCTGAGTAAACCATTTATAGACAAGAACAACAACAAAAAAAACCCAACCAAAACTACGATAACATCAATTATAAAGGAATCAAGAAAATGAAAGGATGAATTTTATATGATTATTAAAAATTGTAAAACTGAAAATTGCAGTGAGAACAATAACATTAGAAAATTAAAATTATCTTTTCTTCTACTGCTCACTGATCAAATAAAAAGGGATCTTACAGCATAAACAATACTAAGTACAGATATTTGCTAGTCACTGTTCATCCATCCATTTCAGTCAAATGGCTTTTCTTTTTAAAATTAACTTAAATTTCCTTAGGCCAAGGCTGCAGCACGTTTTTGCTTTTCCAGAAGCAAACTGTTGTTTCCTGAGACTCTTCCTATTCATCTGACATCTCCTATTCACAATGTCAAGTCAGAATTTTTAAAAATAGCAGTAGATAAAGAAATTACTGTCACTGAAGAAAGAGAAGTGTGCACATGGTCTGCTATGAGAGAAATGAAATAGCACTGAGAACCATTCACTTAAACATTTTTCAGTGGTAATGTTTCCCACCTGTTGCTTTAACAGATTAAGAGCTCAAATAAGCATAATTTAAGTCAATCTATCTTTTAAAACAACTTTTGATGGATATTATGGAAATATTCTAACTGGACTGAGATTTTGAGTGAATTACTTCAAATCAAATCTTTTGGCTCCAATAAGTCTAGACAAATTTAAGCACACTGATGTTGGTATTCATATACAAACCTTTACTTTAAAATAATGTGTAAAAGTGTCTTTGTATATGTAGGTGTGTTGGGAGAATCTGCAGCTGAGAAAGAGAAACATTTTCTCAAACTGGGGAACAGAGAAATACTGATGAGTGCTTTTACATTTGCAAAAAGAAAAAGGAAAAAATAGTTACTGTCAGAGAGACAAGCCACACAGCTGCTTGCTTTAGAACACCATGTAACATCAGCGCGGTTTCAGGCTGTGGTTTCTCAGTCTGTTTGTGGCACATGAAAGCACCTGCCAGTGTTCTGCGTCTCACTGGGATCACCTACCTGAAGTGAGCCTTCACCTTGCACTGCTCCAGGGCTGCTGCTGCCACTTTCTGTCTTCCAAGGCCAAACAAACTGGATGAGCTAATGCTGTTCAAAACTCTCACTGCATCCCTCTACTGTGCTGCTCAACACATCTGCTTCCAGCAATGTTGGGTGCAGAGAGCAGAACTGTACTCTGGCACAAGCAGAGTCCGTTTATTTGGGTCCTGTGCAATATTTCATCTTCAGTGCCTATGTATCTTACTCCTGTGAACCATTCATTTACAAACAACTGGGAATTACTTGTACAGAACATTTATGGTTGTCTTTATACTGTGCCCAGGAGGAAAACACTTCTACATTACTTCTACAGGAACAGAAGTACACATAAACCAGACAAAATACATTCCTGCATTTCTTAAAGTTAGTACCCATAAATAAAGATTGGCAGATGCAATGTGTTCTTTCAGTACCCATTAGTAACTGGTCAGTAACTTACCAAAGGAGGACATTAAACCATAGTGTCTTTGTTGTTAAACCACATTTATCTGTTATGAATTGTCTTCCGGAGTTGGTCACTTCTAAAAATTTCTCCCAAGTTGTAGACACATACACATTCTTCCTTGTGACAGCGTTGTTAACAGACAATTTACTGTTGCTTTTTGTGGGGGCTTCTGCTGTTGTTTTAGCAAATCTGCACAAACTGGTACAAGACGTACATATTTGTCATTCACTCTCACCCTTCTGTATTTGTGGGCAGACTTCCTATAAAAACCATTTGCCATATGGGGGTATTTAGTTGTTTAGTAATTATTCTGACATCAAAGTCAGACAAAAGAATAGGAAATTGCTCTCCAGCTGCTGTAAAGACCAGTGCATGGATATTCCCATTAAGAATTTGTCTCTGTGTATTATCACCTATCACTGTGCAGAGTTGTTTACCACCTTCTGTATTTCAGGACACTGGGATATTAATGCTGTCAATGAATCAGGGAATTCTATTGGCCATAGCCTATCATTAACCAGGGAGAGCAAAGGGCCATTTTATGACCTTTGGCTTCTACCTGGGAATCTCTCCCTGAATAAACTAACTGAAGTAATACACGTGGAGGCTTAATAATGATTTTTGGGAAGTTCTGGGATGTTAATTTTCATATTGATTATATGTATTTGTATCCTGTAAGTTCCTTAATTGTTAGTATCAGAAGACATGATATTATGTGAAATCCTCTCCAGCTTACTTATCAAGAAAATACTTACAAAGGGCCCCAAAGCTTAACAACTAAGCCTGGTAGAGATGTGCAAACTGAAAAATACAGGGTATTCACCCTGCTTTCAGTGATCAGCTTAGGACATCCAGCAAATTGCCAGTGATACAGCAGATATTAAGATGCAAGACTTCCTAAAGCCTGCCCTAAGCCATACAGTAGCTTTGAAATACAGCACAAGCAGGATAAAATGAGTGCTGAAGCAAGTCAGAAGCCTATACATGCTGCCTAGTTTCAGGCAGACATATTTTACATAGTAAAATTCCTATAATGTAGAATTGCCCCACAGAAACCTTGTAGAAAGTTATGGCAAAGAAGTAATTATTATTGAACGCTCTAAGTAACAAATAGCATGGGTAGAATGCATTCACATTATTTTTGAGCTTTATTTGGCCACATATAGAGTCAAGCAAGAATCCCTAGAAGGATTTTCCCCATATGTGATGTATTAATTAAGGGCACTATATAATGGCACTAAGATATACTACAACACTCACATTAGCAGCCAAATTAAAATCTGAGAAAAATTGGAAAAGTCAAGATACTAAATTATATTTAGCCTCCACAACCACATACATACAGGAAGCAGAGAAGAATTGAAAGCCCATCACCCAAATCATGAATGCTTTAATGAATATACAATCCTATAGAGAATATGTCTTATAAAGGGAAAGTTTTCTGTAGCACAGCCTACCACCATCATGTTGCATCAGTTATCTGCCTCTTTGACATTCAAAGCTCAGCCCACCTCTGGAAAAGTCAAAGTAGCCAGTGATACTAAATGTCATCTGCATCTTTATGAAACTAGAGCTCCAGAAGCCACAACATTTCACCTACAACCAAGTACAATGATGCAAAATTGATTCAGGAATATCTGAATATTGGTCAGGCTTTGCCTTGCACCCTTACAATGGAAGACAGGGCCACCACTCATTTCTTGGCTGACTGCATACAGCTAAGAGCAAAAATAAAAGCCTGAATTTGCTTCCAAAAGATACCGTTGGGCACAGCCTTAAGCAAAGGTTGGTGTTTAACCTTCCAGTGGGAGTCACAGGAGGTAATGTGTCCCAGAGCCACACCTCAGGGGCCAAACTTAAATACATTGTTTCCTCATTGCTTCAAGGGGATAATAATTTACTACTCAATCAGTAGCATTGCCCATCATCTCATGGTGTGTCTGATGTGAGGCTTAGACTGCTCCTCTTCCATGTTTTCTGTCTGTCTCCATGCTCTGAGAGGGTTGCGAATGTTGCCATGGAAGGTTGCCTGCACACAGAAAGGAATGTAAGTGTCTAAGAGACAGTCTTTCACAATTGCTTTTGGAAGTGTCTATTCCAGATAAGTCACCAGAGAACTGAATCTCCAACTGAATTTATGTAGACATTCTCCACAAGACCTGGCACTTTCCTTATGGTACTTACTCATCTTTTCTATACAATTCAGATTTACTGCTTCTTTGTAATCCTTATCTTACCTAGTTGTAGGCAAAGGTATAGAAGGCAATACCTACACCCTGGAAAACAGTGAGCAAATAAGGCATGGAGGGAAGAAAAGTGTACTTGCCCCGCTCCTTTTATTTGTTTCATATAAATAACCTCAAAAGAATTTATATGCTGGACTTTATTATATGTAAAAATAGTCAGAAAATAGTCTGCAGTATCTTAGGAAGAAATTATTGTAGAAAAATAAAAGAGAAAGCTTATAAAAGTTTGCATAATCCACCAGCATTGATTTAACTAAGTTTGTTTTCCAAACTTTGCTAGAAATTTGCCTTAGTTTTTGTTTTGTGGTTCCTTGCTTGGTTTTCACTTTGGAACTCATCGACCCCAAAAAATTCTCCTGCCATGAAGAAAAATTTGCTTCTATTTTACCAAAAAGACTGTGTACGTGCTTCAATTCTTTCTATTAAACATGAATTACTTTTTACTTTCTCTCTCTCTTTTATTATTTTTAAATTGCAGTAGTCCACTTGCATTATCATCTTTGAGGTAAAGGATTAAAGCAATTTGAAGAAGGGAAAGCAAAAGTATTCAATAAAGTTTTAGGACAAAACCTCTTAGAGATATATACCAATTTCCCATTTCTTTTAAGAAAAAGCTGACTTTGGACTCCGTTTCTGTCCTGTCTTACTGATTGGCAGGGTCAAACTAATTTAAAGAACAGGCTTCTCTGACTTGTTCCTATTACAATAAGTTTTGTTAGAACTCAACACCTGCCACTAGTTTTAGAGTTTCTCATTCTCCTGAACTGCAAGTCGTTTACAGACTTGCAGAATGTGTTCCTGGGCAAAATTTGGCCCAAATACAACACGATTTAAAACTATCATTGCTTCTAGTCTCCTGTGAAAGCCCACTTGGAGTACTGCCTTCAGCTCTGGAGCCCTCAGAAGAGAAAAGACATGGATATACTGGAGTGGGTCCGGAGGAGGGCCACAAAGATGATCACAGAGACAGAACACTTCTCCAAAGAGAAAAGGCTGAGAGAATGTGAGCTGTTCATCCTGTAGAAGAGAAGGCTTTGGAGAGAGCTTGTGGTGGCTTTCTGGTGACTAAATGGGGCCTACAAGAAATCTGGAAAGGGACTTTTTTACAAGGGGATAATGATAGGACATGGGGTACAGACTTTGAACTGAAAGAAGGTAGATTTGGATTGGATATTAGGAAGAAATTCCTTGCTATGAGGGGTGGTAAAGCACTGGAATAGGTTGTCCAGAGAAATTGCAAATGCCTTATCCCTGGAAGTGTTCAAGGCAATCTGTTTTGGTGGAAGGTGTCCCTGTTCATGGCAGGGAGTTTGGAACTAGATGATTCTCAAGGTCACCTCCAACACAAATTATTCTATGATTATTTTTAAAACTCAAGTAGTTTCTGAAATTTTTGAATACTGATCTTGTCCCATCTAGGTCTGTCTCCCTTCAATATGCACTGTGTTCACTCACTCTTACAATTATACATAAGGATTTACGCCTTCCTTGTTCTTTCTATTGATCCTTTTCATTCTCTTCCTTATCTTATTCTTAATCTTTGAAACTTGAAAATAGCTGATGAGCTAAATAATGAAGAGGGGACATGAAATCTCAAATGTCAATCACAATATGGCAGGATGCATTAAAGTTTTAACCTAACAATACATGGAAAAAATATATGGTCTGCTATTACAATTTAATTTCCTTCTAAATCTGTAAAAGAAATAGAATTAACTGGTATGAATAAATCTGGCATAGTTTAGTCATATATATGTTCATATTTGTATGAGAACAAAATATACTTTAGACTGATTGAAACTGCTGTCTTACCTGTCATACAGACTTCATGGCAACTGGATAACCAGTACAATTATGACACTGCAATAGTTACAGAAAGTTGTATATATATATAATAGTTATGAAAGCAATTTGTAACCAATCGGTGAGGACAGACTTTATAATCAGGTAATTTAAAATCTTGTTATTTTTATTTCATTTTTCTGTAGACTGCTGATCTACATTAACAGCAACTGAGGAAGGACACCTTTTGTTATTTATTTTCGAGAGCTTATCAACTTAGCTGAAGCGGGAGAACTTATAAGCCTGGGCATTGCTGGAGTACAACCATTCTTAAGAAATGAACCTTCAATTGATCCAGTTCTGAAACTTTTGAATTTCTCAAGCAAAACATGGGAATATGACCTCTTTCTGAATGCAAAATGTGCACAATACATTACTATTGTAATTCATGTGCAATACAGAATCATAGAATGGTTTGGGCTGGAAGGGACCTTAAAGATCATCTTGTTCCAACCCCCTGCCATGGGCAGGGACATTGTCACTAGACCAGGTTGCTCAGAGCACCATCCAACCTTGCCCTGAACACTTCAAGAGAAGAGGCAACCACAGCTTCTCTGGGCAACATATTTCAGTGCCTCACCATCATCACAGGAAATAATTTCTTTCTAATATGGGGGAAAAGGCCCTCTCCAGCTTTCTTGTAGCCCCCTTTATGTAATGAAAGACTGATCTAAGCTCTCTGGAGATTTCTCTTCGGAGGGTTGAATAACCCCATTTGTCTCAGCCTGTCTTTTTAGGAGAGCTGCTCCAGGCCTCTGATCATCTTCATGGCCCTCATCTAGACTCACTAGCACTGCTTTTATTATGCTCATTTCAGTGACCAGAGAAAAGTACAAAATAGTCTTTATTTTGGTGTCTAATTCATTCCAGGTATAAATCCAGATACCAAAAGTACAGTTGGATGAGTGGGATGTTCTTCCATTTATTTGCCTTTCTACAAGTACCTAAATTCTTTTTCCATACCAGACTTGGTGCATGACAGGAAGTAGAATATTAAACTTTGCCTGATTTGATAGCACACAATGAACAGGTAACCTTGAAACCAAGATTCTTCCACTAGGTAAATCATCATATCCTTGTTCAAATTCCAGTAAGACAGAATTTTCTTTATTCATTTGCTATCTTGAGATGAACAGACGTCAAACTCCAACAATTATTGTTATGCTTTAAAGCTTCTCTCTTATAGAGGTGTATGAGGGAAAACATATTGTCAGGTTATAATCACTCTACTGACTTTCTATTTTTTTTTTTTTGGAGGGGGGTTTTAAGTTTAAATACCTCAAGTATATAAGTTTGGATAATAATGATACTACTACTACTACTAATTCAACACTGAGTGTTCTGAATTTACAGAATATAGTGCTTTGGGGAAGCACCTATAGCTACTCTTATACTATGAAAAATGACTTGGAGTTGAAGAGGTTAGGCCTGAGGGAGAAAAAGACTGAATAAAATTATAAATACCAGTTTGTATTTCATGCTGAATGTATGTTTTAAGTTGTCTGCAACAATTAACATGCTGCATTGCTGACAGTTGTCACACTTGATGTCTCTGTGAAGGACTATGCCTGAGAAGCAATGGGATGGCAAATTAAAGTGGTGATAAAGGAAGTAAAGTCTTGCTGGCAAGACACTTTTTTCTGATTTCAGATACTGAGAATCTGAGCTCACACAGAAAGTGAAATTAGACTAGGATGAGGTGCATCTTAGTGTTTCAAAGATGACTTAGAAAAATTCTTTTCTAAGCTTTTATTTCTGAATTTCCAGACATGCTAGTCCCTAAAGAGATTTACCTAAAAGTACTGGAATTTGACCTGTAATTCCACCAATAGAAATAGCAGTGTTCCATATAGTCTTATCTGGCTACAGGGCACAAGATCACACCAGTTCAAAGGGGGACTTGGTCAGGCTCAAACAAATCTGTCCAACACATTTCAACATAAATTTACATCCCTCTGTAACATCTGCTTGTTCTTCCTCACTCACTAGTGATTTTTCTAAAGTAAGGTCAAATGTCCCAGAGTTCTTCTTAGCTCATCTGTCACTCTCTGCCTGGACCTCTTACATTTATGGGAAAACATACTCTGTAAAACAAACCTTATCTTATAAACTCATCATGAAAGAAAACTAATAAACATGACCAACAAGGGCTCGATCTCATTTGTATAGAATAGTCTAACATAGGAATTCACTAACTCATTACTTAATTAATGAAGTTTCTAAGTTAGATGTTCTATAAATCATAATTTGTAACTCATGCATCTATGAACAAAGTAGTTGCCTAGATGATGATGAGAATGCTCATCCTTCCTCCTTCTCCATGATGCAGGCACTCCCTATATTCCACCAAAAAGCATGAAAATTTGAGAGTCCAGTTGCTGCTGGATCCACCTCAAATTTTTGGGGGGTAAGTTGATGTATTTATACCTTCTAGTTTGGAAGTCCAGTCTATTTCCACTCATTTTTACTGGATTCTGAGGAAACTTACAGAAAACTGCTAATGCAAGGATTCTGCAGGAAATCATAAGCTGTGGGTGATAGTGGCTGCACAGTGACCTTTAGCCATTTCTGCCCAATCATACCCTGCCTATGTGCTGCCCTCATTTTGAGTTAATGGCACTGGTCCCAGCATGGTCTTAGCATGAGCTGTGACAGCCACAATTTGAGCAAGATTCAAGTGAACAATCAGACTCCGTTTCAACAGAATTTTCAGATCATTATTCTGCTGTCAGTGGTAGGGCTATTCAAAGAAAGGCCTACATATTTCTCTACTTCAGACATAAAGATGATTTCTGAAAAAAATTTAGAAGTTCTGGAGATCATTTTTAGAAATGGAACTCCAGCGGACACTGTTCCTTTTTTCTGGCAAACTGTATTTCCTCTTTAGAAACAGAATTTAGCAATATGCAGCCTAATGGCATTTAATTCATGCCTATTTTCATTACCAACTGATGTTATTGAGTGCAATACTTGCAGTGCTATATATATTAGATATAGATGAAAATACAGGATTTTTTCATACAATACCGATACTGAACAGTTACTTGTAACTTTCCTCCAGAAGAAAAACCATATTCAAACTGGCCTGTTCTTAATAATGATTGCGCCATTCTGCAAATTTGTTTTATAAATTCTCAAGCACACAAATAAATTAGGAACATGCATTAGAGCATGCTCTCTCTTGTCTCTGCAGAATAATCACTGTACTTGCAGTCTACTTGTACAGTGTTTTTATTACAGGGAACCAAATTAATATTTTTGAGCACTCGAAAGGAGAGATCCCACTTCCTGTTTCCTCCATTTTCCTTGTCTAATCAAACACTGTTTTCACCTTCTGTTAACTCTGGCACTTGTCTGTTTGCATTGTGAACTTATTCAAGCTAAATACACACATTTTTTTGCTTAGTTAGTGAACTGAATCATCTTAGCATGTGATCAAAGAAGTAGTGCCAAAAGCTGGGAAGAGGCAACTACACAATTGAGAGCACAGAGACAGATCTCAGCTGCAAGGTGACACCCATTTACACACACACATCACACACATAAACACACACACTCCCCATGAAAATTTACTATTGCTGAACTTATTATAGGCAAAGTTATTACTGGAGCACGGCCCTGTGTTGCTGTTGATTTTACTATCACACATCATGGGTCCATAGTTTTTGCATTAAAAAATCTTGTCTAGATTTGGATAGACTTTGTTTAGTTTTCTTCTACAAGTGCCAACAGCACGCAAAGTTGATCCTTACCAGTTATATTGGTTTGCTCTGGCCTGGTTT
Organism: Notiomystis cincta; assembly: GCA_013398075.1. Taxonomy (NCBI): domain Eukaryota; kingdom Metazoa; phylum Chordata; class Aves; order Passeriformes; family Notiomystidae; genus Notiomystis; species Notiomystis cincta. The sequence continues at coordinate 9,621 of VZRX01021966.1, read as the reverse complement.
CTGGTAGCGGGTGGGCCACAAAGATGCTCCTGTGAGAAGCTGCTGGAAGCTTCCATCATGTCCAGGAGAGCCAATGTCTGATGGATCTGGAGATGGACATGCTGCTGGCCAGAACTGGGCCAATGAGAGAGGTTTGTAACGCTTCTGTGATGACATATTTAAGAAGAAAATCAAAACAAAGTCATGGAGTTTTTGCTTCTGGTTAGAGAGGAAGAGGCGAGAATATGAGGGAAAACAACATGGAGACACCAAGGTCAGTGGAGAAGGAGGGAGAGGAGGTGCTCCAGGTGCTGGAGCCGAGATTCCTCTGCAGGCTGTGGTGAAGCCCATGGTGAAGCAGCTGTGCCCCTGCAGCTCATGAGGATCCACAGGGAATGCAGAGATCCACCCACAACCCATGGAGGAGGTGTCCATGCTGGAGTGGGTGGGAGGCTGCGAGCCAGTGGAAGACCCGGTGAAGAGAGATGGCCCTTGCTTCCAGGCTGGAGCAGCCTGTCCTTGGAGGACTGCACCCTGTGGAAGGAGAGACCCATGCCACACTAGTTTTGGGAGGACTGTCTGCCCGTGGGGGAGTTCACGAAGAAACTGATGTGATTTGGCTGCAGCTCGTGAGCGTGGACCCACACTGGAGGAGTTCATGGAGAACTGTCTCCCATGGGAGGGACCCCACAGTCTCACAGGGGATGGACTCCTCTCCCAAAGCAGTGGAAGAAAATCTCAGTGATGAACTGACCAAACCCCCATGCCCTGTCTCACTGCGCTGTCAGTGGAAAGGAGGGAGGAGCTGGGGTGTTTCAAGGGCTTGTTTTACTTCTCATTATCCTCCTCTGATTGTGTTAGTAATAAATTCACTTTTGCAACTTAAGTTGAGCCTGCTTTGCCTTGAAGCGTTTCCCTCCTCTGCCCAGCTGTGTCAGGGGAGGGTGAGCAAGCAACTCTTGTGATGCCTGGCATCTGGGCCAGAGTCAAACCACGACACCAGTTTATTTTGTAATACACTTCATATAATCCAGTACTGTGTAGGTAATTTATTCCTAAAAAAATCGGAAAAAACTTGTAGTCATTTGTGCTGATTAGGTGGGGAAAAGCAGAGGGAAAGAGGTTTTATCGTTAATGGAAGACGCTGTCAAAATAAATATTCAACACAGAGAAGCAGAGTTACACAAAACTGTCGAAGTACCTATCGTCTCCCCTGGCTTATTAAATAAATGCACATAAAATACAACAGTTAGAAAGATATTCAGTAAGTGTGTCTCCTGAAATATGATAACAAAATTTTCAAAAATAAGACAATGGGCTAAAATTCTTCTTTTACCTTTCCTTAGGTGACTTCTTAAAGCTCGGTTCTCTCTAAGAGCTTGAGGTCAAGGTCAACCCTTTATATCTTTTAAGTGCTATATATGTCTGAGTATAGCACAACTACAGTACTATTTTCAGGGCAAAGAGCAGAGAACAGACCTGTGCTGAGCACTGAGAAAATAGCTGGTTGCAACCTTAATAAAATTAAGGTAGGCTCTGCCCTTCCAGGATTGTTATAGCTGACACCATGCTGTTTCTGGGGAAGAGGAAAAATTACTTATTTACCAACATTGACATGAAGAAGCAGTTTCCTTAAGGGATGCATTCCAGGAAATACTTGAATTCTGAAATTACAAGCAGATTTACATTATTTAGGGAAGTTTCATACTTTTATCCCATATCCTTCTGATATATATGCTCAAAAAACCAAGATGATACAATATACAAGCATTGCAGTACAGAATACCTCTCTGCGGCACAGGGAAAAGACTTTCCAAGTTAATTATTCCAACTGAAAACTAGTTAGCCAAGGGTCAGCATTGTGGCTACCTCAGTGTAGAGCTCTGTTTTTGTGCAATTATTCTAACTGTGAAGCAGGGTATGTTACTGAGAGTGGAGCCTGAGCTGATGTCAGTCAAGGCTTGTATTTTTTTTGTATGGCACTGAGCTGCCCTCTGTAGACACACCAGCTTAGTCAGAACTTGCTCCAGCTTTATGTGTAAAGCTGCCCTCTGTGATGGAGACATATCCAAAGTTTCAGGCTTTGGACAGAAGGATCTGCTTTACAGCCCTTATTAGGTTCCATTGTGCTGCACCATTATCTGGATGAGTCTATTGCCCATTTAATAAGCCATTTTTTAAGCACACCATGGAAAGCAGCATGTTGCAAGTTCACCTCTGCTTGCTGTTTGAAGCAGTATAACCCAAGCAGTTAAAAGTGTCCTAAAGGAGTCAGGGACTCACTAGACGTGAGAGAAGTCATGCTGCACATATTTACTGGTAATAACCAATTATTCAGTCAGCATTAAGTTACTCATAATTGAGATAAAGCAGATAAGTGGAATGGGTACAGCATTTCAAAGGAGTTCTAATAGTCCACTAGCTCAGAACACTACTTGGTTTTGGTAAAATACATGAACCATCAGTCCAGTGGAAAAAGGAGAGATATAGACTATAGTCAAGAAACTGATAGAGAATCAGAAGGAGAAAGGTGATTTTAAAGCAGGCACTCTACCATTAAAATTGACAGAACTGTTGAGTAAAATCTGAAAAAGGGCCCACTGTTCATTGAAAAAACCTTGGAGGCTTTGATAGAGTTTCTAGAATATCACTGTGTCCAACTGGAGAGAAATCTTGACAATCCCTGTTGCACAAAAGCATAATGTACAGGATACAAAACTCACAACAGTTGAAAACAGAGATACTGTTACTGTTTCTCCTACATATACAAGCTGTATATTAGCAGGAATTCACACTAAGAACATTCAAAGATGTATGCACAGAACAGGCAGCTAACCCCAAACCTATTTCGTTTCTTTTCAGAAGGCATTACCCTGTGAAGTCCTATGGCATGGACTTTCAAGTCTATGGAATTCCAGTCCATCGATATAATCATATTCAGATGTGTAAAGTGACTTGTAGGGTTTTAACCACCTGATAACTGAATATTTCCATGTGAAATTGCCAAGTTAATACAGGTTTACATCTCTTCACTACTGCTTAGCATTGTTGCAAATTCTGTGATGAAGAATTGAAAAGACAACAGAAACACCAGGAAAATCACACCAGACCCAGACTTTGGGTCTATCAAGCACACTTAGGAGATGCTGCACAAAAGGGAAAAAGATGTGTCAGAAACAACAGACCAGATTCAAAGCCAGTTAATACTCAAACCCCCATAATATCATGTCTAAAAGGAAATACACCAACAAAGAAAAAAATGCTTGCCAGGCACTAACACACAAGCAAAGACATATCTCAGGTGGTACATCAGGCTTAAAGAACACAGCAGCAGCATTTACGAAGTTATTGTTTTGTTAAGTAGAAATAAGATATATTAGGTTCAATGTATTTTAAATATCATTGCTCAGAACAATGCTTTTCTCTTATAACTAAACTGAAGTAGAAGCAAAAGACATGGGTCATCTTTACACATTTTCTGGTCAGCTATTTTTTTTACTTTTCTAGAAGTACGTGAGTTACTAATAGTTTAGAAAGTTTTCCATTTTCCTAGATGAATTGCACAATACTGCTCACCAACAAATGAATGAACAAGAATTTGAAGTTGTGTTTCATAATCTAGGTTCTAGCACTATACATACAATTACTGGCAATAAAATTTTTTTTATGCTTGAGCAATAAATAATGTTTTAAACTTGAACAAATTATTTCTTGCAACGTTATATGCATGTCATGGCTTGTAAATATTCTTGTATAAATGATAAGCTATTCTGAATAGAAACATTTTCCCATTCATCATCTGTACACATCACATCATCTTTTAGCCAAATTCACATTACAATCCAATTAAAAGTCAAAATTTTAAAAAGTAATCAATAAAGAATCTAGGTGTCTGAGTGATATGTTTCTGTCTCTACCTATGCCTAGATTTCATTTAAAGTCCCTTGGATTAAAAACGTCTATGATTGCCATGATGAGGATATTTAGACCTTATTTACAAAAAGAGAAACTGAATGATACTCTTACTTAGATCTTGTACAGAATTTTTTAATATGCTGTGGAAAGAGTTCTAAACCATTATCATTTGCATATCAAGATACAATGACATAAAGAAGATTGCCTAAATTTCCTGGCTACCTCAAAAACCAAGCTCAGAGCAGACCAGCCTGCTCCCTGTCCCAGTCATGGCTTATGAAACTACAGGCTCTAAGGAGGGATGGCTGCAGGCTGTGCTGTGCTCTTAAGCAATGCAGAAGCATGTCACTTAATGCAGGACATGTGACAGGAAACCCTGTCACCAAATGCAAGTGAAACTGCATCTCTCTGCCATTACTATGCACCTTATGAAAGTGAGCCAAGGTATTTGGGTAAAGTTATATCAGCTGAAAAACTGTCTAGAAAAGGAAATTGTTTTTTACTTTTTCTATAAAAATGCAATGCTTCACCCAGCTTTTAAGAACTGGATGAATCCCTTGAAGTCTGACCTTAAGTGTGGAAGCAGAGGTGCTCTGTTACAGTACACACAACAGCTGAACTATCTAAGTGACCTAGTGACAGCAGAGCTGTGAGACTTCTAACAATTCCAAGAGATAAAAAGAATTTTAAAAAAGCCACCATTGTTCTCGGTTTGCATGATGTAAACACAAAAAACCCATCTGTAAACACAGAGAAAGGATTTCCCGAAAGTTAGGTGGGGTATTCAAAGCTTACATCTGAAACAAACTGAGCCAAAAATACAAGAATTCTTAGGACGTTTAGACTCTAATACAAGGAGATATGTCTGTGTCTGTATGTGCACAAGTGAGTAAAATCCTAAGTGCTTTCTACCTCTTAATTGTTGCAGAGATTGTAACAGTGTTTCCTGTTACTAATATTTATGTACTTTCTTTTTGAAAGTATTAAACTCTGGAGCAGGAACATTCTTGGTTTTGTCGACTTTATCCAAGTGTCTGAATCACTGAATATGCTGTCAACTGCCTTCCTAGACATCAGTAAATTCTATTTCTGATACTAGAATGTAAGAACATATTAATTTTGATATTTTAATCAACAAACACTGTGTTCTCAAGAGAGTACCCTGTAACAATTTGTACAGCTTGCAATGGAATCCTCAGATCAACAGGAGCTGGTTGTGCAGACTTGGCAATGATTAAATGCAGTTCATGTGGAAGTTTAAAAATGCATTTTTTCAAGCTAGCTAAATGCATATTAAATGGAACTGAATTGTGTACTTTAGGAGGCCTTTTAGGAAATGGGAATGAGAACTTCCTGAAATACATGATTTTATAAGAGAACAGTATAATAGGGAAGAACCTTATTTAGCAAAGATGGCTTATCAGTTCCCCCTTTCTCAAATCTCATGCCTTCCAGTTGCAGATGACCAACAAATTCCCAGCACCGTGATTCATCAAATCTCATTGTGGGTGAAATGTTTCCATTAGGATCCCAAGTTTCTACTAGGAGAGATGTCTGGACCACTGGATCTCTTTTGCTTAGAGTACCAAATCAAGAAATTCTGATTCAAAGCCAGACATCTGATACAGAGAAATGCTCATAAGGCTCTTGTTGAAGGATGGAAAAATAATGATCCCAATCTGAAGTTCTCATGAAAAACTCTGATACCAGGTTTTTTCAGCATTTCTGTAATTATGATCTTGCTAAAAAAAAATTTTGCTAAACAAAGATCTTTTGTTAAACAAAACAAAAAAATCTCACTTTTCCCATCCACATAGAGATGGAGAGAAACTGTCTTTAAACTCTAATGTAGTTCTAATCAGTGCTGCAGCATTGTGATCATGTGAGTGTTACAATTAAAGAAAAGCACTAGCTTATTGCTCAAGCAGAAGTCCTTGGCTGCTTTTTCACAAACTAAGTGAATTACTCAACTAGTTGAGTTGAACACTAATTCAACTTTTTTTTTTTTCCTTTTAAATAAAATAACCTTTTGCTCTACTAGTGAGAAACCAAAATTATCCTTAACTCCTGAAAGGATACAAGTTAGTAACATGTCCACATATCTGACAAATTTATTTTTTCAGGAGGCAGCATTTGCCTGAAACTTGTCTCCATTGTTTCTTTGCTGACAAAAGACCATGCCCTCCCAGTTATATCAGCCGATTAATGAAATATATTTTTAACTGAGGCAAATGCTACTTTTTCCCCACCTGTCATTTCATTAAGTCTGGAACTGCTGTCAGCTGAGCTCTTTTCACTTGTTTAGCACCTGCTGAATCTGCATTCAAACTGAATAGCACCTGAAAGACAATGCTGATCTCTGAACTATCCCAAGTGAATTCTCTATGGTCAAGAAAAAAATTGGATTAGATAGGCTCCAGATCCATTTGCAAGGACTATAGGAACAAAACCCCTGCTCTGCCTTAGGAATTATCAGTTTCCTGGGCCAACCTCAAGTACCTCCAGAGTTCATGACAATGAAGGAGGAACAATACCATCTTAATTACTCCTCACACTGGTCCCAATGTTTCTGATTGGGTTTTTAAAGAACTATGTGCCAGTAAATAGCACAATCGACACATACATAGTGTTCAATACTGAGTGCTTCCATCTACCAAGACAAGCATGTCTCAGTAGATAGAAGGGACACTACAGTGAGAATCTAGACTCATCACAGGACCCTTGTCTGCCTCACAATCACTCATAGATCACAATTATTTGCTAGTTATGCCCCATAGCACTCTGGTATGTTCATGCCCTTTCCTCATCTTAAAATATAAAAGAAAAACTGAAAACACTGTGAAGTGTTTTTTGCTGCTAGAGCTGTTCATTGTGTTTCCACAGCTTGGGGCTAGGTGGGTACACAGAATGACAGAAATAACTTAGAATCATAGAATCACAGAATATGCTGAGTTGAGAAGTGAACTATCAGGGCCACCAAGTCCAACTCCTGGCCCATATTGAAGACAGAGGCAAAAGAACGCATTAAACACTTCTGTTTGTCTCTGTCCCTGTTTCTGAGCTGTCCATCCTCATTCCTACAATACGCTGTAGCTGTCTTTTGCCATTAATACATTTGAAAAAAGCCTCTTTTTATTGCCCCTTCACAGCTCTTGCCAGTTTCATCTCCAACTGAGCCTTGGCAACACAAATTTTCTCCCTACACTGGCAAGTGTATCTCGGTATTCTTCCCAGGTCACCTGACCTTGCTTCCACTGGACATAACATTAGTTTTCCATCTTCTTTCCAAGAGAAGATCCCTGTTCAGCCAAACTGTCCTTCTGCCTTGTTTGCTTGACTTGTAACATTTAGGAACAAACCATCTTTTTATACCGTAACACTACTCAGAGCTGCCATAAAATTATTTTTTTTAAGGGCAAAGAAAAAGAACCAGAATGAATTCTTCAAATTACTATATAATGAAACACTTTTATGGCATTTTTGCACTTATACCATTCCTATACTAATGCAAAAGTTTTAGTTCTGATTCTAATGTTTATGACACAGCCAATCTTTGGAAAATAAGAAATTCTGTCTTCCTGGAGCAGTATGTTTGTTCATGTACTCCGCATTGAGTGTAAAGCTCACAGTAAAACAAGCTCAAATGGGATCACGATAAAAAGTATGAATAAAAAGGATAGGGAGTGTTCATACAAACAGCTCTGTAAAAAGATTTTAGAGGCTGTAAATAGCAACAGGAGCTAGCTGACCACTAGGAGCCAACTATTCCTGCTTGGGAGTAGTAACCTACTTGCTTATCTCACCAGCTAAGTGATTTACACATAAAGCATGGATGTATACACTTAGAGAAATATATAATCTCCAGAACAAGCAGTGCATTGCAACAAAGTTTGCAAAGTTCTAAATATTCCTTCTAGGAAATCAAGACGTGTATGCACATGAGGTAAACACTTACATAGGGTGGGAAATATCAGTTTGTTGTGGCAGTGGATAACTTCTTGGTGTCTGCTGAAGTTTAAGTTCTCTTTGTGTTTCAGGAACTTGACATTACAAATGTCAGGAAGGTCAGACAGCCAACTATGCAGAATGTGTGTGAAGGGACTAGTCTAGAAGCCAATGACCTGTCATATTTTTAGCCTAACAACAACTTCAAAGATACAGTGCTCACTACAAATATGTCATTGATGCTGCAATATTCATCCCGACTGGCAAGTTGCACAGGACCTAGAACTGCTTGAGTTGTTGTGGAGCAGGGTCACAGCAAATCATTTCGACATCTTGGGCAGCTTGCCAGCTCTTGCCTAGGAGAACTTTTGCTCTCTACAGGCCTGTTTTGAACAGGTGTAAGGAGAATTTGAGGCGAGGCCAACACAGTTTTTCTACCTCCTCTCTCCACTCAGAGAAGCAAATCTTCAATACTGTGCCTGACATAGTAGGAATGATCCATGTTTGCTGGAGATGTGGAAGATACCTATGTGAGTGGGACAGCTGGTCACTGTTTAGGAGTCAAGGGTATCTAACTATCCAAAGCCAGATTTTGTCTTTACAATTGCAGTGTTCACATAGAAATGACCTATTACAGGGTGCTGCTCACCAGTGACCCACCTTGCCTCTGTCATGCTTATCACAGCAGAGGGAGTAGAACACTGTGTGATATGTCTGTGACCATTGTGCTGGACTTTACTAATTTTTTGTTATATGTAACAAAACCCCACCTGACTTGGTTTGTACAAAGCTTGTTGTGCACACTCCTGCCCAGCAGGCCTGACTAACAAATTCATTCAACCTTGAAGCTCCTCTGTCATTAGCAAACCTTCCTTTCTATTGGTCTTATTGCCTTCTTGGTTCTATTACCCTCGTTCTTTTTCATAGTGAAGTCAGGCAGTAAGGAACAAATTATGATGAACACAGGTAGTTGTTGCCAACATATACAAAGTGGAGAGTAACTTGTGAATCAGGATGACCTGCAAAGGAAGGCAGTGGCTTAAGGTTCAGTCAAAACCAAATCATTTTATAGAGCTGACATTCTCTAAATCAAAAACTCTATTGATTGTCAAAATGTTTGCTGGTTTTTTTAAAACTCTATACCCAAAGGTTCATAAACAGAGAAAAATCTTCCTCTGTGGTATACCAGTGTTGGTCCGCATATGGAAAATTCACCTGCAGTAATGAGATATATAGGAAAGACCAAGACATAATACAGTGTGACTTCTACAAGACTGAAAGACCGAGATTCTAGAAGCAAAAAAACCCAAACATGTTCTCTTTGATTGCTGCTGGATGTCTTTTGCAGAAGCTCAGGAGAGCAGGTAAGAAAGAACCTTGCAAAGGGAGTAGGGGAAAAGCAAGCCTGGTAAGTCAGAAAGGAGAACTCAGCAAAATGAGACAAAATCAAAAAATGATTAATGTATTGTACTCATCTACTGATATTTATTTCAGCTTTTCATCATGTCGACGGTTTTAGAGAAATTTTTTCCTCTTTAAAAATGCTAATTATCCAGTACTTAAGGAAGACAATGGCTGAGCCCGGCAGGCATGTGGGTGCGGCACCTCCCTGTCTGGGGGTTCCGCAGGAAGGGACAGAGACACCGCGGGGGGTGGAGCTGGTGGAGGCTGGGACACAGCCCGGTCCCGCTTGCCGGTTCGGCCTTCCGGAGCCCCGCCCTGGCCCTGCTGTGGCTGCTCTCGGCTTTTCGGAAGAGGACGTGTGTAGCTGCAACCGGAGGA
>VZRX01021965.1:21919-39829 GCA_013398075.1 Notiomystis cincta | reverse complement strand
TTCCCAGGCGACAGCTCCGGGTGTCTTCCGAGACCAAGAGCTGCCCCTCTCCATTTTTTTCCAGCTCAATTCTCACGGTATCTCGGCCCCTTTCCGAGAAACCCTCAGACAGAGAAGTGCAGCCAGATGCTTCCCGGGCTTGGCCACTTCTTTTGTTCTCCTTATGTATCTCATTACCATTTCTTAGGAATTTTGTGGGACAAAATTCTCTAACAAAAGGGGACAACTTAACCTTCAACAGTGACTTACCATTTGTTCACATCAAGAGCTCTAGCTTTGCTGCTGAAAACAAAATAACCACACAGCAGACTCTTTGACCTGCGCTCCAGCACTGAGCCTCAGCTCAAACCAGGTTTAAAGGAACCCCCCAGCAGATGTTCATAAGTGCCAACTAATCAAAGACTTTGGGGTATACCAGATCAGGACAGAAAGGCTTGTAAGTAAAGATTTGGCGTTTGAACAGGAAATGTTATGAGTTAAAAATGTCAGTTTGAACATCAGTGAGATTATTGCAACCTGTAGCTGAAGTTCACTTACCCAAAGAGCTGTGGTTAATAAATATAAAAAAAAATTAGATTATTTCTTTCAAATTGCTGCAACCAATCTTCCTTCCTGAGAACTTACAATTAATGAATATGAGCCAGGTGAGCAGCAAAAGGCCTGCCAAACAGGTGGAGCAGCACACAGCTGTAATATTGTCAAGAATCAACAGAAAAAAGGACAATATTAACCATAATCACTGAAGAATCTTACTCTGCCTGGGTCTTATCTTACTTTTTTTGTCCTCTTTCTCCTTTCATTTCTCCTTGGTTTTTGGTTGGTTGGCTTTTCCCTTACTTCCAATCCTAACTGACCATCTAAACTCCCACAACCAGAAGAAATGTCTGGATTCTAAGAATGTTGAAAGAATTGGTAAGGTCCTACTTATAAAAGGTATTACAATCAGGTATTCATGCTCTCTCTTCTTTCCTTAAACCTTTGCTCCTCTGTAAGGCACCAATGTGTTCCCTTTTTTTCCAGTTCCTATATGGTGGGCTTTGCAAAAATGATTGTTTTATTTTCCTCACTGCTCTTTTATTTTCCTCTACTGCTCTTCTTTTCTCCTATTCTTTTTGGTTTCTATTTTCTTCTTATGGCAGGTCTTTTTCCAACAAGAATTTTTTTTTTCTGATGTGACTTAGGAGTGTTTTAGTGGTCTTGACTTTTGTACAATATCCCAGCATTGTTTAAATTAAATACTATAAATTGACTGTCTCTTGTAAATATGTAATATGGTGTCCCAGGCTGCTAGGAAAAAAAAAATCATAAATCAAATTCAGCCAAACTTCACAAGTGGAAAACATAAAGTATGAACTTTATTGATCATATCTATATCTATGAGTATTCACACAGCAGTTATTAAATTCCTGAAATCCTATCCTAAAATAGATTGTAATCAGAGCACAATCTCTGGCTGGTTTCTTGGAATATTTTTTTTTTCCTTTGCTTCATTCAAGATCTAGATTTGGAACTTGGCAGAAATGTCCCTTGGCAGGCTATTACTGGTAATGTTATATTAAATGACATCGGGGATGAAACAACTCAGATTTGATTACCACTACAGTGTATTATTCCCGGAAGCAGGAGGGAATGGTGTATGCACTTGGACATGGTCTACATACAGTCTAAGCTGAATCACAAGAATCAACCAAAAATTATGTAGAATCAAGTATGTTAATTAATCAAAGTATCTTTGATCTCGTGACGTGCTTCTTACACTTAATGAAAGAAAAGTTCTGATAGTCCTATGTTGTGGGCTGCTAAGAAATAGAGATGTGTGGGCTGTCAAATATCTTCTGTGACAAAGATCTCATCAAGTAATTATCTGCAACAAATGTTGGGTCCAATTTCTGCTACCCAGACCCTTTTAGAATTCACCAGAGGGTGATTTTGGCAGCCTGTCAGTAGGAAAACAAGAGAATGAGTCGGGAAACATTAATAAAAGTTGAAAACAACAGCTTCTGAAACATTTGAATCGTCATTCACATGCATGCAAAGAGGCTGCCTGATGAAAAAATAAGAAAGTGGGCTGATGGGAGATAACAGAAAACCAGAAAAGAGACATTGGAGAGTTATATTCAGAAACCTGATGTGAAATTTAAACTGTTCTCTTTTTTTCTCAGCTTTTTCCAAGCGGCATCTCCTGCAAACCCAGAAAAGAAGTCCTGGCGCCCTTTATCCACATACACACACCTGCTGTGCTTAAATACCCACAGTAGAACGGATCCTCATTTTTGTTTGCTTTAACTGAGAAAATCATTAATTCCCAACTGAGAGAGGAGGAAGGCTGTAATAGTCCTTCTGAGAAAACAAAGCAGAACAGGAATGCAGCTACAGCCACTGCAACCAGCTAACTTGGCAAGGAGAGGGAGGAAATCCTGGTACATCACTGGGACAATGCACCTTCCATCTCATCTTCTGTGTTGCCACATACAAAAGAAACATGCTTATAACTCTGTGCAGATGCAAATGAGAGATTTGAAAAAGAAGGATCATGCTTTGCAGGAGGCTGTTCTCATGTGCATATTGTCAAAGGTTTGGTCTTCTATCACTGCAACATTTTGCAGTCTTCCTCCTTATTATTTTCTTCCTCTTCATTTTTTTTACCATTTTCCACTTTCATGGAAATAAAATATTAAAAAATCCTGTATATAGGCAAAATTATCATAAAAAATAAACCTTATTTTTCTTCTACTAAAGACCTTTTTTGCTCTATATATGTTGTTCACAAGAACAACACAACATACCAGAGCAGAGGATTTTCAGCCTAAAAGATACTTTTTGTTATACAGCAACTAAAAAACGCTAAGACAGTTGTTGAAGCATTAAGAATTAAGAATTTGGGATGGAATTTGCAGAAAAGGCAAAACCATTGGCTTGAGTACATCTTGGATTTAGACTCCTGTTTTCTAACTATAGCAGTAGTAAAAGTTTTTAATGACAAAGCTAATGATAGTTGTAGTTCTTTAAAAGTTTGTGAAAGTACTAAAATGTCCTTAGTCTAAGGTAAACACTTAGATCTTCAAAACATCACAGAAAGGTTCCAGATTTTTAAACTTGTGCCGTAAATTGCTGTGACTTGTGTTTTAGCCCTAGAGGAGTTCCTAACATTGGCTGTGAGGCAGTGTATGTGTTTGTCCTGTCCATCTCTATTTTGGAAGCTGTGATAGCACTGATGTGCCATTCTAGAGGTCTTAAAAAATCCCAGTGTCTGTTGCATGGAAAAAATTATAAATATTCCAACCTTTATTTTAATGTTCCATTTTCCTGAGGAAAATTTTCAGCTCACTACATGTAGTAGCTAAATAAGAATAGTCAAAAACAAAGCTTAAAATTTACTGGTTTTTATTTCTAAAAATTTCAGCAGTAGTTTTCCTTAACCTGAAAATCCAGACAAAGGGATTTATTTGGGTGACTGCACAGCTCTGGATCCAAGGGCAGCTCAACTTTGCCTTTCTGGCTTCGGTGCAGCTCCTGCCTGCTGCCAGTGTGTTACGGTGCGCAACCCGTCACCGACTACTGCGAGGCTGCTGCAGCAAAGGTCTGGGGAGGAGGCTGAGCTGCACAAGGGCAAATGGACTCACCCACAAGAATGGGTCCAAGGGATGGGAGCATTAAAAAAACCTGCAGATGTTGCAAAGGCCCAAGGTCACAAAATTGTTCTTAAAACATTTCTCTTTTTTTGGCTTTTGCGATGGCAAATTGTAAATGTTAAGGGAAAAAAGACTAATCAGCATTTTAACATGGTAAGTTTCACTTTTGCTGAAACTAGTTTTGCTTCACACCCAAAAAAGAAGCCCAAACCAAACAAGTGCTTTAGAGATTTCTTTCTGGTACTGTCATCAGAACTTAATTTTGTAGCATATCCTTTAGATATCAGCCAGAAACAGCTAAGTGGAATCAAGATTACATTTCTAAATGTCATGGTTCAGTATTTTTACTTGAGTTAAGACTAATCAATTGGTGTAACATTTCAAAGTTACATGCTCCTGAGATACACTGTCCAGAAAATTTAAAAATAAGAAAGCCTTAAATAATTAAAACCTTAAATATTAAATTCTTGCCATGCACAATTTCAATCCCAGGGTTCAGGATCAAAGGAAATCATCTTTGAAAGGTAACGTTTTTAGCATTAGATGCACAGTTCTTACTTCTGCTGCAAAAATTACAGACCTCCTGCCTTATTATTAAGAAATGCTTGCATATACTGCCATTTGCATAAACTTGTATTCTGTACAGTGTATCCTCTGTACTTTACAAGACTTTATTCCAGACTCTAACTGAGTCTAAATGGAGGTCTTGATCATACTGCTATGTTTTGTGACCTAATTACCTCAAAAAACTCTGAAAACCAAAGCACAAAAAGCTGTTTAAATAATATAGCCAAAATACTTAGAATTAATTTCTCTTTCTTCCCTAAATTGGCATGCCACAAAAATACCACAGCCTGCTAGATCAAAACTAACATTTTCTACAATCTTTTCCCTCATGTTTTCAGCAGAATTTTGGTGATTGATGTAAAAATCTCTGAATATTTGATAATTTCTTCCAACTTTCAGAATCAAGGAGGAAAGATGAGGAAGTGATATGAAAATTCTAGTTGCTTTTCCTTTTTTATTTAATTTCTTCTAACTTTTCATTAGCAGCTATAAGAACAGAAATGTTGAAGTAGCAAAAGAAAAGATGATTTTCACAATAGCTATGGTATGCCTGAAATCATGGTGAAGCATTTTTTCAAAATCTTGTTAACCAAAAGGACGATTCCAGATAAGCATTTTGTGGGATTTATTCATCACTGTACAGCTAGCTCTGAGTTTATTCTAATTCCATATTCCATTAAAATTCTGTTGTATTTGTAGTGTTATTGTATAGGCACTGTACAGTAATTTCTCAACATGCTCATTTCTTCTTTGAACTATGAAAGTTTCATCCTTCTGAATCAGTACCTATGGCTTGAACAAGCTGAAATGGCCAGGTTTCATACTCTACTTTTAATGTAGGCAATGAGATAGAGTTAAAAAAATTAATATCTACCATTAGACTCAATCCTACACATTGCAAGCCACTAATATTAAAAATCACTTTAGCAGGTAGGCAATGAGATAGTTCTCACATGAGCAGGTGCTTAAACAAGACACCCAGTAAAAGTCTATAATCATATCAGAAATACCTAATGAGCTGTAAGTTTCTCTTAATTTTCATGGAGGAAAAATTATATATATTTAATTTACTTAAATGGAGTTAGTTCTAGACAGTGGAATGCATCCAGTGACATTAGCATTTTAACAGGACTTGAGTTGAACATTTATATTTCTTGTAAGTTTTAAAAGTCATCTTACTCCTTTGGTTAATAATAAACTTTTGAAGTTTTTAATCTATTTACATTAAACAATGTTCACTTTTAAATATGAAATCCAGGTATTTAAATTTAAAAGTTTACAATAAAGACTATTGGATCTTGGGGAAGTAATCATAAAAATTTATATTTTTTGTGATGTAAAACTTTAGCTGTTTCTTTAAAGGTAGAGAAAGACAGGAAACAGTGACTAGAAAAGTAAGAATTGTAAGGGAAAAATTCAATCTCCTTGTCATATCACTTGAAGTAAAAGTGCTGTTAGTTTAAAAAATAAAAGTAATAATAAAAAGACTAATATGTCATCTGGGGTAAAGCAACATAACTCCAATATTTAACCAGACCTACCTTTGTTTAGGCAACAGCTAAAGGTGCAGTGCTATGTCCACAGCGAAGATGGGAATTCCTTTCCTGCAGCTGCCAAAGTCCCTGTTGTTAATGACCTGCAGGGACACACTTGCAATCTGGATGGGGTGTCAGTGAGACCACCCAGCATGCACTGAATTCCTAGAAAATGCATTGACAGAAAAATGGGATTTTCTTAATTTTTGTTTCTGATGCGGGGCCTGAATGCAATGAATGAAAAATTAACTGTACAATTGAGAAAAATCCGTCGAAGAAAAGGAGTTCAGAAAGCCAAGAAAGAGAATTTGAGAGGAACAGCTCATAATCACATTCATTAGGGGTAAAGAGAGATCATTTCACTGTCAGCTTTAATCAAGTCACACTGTACTCTGTGGACAGACTTCATGACTGGATTTTGACAGGAAAACATACAGTTGAACAGAATGCAATATAAATTATGTGACCACTATATGCCTTGTATCTGGTCTGGGTTAGAGGAAAAATGTTTTTCAGTTATTGATAATGAGATGTTCTCACTAATTTTCATATTTTTCCTGCATTTGTTATTGTGCAGTCCAAATAATTGTCACATTATACTTAATTTTTTAAAAAAATAATTGTGTAAAAGAAAATCTGCTAATATGAATTCCAGTAAAATTTGTTTGAAAGAAGCTATGGTAGAGACTATAGCAGTAAAAAAATTTAATCTTCTTGTTAATGGCATCAAGTCTGGTTAAGGTACAGGCTGGAAATGACCAGGATAGACATCTCATAATCACATAACCAAGTGCAAGTTATCAAATTATAGTATCACTGTAACTGAGAAAGGTTTACATTACTTGTTTTAATTATTTTTTCTAATAAAAGGCAAATTTGCAGACTTTATGATAGCCGAAACCCTTCCTTTGAATATCCCTTGCCTTGCCTTGCCTTGACTTGCCTTGCCTTGCCTTGCCTTGCCTTGCCTTGCCTTCCCNCTTGCCTTGCCTTGCCTTGCCTTGCCTTGCCTTGCCTTCCCTTCCCTTCCCTTCCCTTCCCTTCTCTGAATATTGCATATCTTATTAAGCTCTAAGAATGATAAGGGCATGGAATTCAGTAAAGGGAAGGAAGGGGTCAACATCTAAAAAATAAAAGGCAAAATTAAAAAATGTTTTTGATTTCAGTGTTGCATTTTTTTCTGAAATGTATTCTTTAATTTAAAAATCAACTTTGAAATTCTATATGCAAGTTATTTTAAAAGGTTGCAATCAGTTCTGATATCAAATCCATGCCTTTAGTATCAAATAGGGCATTTCATGTGCACTTGTTCTTCTGCCCACAGGATCTGTTTTGATCTGCCTACGTTTCAGTAACTGCAAGAGCTTTAGTGTAGAAAACTGGAGTACTTTGGTATTGGCTAGGAACACTGAGGCAAGGTCTAGATAACTCGTGGGTCAAAACTTAATTTTCCCTTAATTTCTGAACACTTGGCTGCCTTTCCTGTACTCTGTGTTCACTGTGCTGGAGTTGGCTATAAAGGGGGGAAAAAATCAAGAAACATTACTTAATGTGTGAGGCCAAACTACCATTGTAATGGATCCCAGTAGGACTGCAGAGCCATTTTTCTTCTCCTCTGATTTTCTGTGTTCATGAAGTTCCTGTGTTTCTACTGCCAGCTAGAGTGATCAAGTGCCAAAAGAAAGGATTCTGTAAATCTTTTAACACAGATAAAAAGCTGCATGTTATTTATAGAGATGAAGAAAGTCTGCTCTGCCCTTTTCCATCTTGAATTGTGAGATACACCAATGCAACAAGATCTGCTCTTGTGCAGTACTTTTCTCAGTATTTCACCACACGTATTTTTACTTTTGGGGTGGGGAAGCTTTTCTCAGTAACGTTTGTGAAAGAAATGGAAAAATTGGTACATGTTTGCTTTGTGACAATCTTCTATTTTGTTGGATGAACATTATCGGTTTTCTGTTTCTTCTCCATCCCTTCCACCCTCGGTAGAGAAAATCACGATCCCAAGGATCACAGCTGGGACAAAATGGACAGGGAAAAGACAGATCTACCAAAGGACAGGTGAGAGGGTGGTTTGCTACGAGGCAGATTTTATTCATCCTTGAACCTATCTTCTCTCTCTCTACCACAGCTGACCTTTAAAGCCAGCTCTGGAAAACACTGAAAAATTCCAGAGGGGGAAGCACTACTCTCCCAGTGCTCCTGTTACCAGGATTTTAAAACTTCTGATATTGTTTATTGCATAACAACAACCATGAAAAAGGTTATCTCTCTTGCCAAACAATTATTTTCTATTTATTAATAGTGCTTTTTATCAGCATCCAGAAGAACAACTCATTTGCATACTTCCCCAAGGTTTATGGGAGCATTAGCTTAACTGCTTCAAAAGCCCATTCATCAAGTCATTGCTTTAGCTCTGGTGAGGCTCACAGCTGCATGATATAGTAGAAAGCCAGGTTGGGGTAAAGGGTTACCATAACTTAGGATCACATTTTGGGCAATCAACTCATCCATTCGCTCCAGCATTTATGTGTAAACTTAAACCTGTCACATGTGGAGAACATTGCCACATTTCAGCAAAGGCTTATTAACTGCTATTCCTCATAAGTTTAAATTAAAAGACAGACTTACTCAAGGTTCTGTCCTCGCACTTTTGAGGACGCAATTTCCCACAGTCAGGTTTGTTTATTGGCTTCACCGTGACGACTCTTGGTAAAGCTGCTCGTGTTTGTTATGTTCACAGCCGTTTTTAATGTGGTCTCTTAAATACCAAATACAGTCATCTGAAAATTAAACACAAGGGACACAGGGTAATGATAAATGAAATTGTGTCAAGTGGAAGAGATATTTAGTCAGCACCAAAGGAATTAAGGTTTGACTCTGCATTATTTAATTAACAGTCTGCAAGAGGGGTTAATAAATGTTAATAATATTAACAGTTCATACGAGCTATTAAGATGAAGTAATCCATCCTGCAATCTGGAAAAAGGATTGGAAGGCACAACACTCAGTGTTCTCTCAATGGCCTTGCCAGAGAATTTGTGTTTTCAGATTTCTTTTAGTGCATCTTCTAAACTGCCCAATCACTCAGAGGTCTGTGTACATCTGACACTGAGTTTTCAGAGGCACAGAGCATCCACTGCAACTGATGTTCCAGCAAAGTCAGATACCCTGAACTCACAAAAGTTGTGCTAAGAAACAGCTTCTGCCTCGAATATGGTGTCAGTCCAAGAGGATGTAGCCAAAAGAATCACCTTTCCTTCACCGTGGGGAATGAGGGTATCCAGGGCTCCTGCTGAAAACAGGTCACCTACACAAGCTGTGCACACCATTGGTGCTAAGTCACTGAGCAAGTTGGAAAGAGCATGTTTAGCTGTGTTTCCTTTGGATTATTAATGTAGCTGTGCTAAGATATTAATAACATTTCATCAGTGGTGGTCCCAAACTGCTGTGCCAGAAAGGTCAACTACATAAAGAATTTAAAGCAAAGAAGTGCAACAAAAATCTACACTCAATTCAATGAAACAACCAAAAATCCCAGTGCTCCAAATAAATAAATACTCATGCCAGTTAATTTTAAATGACAGATATAAGAACATTAATTTGACTGTATTTGCTTTAGTATTGTTTTCTGTAATTGTAGTACTACAAAATTAGATATTTTTTTTTGTTTATATTTTATTTATTATTTGGAGAGTTCCAAAGAGAGATTTAAGACTGCAAAGGACATTAAGGTTGGTTTAGAATTATTTTCTAAAGGATTTAGGTCCTCTGTTTTTGTTCATTTCAATGAGTAGTGACATCAAAATCACCATGATGTCTCTGATAAATTTTGAAACTGTACTTTCACAACACTTCAAGGACAGAGTGTGTTCATGTTTCTAGTTTAGTTCAGATCAGCAGTGTGATTTTCAAGAAAATAGTTCAATCATTCCCATGTCCCACATCATTTGTTTCACACTATGTAGCAGTCTAAGACTGAATGAATATCCATCCCTTTTGGATGAAATTAAACTGAAAGATGAACTCCAAAAGCCAAGTAACCAGGTTCAAATATCAGTGGGGTTTTAGTCCATGGCCTGCACTAGGTGTAATCTGAAATAACACACCTTCCTTAAAAAATTTGTAGCCTGGGCTTTGAGTTCTCAGCCTTAACAGGTCACCTAAGAGATGCAATTCACAGAGATGAAGTTCAAGACTGAAAGGACAGCCTCACAGAGCAGATAAAATTCTATCTTCCTTCAGTTTCAGGAACTAAATTTGGCAGGTTCGCCCAAAGCCACATAGTAACCCGATACATAAGATTTGCAGGAACATCTGCTACACAGACAAATTAACATAAGTGCATTTTTAAAGTCACCAATCTGAATACTTTCTCACTAAGATCCTTTTGCCAAAAAAATCTTGCCTGTTTAGCACTGATTTCAAGCAGATCCTCTACTAGAAAACTGCATTACCAGCTCCTAAACTCATGTAACTTAGTGGAGCTCCTCCTTTTTTGCTGAGTTCTGTGTATAAATGCATTCAGGTACTGAACACCACAAAAGATGTCCAATCCAGGCAGCTTGAAGCAGCCTCAAAGTCACAGGCACTGGTTCTTGTGGGGGACTTTAATACCCTGACACTTGCTGAAGAAGCAAGATGGCAAAGTACAAACACTCCAGGAGGTTCCTGAGAGCATTGATGACTTTCTGACATGGTTAGGGGAGCATCCCACAAGGATCAGCCTTATCCTAACAAACAGGTAAGGCCTTGGTGGGGATGTAAAAGCTGGGGGCAGCCTTGGCTGTAGCGACTGTGACTCTGGAGCTCAGTATTGGGTGAGGAGGATGCAGAGCAGCAAGCAAGACTGTAACCACAGACTGCAGGAGAGTTAACTTTAGCCTCTAAGGGATCTCCTGGGAACAATCCCATGAGAACAGGTCCTGCAGGGAAGAGAGATGCGAGAGACTTGTTGATATTCAAGGATCATTTCCTCCCGGCTCAAGAATGTCACTTGTCTCTCACAACATCCTCATAGGCAAATCAGGAAGCATGGACTGGATGAATGGACAGAAAGGTGGATCAGGAGTTGGCTGAACAGCAGATCCCAGAGGGACGTAATCAGTGTCACAGGATCTTTTGGAGACCTGTCATTAGAGGTGTTCCTCAAGATTCAATACTTTGTTTGACTTATTCATCAATGACTTGGATGAAGAGACAGAAGCCTCCTCAGCACATTTACTGATGTCACAAAGCTGGGAGGAGTGGCTGATACCCCAGAGGGTTGGGCAGCTCCTCAGAGAGACCTTGACAGGTTGGAGAGATGGGCAGAGAAGAACTGTCTGAGATTCAACAAAGGCAAATGCAGGATCCTGCCCCTGGGGAGGAATAACCCCAAGCAGCAGAACAGGCTGGGGGCTGACCTGCTGGAAAGCAGAGGAGGATCTGGGGGTCCTGGTAGACAACGAGGTGTCCATGAGCCAGCAGTGTGTCCTTGTGGCCAAGAAGGCCAAAGGTATCCTGGGGTGCATTGGGAAGAGCATTATTGTCAGCAGGTCAAGGGAGGGGATCCTGCCCCTCTGCTCAGCCCTGGTGAGGCCACATCTGGAGAGCTGTGTCCAGTTCTGGGCTCCTCAGTATAAGAGAGACAGGGAGCTCCTGAAGCAGGTCCAGTGGAGGGTTGCAAAGATGATTAGGGGATTGGAGTACCTCACTTACAATGGAAGGCTGAGAGACCTCAGCCTATTCAGTCTTCAGAAGAGACAACTGAGAGGGGACCTCATCCATGTCTGTGAGTGGCAAGAGGACACATCCAGATTCTTCTTGGTGGTGCCAAGAAATAGAACAAGAGGCAATGGGCAGAAACTGATGCACAGGAAGTTCCACCTGAATGTGAGGAAGAACTTCTTTACTGTGCAGGTGACCAAGCACTGAACAGATTGTCCAGGGAGGTTGTGGAGTCTCACTCACTGGAGATGTTCAAGAACTACCTCATCCTGTGTGATGAGTTCTAGGATGACCCTGGCTGACCACGGAGGTTGGAACAGGTGATCTGCTGTGGTGCCTTCCAGCTTTACCCATTCTGTGACTATGTGTTTCTGTGATTCTGTTTTTTTAAAAGTGTAATGTCTTGTCAGGTTATCTGCGTTATTTCTAGACAAGAGATTTAAATGGCATGTTTACTTAAAACACAGATCTGCAGTAACAGAAAAAAGATACAAACTGCTTAAAAGAAAACTAAATTTCTAAGGCTGCTGCTAACAATTCATTGTTACAAGCGTTTGAGGTTTACTAATTAGCCTTGAAAGTCTGTCTCTGATCTGGCATGCTCAAGAGAACTACCAGAGCTCTGCTTTAGCTTTCTGCCATTGTTGACTGCAAATATTAGAGACACAGGGCAGACTCTTAGCCAACAATGGGCAGGGTCTCCTCCTATTTCAATTTCTTTTGATTTTTCTCTGCTGTGACTGGACACAGAAAGACCTCATGGTCGTGTGGAAGATTAAGACATCTTCCTTTGTCAGTCTTAGAATATCTTCATTAACATTTCAATCACATCTCTTAATTAGCATATTCCCAGCAGACTTCAGGCTGCTTTTCTTTTTCAGAAGCCTCTAAAGATGCATAGGTAAAATTGCACATTTCATGTAACATAGGGAATAGTAAGTACAATGTTCTTCATGTGATTTTATTGCTATTTGCTCTCTGCAGACAACATATAAAGGGGAATGTGATTGTAAAAGGTGACTTTTGGAATGGAGAACCTATGCTAAGAAACAGCTTCTTCCCTGAAAACAGATCTTTTATTTTAGAATGTAATTATAAGGAACATATATTCTAATAAACTAAGTGGTGTTCTTAGGAAATTCATTGCTCATATTCTTTTCATAATTGAATAGTCATTAGCATAGATTTGGCCCAGCAAATGAAGCCTTTCCCAAAAATTTCTTGGACAAAATTTGGGAGACAGCACAAAGCCAGGAATTGTTCTCCACTTCTCCCCAGTTAGTACCTTAGTTATTAGCAGGCTGCCTTGCAGATAAGAGAACTTAGCAATGGGAAAGGGTCCAGACTGTGCCAGCTAACATGGGAACACAAAATCAAGCCCTAGCACTACCCAGTTTACTATCGTAGATGTAGCCTCAACATTGTAGCATTTTAGTGCAAATAGCATCAGTAGATGACAGTTATTTCTCTGAACATCATCCTTTGCATGACTAAGTAGCTTTCAGCCCAGGAGGCTATTTCTTTGGTTTACAGTGTGATCTCTGAGACTGATTTGATATCTCAGGTAGTTTCCTTTGTGAGCAGGGGCTATTTAAAGAGAAAATCACAGTTGGTGCACTTCTACCATCTCTTGGAGCAAACCTCAGATGCACTTGAAGCCACACGAGCACTTGAAGCATCTGGTGTGGCATGAAAACCTGACCTCTTCCACACCACTGCACCTCACAGTAACAAACAGCTTTTCTAGGAAAAAAGGAAAAAAGAAAAACTAAAAGAAGGAAAAAAAGCCAAAACCACAAATCCCCCACCAATCCTGAAGAAAGTATTCTGGAAAGACTTAAAAGTTCCCTTTGAGCAGTTAACAGAAAGCTTGTTACAGAAAGACTTTTAATTTTGTGATATTGATCTGGAAGTTGTAGGATATCATTTCTAATAACAAAAAAGTAAAAAAAACAAAACCAAAATGGTAAAAAAAGGAAAAATTACAATGAAGAATAGATATTTTCTTTTTATTTTTAAATATTTGTGCAAAGATTTGATTATATATTTCCTAATAATAGCAGTAGGATTTGTGATATGCAGCTGAATCCTTGTGAGAAGCTTTACGAATACTTACAAATGCCAAAAGACTTGACATTAAATAGGATACAAGAAACTTCCCCCACATCTACCTCTCACCAGAAGTAGATTAAAAAAAATCTTGAGATGCTAGGAAATCAATTTATTTTATTGGTTTTGACCTTTCTTCTTTCCTTATTGTCTTGTTTCTGCATTTATAATTTAAATACAATACAGTAGAAAAGGTAAGATTATCACAACAGATCTGTGTAAAAAGGAGATTAATTTAAAATGAAAATGAAGAGTATTCCTTCCTAGAACAAATTAAATGCTTGAGGCAGAGGCCTGGCTACATGTAGATATGTCAGCAGACTTGAGAAGAAAGAGCACAGCTGCTGCAGAAAGCAAGCAGGGGCAGCAAACACACATGTACAGTGGTGAAACAAGAGATGTACCATAAAAAAAGGAGAAGCAGAGTCCTGTCCATGAACAGATGCTGAAACAGAAATGAACTTTGCAGCAAAGGCAAACAATGCCAAAACTGAAGTCCTGTGGACAAAAGGGCAGAAATCCAAACAAAATCAGCATCTCATTCTGATCCACCCACTGTGCATCCAGAGTAGCCATAAAAGGGGCATCGCTCATCAGACTCAGTTTATAGTTTATCATGATGGACTAAAAATACAAATAATGAAGCTTAATTTATGCATTTGGACTGCAATATTCACAGCCTCAGCTGATGCACTTCAGTGTACATCATCCTTAGCTGATATGTACATATATATTCTGTTTTCTGGGCCATCAAGTAGATAATGTTGAATTTTCATAAGTACAGGATAGAACATGAGTCACGTTATAGTAATTGACAAAATTTCCACCAGCTTCAGTTTGATTACATTTTGACCTACTGTATCTCTCAGGCCCTCTGAAAATATTGTACAACCACTGTTTTTCAATTCAGCTTTTTTTAAAGCTGATCTACTATTTTTACAGATGAAAGGGTTTAACACTGGAGAATGCCTCAAATATTTTCTGGAATATATAGGTTTTTTTTTTTTACACAAGATTTTTGAAATACTTCATTTTGACAAGGTCAAAGAACCTTGTCTAAGCAACAGGTTTGGTTTGTGATTTTATGAACCTTTATTACATCCAACAAAACCTCATTATCCATAGCTGGTTAGATAAAAGTCAAAACAAATCAAAAATAAATTCTCTACTCTTAACTAAATTAAGTAAGTCATGGAAGTACTTGGATATTTTTGAAGTGAAATTATTTGAAAATGGCATCTTGAGAGAGTTTGCAACTTTTGGTCCCAATATGAGATGAATGGCATTTCTGAACTAGAAGGAAGACTAGGAATATCAGGTAGCTCTTCCTCTCATGTCAAACTTCAAGGACTTTGGGAGAGTCAAAAATTCATATCACGTTATTTAGTTCAATGCAATTGTCCATGGTTCAAACAAGATGCTCCTTTCTAATCAGGATCCATACTGAAGAGCTGATTTCCTCGCTGTCAGTTGCAGCAATTGCAGCTTCCCACCTGCCCAGTGCTAACCTTCAGATTTGTCAAGGCAAAACAACACCTGGTAGAAGGGAAGATACCAAAATATTCTAAAAACTATGCTGTCACACAGTTTACAAAGCCAGAGGTAGAGGCAGTGACAGGGAAAAGAAAAATCTGCTTTCTTCTCTAATCCTTTCCAGAGCCCTACAGTTGGAATGCAAATAAGGAGACTGCTCCAAACTTGCAGAGCTACTGTCACTGTCTAATTGCAACCATCTAATTCTGTGGCGACATTTGGAAATTATTCTTCATGTCTGGAAGTTGAAACGGGGAAGATCATGTACAAAATTCAGGTTTATCAAGTCTGACTTATAGACTATGAATACTCTGCATTGAGTACAAACTAGCCCTTGGGCAGAAGAATTAGTTTCATATATATACATCTTTTTCCTCATTCTTAGGTGCTTCCTTTCCTTACAGCAGGAGGCTATTCACTTTTGCAATAAAATTTGTTGATATATTTGATGTTCAGTCTCTTCTTTTACATCAGGCAAACTCTCCCTTGTACACAGAAGCATACCATTAAGAGCTTCTGGAATTTCTGATGAAAGAAAAGGATATGAAATGATGTCCTGCTACTTTTTCTCATGTTCTAAACAGCCTATAAAGAAACAAAAGCTCAGTCCAAGATAACCCTGCTCTTCATAAGTGGCAGTGGGACATTTTTGCCAGCTGACAATAGAGCCCAGGTACTTCAAGTGCAGAATGACAATTTCTCCTGACTGTACATGGCCATGTTTTGCTAGACATGCAGATTAAGCACGGGAACCCCTCCTTTCAGCTTGATTTTGTGCGAATTACAAGGATGTATTGCACTATAAGCACCAAACCTGTGAATTATCTGACCCAGGAGTGATAGATTCCGGTATAGTACACAGTTCTGCGGTCTAGTATGAGTGATATTCCACCCTGACACCTCATTTCTCTTGAGGGAACTGAACCTGACTTCCAGGTGCCTTGGGATGCTGGCACCTGAAGGCTGTGCCATAGCAGTGCTGCATGAAGGTGGCTACTCGCCATTGGAGGAACACAAGTCAAGCAAAACCAATGTCAGAGTCAAATGACTGCATCTCCCAAATTCAGCCTCTGCCTTAGAGAGAAATTTCAGCATTCTAAGGTGTTCATTTGCCCATTCAGACTCACACAAGAGAATTTAACTCTTAACATTATATTTCTACCTAACTGTTACAGAAAAATAAATTAACAAAATAGTAACAGCTGACCCAAACCTATGAGATGCACTCTTCTTTGGTTGTGTTGATGTGCTCAGTTGCTCAGTTTGGAGGACTGAAGTATACATAATTTCACATATGTGGGAGATTAGGTTCATGCTTTAAGAGAAAATGAAAGCATCACTACCCACAGTGAAGCTGCTAACTCCTGCTCATATAATGCATTGAGCCTTCTGGGAAAGTGTAATAAATCAAATAACACTTTCCAGCATTTTCAGTTTCCTGTTATACACAAAAAAAGAAAAAAAAAAGCTTCCTTTCTGCTGGACCAGATTCACATATTTTGTAATTCTAGCTTTTTCCTAACTTCTCTTTGTTAAGGAGCAAAGCTTCTGTGTTTTGGAAAGAAAGTCCTAAAAGTAAGAGTGTAATCACATTTGTGTGCATGTGTGCTGTTTCATTGGCACATAGGCAAAAACACCCCACCAGGAACTGAATGTAATAAGTAGGACTTTCTTCCTGTGAACATTTAGTGGCATTAATGCATTTTTGTCTATATAGCTTTCTCTTTACATTTGCTTTCAGTGTACCATCTAGGAATTAAGTTTTACCAACATGAATATTCATTCTTTCTGTTACCTCTAGTGGCTTTGGATCAAGCCCAGAGCATAGTTGCAAGTGTATGTACATGAATATTTAGACGTGCCAAATTTTATATCCACATTTGCAAATGCTGCACTAGAAGTGGTTTCTTCCATTTGCAGTCACAAACATGACAGTGCCATATTTCTCTTTTGACCTATCACAACAGCTCCAGTCTGAAATGATGATTATTCATGGAAGACTGTGCGTGATCAAAACAGAGTTAAAAAGATTTGCCAAAACAAAATACAGTGAATAATTGTGAATAATAAATTCCAGGAAATTACAGTCTGAGAGTAGACTTTCCACAGGCTTAAAAGGAACATCAAATAACTTCTTTGTCAGCTCTTCTCACTATCCACTGCATCAAATTTCTTACTGCAAAACAGTTAAAAAATTCCAGCATAATCTTTAAAGTGCATCAGATTTCTGACATTACATCTGAAAAGGGAATAACCAGCATAAAAGACACAGCATTACCCCCATTGTGCTGTCTCTGCTGACCATCATTCAATGGACATGCAGCATTCCAGAGTTCAGTGTATTCTTATGACAGCCTGAGATAATGCCACCAAGGCTGGAGCTGAGCTCAGTTATCTCCATGACTGATAAAGCAGACTACACGAAAAAAGTGTGCAGACAACCACAGAGGCACTAAAAATAGCAAAGGACTGGAGGAGAAGTTGCTTTTTGTCTTCTCTCTTATTGCCCATCAGCAAATGTGTTGACTTTGAATATATTTTAGCACCCTCAAAACTGCCAATGTTAGAAGCTTGATCTGTCTCCTGCGTGTTGTAATTTTACTGCAATGATCCCAGTGAAAGAATTCCATGGAGTGCCTCAGATCGATGAATAAACAAATAAAATATTGTAATAAACCTGTATAATTAAAGCATTAAATTACAAATAGAGTAAAAGAAGAAAATTATGAAATTAAACTTGGCACATCTTTTTCTTTGGGAATTCTCTTTTTCCTTTGCTTTCTTTTTTTTTTTTTTTTTCTTTTTTTTTTTTTTCATACTCT
>VZRX01021965.1:0-21839 GCA_013398075.1 Notiomystis cincta | reverse complement strand
GGAATTTGCTTTTTCCTTTCTTTTTTTTTTTTTTTTTTTTTTCCTTTTTTTTTTTTTCCTAAACTGTACTCTTCACAGAGGTGAGAGGGAAAAAAATGTCTTTCTGTTACAGGACAGTCACCAAATCTGCAGAACTTACTTTTCCAAAGAGGATTTTTCCTATCCCATAAGCAAATGTCACACCTGCAGATAAAAAAGCAGTTCAGCATTGCTTTTCTGCTCATGGAAAGTAGGCAAAGACCTGACTTTTCCCTGGTTTAAATGGGTTTCATAAGTCCGTGGATGTTAGTAGATTTTTTCTGAGCACAATCCTGATTGCAGAGTTCATCTGCCATTTAAGGCAAGGACACTGGCATCTGGATTCATGCATTCAAGTCTCTGCTATGGCACTGAGAAGCTTCATGCCTTCAGGCAAGTCACTTAAACCCAATGTTTCAATTTATCCTTTTACAAAATAAGTCTAAATAATACTGCTCTCACTGGGGTGTTTTGAGGTCAAATTCTGATCTTGTTTCAGCAAAACAAGGAGCAGCAGTTGATGGAATTAAGCTAAAGTAAACTCACCCCAAGTGTCTTTCATTGTAAAGTCCTTTACAAACTTCATACAATGCAAGACAATGAATTGCAACCAGCTCAGAGATAAAGGAGGTAGAGCAGTAGATACACAGGGCTAAGCACTGTCATACAAAGGGTTGAAAAAATCCAAGGATCACAGCAGAAGTGTTTATTAAAATGGTACTAGCATCTTTTTTTATGGCTGTTAAGTAAAAGGCATGCAAGATAATATCAGATATCTTTGCACATAAAACAGCAAAGGATTTGACTCAGAAGATGTTTCTTCCCCCTTTGGAATCGTTACTTTCAGTTTGGTTCTACCACACCTCAGGCTAGGAACTGTACTTTGCTTAAAAATTTAGGCTTTTAGATGCTGTCAGCAGTCAATCCCTAGGAATACTGCAAAATCTTGCATTTCCTCTTTTCCCAGCCTGGCATGAAACACTCACAGGCTGCATCTGTGCCCCCCTGCCCGCCAGGTCCCTGGGACTCGCCCACCCTGTGCCACTCTGCCCGCCCGCAGCCAGCTCGCTCCCCTCTTTCTCTCCTTCCCACTCATTTCTCACCCTTGCTGCTGCTCACCACGACTCTGATCTCTCACTTCCTTCCCGTTGCACATGCACACATTAAAACATCCACAGCTTTTACAGCTGTGAGCCAGGAAGAAAGGGCACGACAATTTCACTCACTGTATCTTTTTACCATTACAGCTCTCGGTGTTTGTGCTCAAACTGCCCCAGGCAATTCTCCCTGAGATATTAGTTGCAATTAAAGAAAAGAGCAAAGAAACTGTGAAACATTTGGGGGGGAAGAAGAAATGTAAATCACAAATCAAGCACGTTTGGGAGCACAGAGAAAGCAAACTGCATGTAAATCTGAGCTTGAAAGTCAGTTGCTTTAAGAAACAAACATAATTAAAACAAACAAGCCATTCTATGTTGTTATTGCAGTTAATATCAATTAATCTATAAAAGACTTTGTTTCATTTCATGAAAACCTTTCTGAAAGCAGCTACTTTACTTTAACCTTCATTTGTTCTTCACAGCTGGAATAAACGGTTAATCTCTCAGGGAATCATGCATGGTATTTGTTATTGATTTTATAGCTCAATAACATACCAGGGCTGTGAACAGGTTGGTATCAGATTAGGAAACAACTACTTAGAAACAGACACCAGCTGTGCACTTGTGATAAATTACATTTTTCCCTATGAATTTTATACCTAGTTATAGTTAGTTTACAGGATTTAGCACCATATGGACTGCCTGCTAGCGAGGTAACAACCCAAAACGCAAACACTTCCCTCAGTGAAAGAAGCAACCTGGAGCTGGGGACTTTCCTTTTAGAATATTGTGTCATAGTAGTGGATCTGGAAATCGTGAAAGGTTTGGTTTATACCTCTGTGTTTTGGGTTTAACATAGAAACTGAGGTTGTGTGAAACAGCAATACACAAATGGCAAATGTGCTAACATGAATATACAGAGAACTTGGAACCAATGTAATCTGAATACAGGGCTCTTTTGAAAAAAAATGGCAATATTGTTTTCAGAGCTGTTAAAAAGAAATCTCTCTCAGGGAAGAAAATTTCAAACTATGCATTGAATTCCAAAGATCAGTTCTATAGTGCCATGTTTACTAAACTAAACTAAAACATTTCCAAGAATCATTTGAAAATAATTAAAGTTGTTGCAACTTTCTTAGAATACAGGACCAGCTTTTCTTAGAAGAAAAGGTGTCATAGTAAATTACAATAATTGATAGAAATAATTTTATTTGGCAGAATAATGGACCCAGAAACATAATGAATAACGTGTATTTCACTCAGGACTTTTCACTTGATTTTTTATTTCCCAGAACTGATCATAATTTTATATACTTACATACAAGACAGTCTGTCTAAAAAGAAACCTACATAAAATTATACACACACACACACACACACACACACACACACACATATATGTGATACACATCCAGAGATGCTGCTCCCAATGTAATCATATTATATTTTCCATGGAAATATTCTAGGACACTTGTATGCATATTGTTTAGGTTAAGCTAAATTGTCCAGATGAACTGGAAGCAGGCTGTTCTGCCTTATTCTCTTCTGCAATGGTTACAAGTTTCCTGATATAAACAAAATTATCTGAGCATAAAACTAATGACGAAACTCATAGACTAATGAATGGATATGTCATCATTGGTGTAATTCTGGCATCAGTGAAATGTTAAATATGAGGATTGCATTCCATCTTAGTTTAAATGAGGGTGAAATGTAGCAAATAACCCCATAGTTTATGAGAATGTTCTGTAATAAAAATGAATTTAAAATGTAAATAGGCAAAAAGATCCCAAATTTGAGCTTGTTGATCAGATTAAACTGCCATTTATTTGTTAAATAACCATATATAAAAGAATATTTAAGGACTGGACAGCATTTTACTAGCTTTTGGATTTAATACCAGGTGTTCACAAGACCCTGCAAATAAAGAAGTTTCCATATTATGGCTGATATTCCAGCATCAACAGACATTCCTGGAGCAGAGTGAATAATGAAAAAAAATTGAATAACTTATTCAAAACTATGAAATTCATCAACTAAATTACTTGAATAATACATCTATGAATTATGAACTGACTATGTTGGGTGAATAATACATTAATAATTAATATGAAAAATATAATTAAATTCTTCAAATTAATTACTCAGAGAATATGAGAAACCATAATTATTCTCTATGCTGTACTCAAAGAATAGAAAGCCTGAGTAGTCTGTATGCTCTTATAATTTTTCAGTGCAATGCAAGGGTATATCTTTATAATTACAGAGTATCGGGGTGATATCTCAAATATCGCTTCAGGCTAAGAATGAAGCAAAATGTCATAATTGAACAAAATAACATATGTTTTAATAGAAATATGCTGATGTTGGGATGTGTAACATGGCCTAGTTGGAAAAGACTGTCTCTTTTTCTGAACAAATGCCCAGCAGAGGGAATTTTTTGACAAGCAGTGAAGTTCTGG
Source organism: Notiomystis cincta (assembly GCA_013398075.1). NCBI lineage: Eukaryota > Metazoa > Chordata > Aves > Passeriformes > Notiomystidae > Notiomystis > Notiomystis cincta. Next base: position 18,259 of record VZRX01021965.1, on the reverse strand, counting down.
GGCTGTGGACTTGCTAATTTTGACCATAGGTTACTTTCAAATACCATCTTGTATGGTACCTGCACCAAGCAGTGAGTGTGGTTCAAGTGGATCAGCCTTCCACTCACCCTCAGTGTTGGTTCCCAGGGGCTGGAGTGGGGCCAGCACTTTGGTAGAAAGCTCAAGTTGCAGGACCTCACTTTGCAAGGACATCTGTCTGTCATGCTTCTGGATCAAGCCACACTGAGTCCAGCTGTCTAGAAAGCAGGGGAATGTGCACTCTAGGGGGTTTCAGGTTCATAGTTCAGCTCCAGGGCTCACATCACTGAGCAGTCCAGACCAGCTGTAGTGCCCAGGTGCAAGCTTGGCCAGCAGCGGGCAGTTTGAGCGTCCATGTCCCTCATGTGTGCTCACATTGGATATTAACATCACATTACAACACCAATTCTTTTTCCTTTGGGGATGGGGAGGTGTGTTGTCCATAAGGTGTTGAGTCCCTCCTTTCCCATACTGGCCACTTTGCAGAGAGCACAGTTTATGAGGAGCAGAAGGGAAATTGGCCTGCAAGCTAAGAGTGGAAAAATTACAGGGTTCTACTCAACATCTTTCCTTGCCTTGCCAGTTACTCTTGTCACATTTTCACATAAGATCATGCAATTACTTCCTGTTGGACTCTGGCACATATCATTAAAATGCAATTGCATTCTCCATACACACTTAGGGAAAGGTTATGGTCAAATATTCAATGATGTGTGGAGTGATGCCCGAGAGAGCTGTGGCTGAGGCCAGTGCCACATGTGGACCACAGAACAGCTCAAGTGAGGACTGATGTTGAAGATCCTCACTCAGTGATAGATGGGGAGGGTGATTTTTCACCCATTAGGTATAAAAAAGGTTAGCACTTTCATTACACTATTACAAATGGAAAATGCAATTAACCACATACTCCATCCTTCTGTATTCTAGTGCTATCTTGAAAGCATGGTAAGTTTATAAGATTATTTGAGGAAATAAGGAAATCTTACATGCCCAGAAATGGTTTTGCTTTCAACTATAAAATAATTTTAAAGACTCTGATACAAAATAAAACAACCCATCAACCAAACACAAAACATTCAGGAAAAACAAACCCTTCAGGGAACTGTTTGTCCAATGTCATAGCATATCATACTGACACATCTATCCCACAATCCCCCACAAACTGAGTAGTCTGGTTTAAAAATATGTTTCCATCAATTTGAGGTCTCTTTGAAGGATATTTCAAGCATCTTGCCAGTCTATGGTCTGATCTGGTTGGTTAATCAGCAAGCAAAAACTATTCTCTCCTTGACTTTAAAGACAGACCCAATATTATTTATGTCTTGTTGGGGGATCCATTACACTAAAATCTGCAATCACTGTCTTCTTAACATCTCAGGTCTGTCCCTGTCTTTAGGATTTCCCTATTAGCCCCCAGTCTCAGCAATAAACTCCTGCTTTTAACTAAGCTATACTAGAGGTCCATTTTTCTGGTTTGTGAAAGATTCCAATTATGTGGAATAACTAATGAGATATCCATTTAATCTGATTAAACACAGCCATTTTTATTCCCTGTATGCCTTTCCAGTTCTAGGAATCAAGCACACTAGCTAAAGAGAATCTGTGTCTCTGGGAGAATATCTGTGCTTCTTTTTCAGTGTATTATTATGGTGCAGGGGTAATGAAATTTCTGTAGAAATTTCTTTCATTTCTGTAGAAATGAAAAAGTTCCTCTCTGAAGGGGTACCTACTCCTACAAAAGCAACCTGTGATGTTTGCATATGACTTTCTGCAGCCAGCTTGTTACTTCCTTCCCATGTCCTGGCCTGAGACACAGTTCTGCACATAGGCTTGAAATTGGCAATTACACCCTAATTCTGCTAGGCACTGAGCATCCTCCCCAAAATGCTGAGTCTCCTGGAGTGTTAATGACATCAGTGGGAGTGAAGGAGCTCAGTTCCCCACAGGGCTGAGGCACAGCTTCTTCCACTGGGGATTTCAAGTCCTGTTTATTCCTACAGATTTTCATGCCCTATCAGTCCTTGAAGGTGACACAGGAGAAAACATGATGACAACAGGGCATGACAAATCTCAGGGAAGATTTGAATGTAAATACCATCCCGTGAAATGTAGATATTATTGGAATAACCTGAACAAATCAAGAAATTGGCTGGCAAGGGCACAGCATCATTATCACATTGCAATCTCATCAAGGAGAAATTGTATAAAGCCTTTTATAGGATTTATTACATTTCTGAAACGAAATAAAATATTAGAGCGCTAATTTTTTTTAGTTAAATTTCATCAGTAACTCCCTACATTCCTTCTTCCTGCCCAATGAGTTAGCCTTTATCATATTTTTGTCTGAGATAAAAATGAATGATCTGCTTTTGATTAAAAAAAAATAATAAAAGGAAGAAAGAAAAAGAAACCTTCTGCCTAACTTTGAACTATGAATCAGCCTTGGTTCTCTCATTAAAAACTCCCTAACTTTTAATTGCAGAACACAGTCTCTGCTGTCCCCAGACTGCGAAGTAAGATTCCTGGCAGTTACTCAAAGGAAAAATGGGGAAAAAATAAGCATTACTATTATCATAACTTAAGACGAAGGTGTGCTGTGAGCACATTTATTCAAGTTGGAAGTTGCAAATTTCTGAACTTTGCTCCATCACTGAATCCCTCTACTGACTTTTGAAAAATGTCATTCATTCTCCACCTCATTTCGCCAGTGGAAAGTTTCTAGTAGACACTTACTCTGCTAGAATATTATATTTCAAAGTAGTCCTACAGCTTTGAATTTATATTTGTAGGAGCAAACACCATAATACAGTGCAAGACTATTTGAAGAGAAGAAATCTTCAGTCATTGGAGCAACATTCTTTACAGGATTTTGCCCAAGACTATCCTTTCTGTATAATAAAAAATAGTAATGGTGATAAGGTTCCAAATTATAAAGTAAAGGAACTTTTAAGAAAATCTTTTTCTACTGTTTCTTTGCACTTATTTAATTAAAAAAAATCAAATGTAACATAAACAAAGTGAAGATTCAGACAGAAATCTCAGTGCAAAATTCCACCAGCACTACTGGATTCTTGAGCTGCTGGTGAGGAACCTGACGGCAAATCAGAAAGGAAAATCTGAAAAACAAGAAGGTAACAAACAGCTTGGGAAGTTAGAGAATGAAATGTTGTGTGGGGGGAAAGAAAATCTCTTTGAATGAGTCATAAAATTCTCTACAGAGCACAACTTTCACGTGGATCCCTGAAAATTAATATTTCTCTGTGTTTCTCAGGATGTTTCTGATTCAGTCTAATCTACTTACAGTTCAACAAGGAATACATAAATGCTGCCATTGTACTCACAGACAATGCCATCCAAAGTGCTGTAGAGGATTTGAGAGCACAGAAATACAGGGTGAAATGAGACGGCTGGAATTCAATGGCTGCAGGCACAAGGCACTGAGCCTATCGATGACTCTGCTTTTGTGAGGTGGCTTTGGACTGCAGGCTAAGCCTGGCAATGGAGAGGTTCCCCTTTTATGCTGACAAAGAGTTGAGAGTGCCTTCTTTGGCACACCTTTATGAATGACATGGATAACCTTGGGGATTCTAGTGCTATAGAAAGGGAAAGGAAGCTGGCTGGTTAGGCAAGTGACCTCAAGAAGGCAGCAGGAGTGGGAAAGATGATAGAAGCAGAGGGTTCTGAAAACAGAAAAAAGAGGATTAGATGGCATCACATGATATTAGAACAGACATTTAAAGAAATGTGGGATTTTCTTGGCTCCCTGGACTTCTCTACAGCCATCCCTGAAGTGTGACAGATGTAGAAACAGAAAACCAGGAGATCAAGCACTGGATACTCTAAGGAGTTTACTGTAAGCAGATTGGCACTGGTTGAAACTGAGCAAAAAGCTACTCAGAAAGATGGAATTTGGAGGTTCTGATGTAGGTGGTGGGCTGCACTCCCCATGCAAACAGCATTTTTTCCAAAAGACCAAGTAGGATTGGTTTTACCAAGCAAATTTCCCTGAATGGACAAAGAGGATGCAAATCTGTTGGAATAAACATGAAAACAAGCGTGATGGGGAAAGCCGTTTGCTGGGAACCACACATCCTTTTAGGTTCCTTGAGGACCCCTGTCTGCCTCCAATACCCCCAGGAGCTGCAGACAGGATTTTCACATTTCATCAGTCTTCACACAAGCATCTACGAGCATGTCATTGATGAACTTGTAACAGTTTCACCCCTAGTGATGTAGAAATACTTCAAGGACTGGAAAAATGCTGATAGATCTACTTAAGACAGAATCTGATGATGGCACCAACAATTATGTGGTCATATAAATAAGGAATGTTAAATGCTGGCTGTGGCCTAGACTGGCTTACTTTATTTCTGTACTTATCTCATTTTTAGCAATCCTTCTACATCCAGCTCTTAAAGTGAATCAAAATACCATGAGCTCACAAGGCCAACCCCTAACATTTTCTGCAGTCATTTTCAAGAGGTACACAACCAGCCAGGTTTATCCACAGGGTCCCAGCTGAAGAAGTACTTTGTGTTGTAATTAATCACATGCAGCCAATACACAAAGCCAAGCATATGTGGGTCCAGCTACCACTACAACATGGACTTACATACACTGTACTTTTAAACAGCCACTGGCTGAGCTAAGTGTAACAGCACAAATCTAGCAACAGAAGGGGGATAAGATTAAAAATCTTTAAGAAATCCATTTTTAGCTCTAGGTTTATTTAATCATTCATTACTTTATATAACATCACCAAGACACCTTATTTGCTATATTGATTCAAAACATTTTGTTAGATATTAAAAAGTCAGTAAAAGTAGCATGAGATGGTTCAGCCACAGCCATATGGGATTGTTATTGAAACCTGAAAAACAGAGTTGCAATGTAAGCAGTCAAGTCAAATAAATAAAACGTCTTCACTTCCAGGTGTTGTTTCTTTGCATTTACCCTTCACCTTGCTACCCTTACTCCTCTTTCCCCAAAGGCCCTTTGTGGATACTGAAAAAATTCAGACTATGGCCCCATTTCTTATGCATACACTTAGAAAATTGGAAAAGGATATTGCATGGTGGAAGCCATTGTCACCTGTGGGAGTGACAGCTTTGGGCAACAGGTCAATGCTTCTGCTGGCTGTGAAATCAGCAGACAGAAAGACAAACTCCACCCTGGCAGGAGTCAGAGCAGTGGTCAAAGTGGTGCTTCCACCTCGAGTCCCCCTCTGGAAGAATCCATTTGTCTCCATTAGCAGTCCATGGAGCCCAGGGAAGCAAACTCCTCCACTGATACAGCTCCATTACCTAATGGTTAAAAAGTAAGTGAAGTGAAAATATTCACTCACCTCCTTCTGCTCCCTCCATACTTTTTATTAGCTGTGTGTTGCAACATCAAGGCAAATTATTGGACTCAGGAAAAGCTACCCAAATGCAGCAGAGATGCACACTACTCAAATACACATTTTTTTAGACTAAATTCAGTTTTCTAGTATTTAATCCCCCATGTTTCAGGACATAATCCAGCTATATAGTGGTCACTAAGAGGGATCATTTCTGGAACAGTGTATGGCAAGCTTAGTTTTGCTTTCCTCCGAAGCAATTCATATTAATGTACGCAAGAGATGGGCACAAAACATCTGACTTGTTTCAGTCTGGCAATCTCTGTTTTCCTGATTAATGTGTGATTGTGTTTGATAGCTTATGATCAAATATGCTCAATAACATAACAATACATATTTTCCTGTGCCCATGGCAGTGATCAAAATGTACCCAAATAAGAGCATTTCTTAGCTTTGACTGAGCCAGGTATCAGGTGAAGTGTACTTTTGTGCTTCCTCGCAAATACCATGGAGTCAGGCCCCAACGCTGCAAGAACTTACTTGTATGTCAATTGAATTTTGCCCACTTATTTCACTGAGCAGAAAGGGGTTATATCCACTGTGGAGATAAGAGGCCTGGAGTCCAAGGAAGCAGCTTGGCATTGCCACAAGGAAATCATATCTCATGCATAACAGAGTTATAGCACACCTTGTCTCGGTATGTACGGGGAGTAAAGGATTTGTTGTGCGCCTTACTCAGCCACTCTGGCATTATAGTCCCGGTATGCAATAATAAAAGTGAAGTCATCAGGGAAGTCACAGTGGGGGGCTCTGGTGACTAACTCCAGAGTCTCCCTAGGGTTACTCATTTGTCATGGGACTTGTTCACAGCTAAATAAGTAGCTCATGGTCTCTTGTTTCTTTAAAGTGCACTTGTTACAGAAAAGAAGGAAGAGATTTTCAGTTTTGTGAGAGTAGAGGGAAACTTTCAGGACACCAGTTATTTTGTTCTCTCTCTGTCTCTAAAAGAATTATTAGAATAATATAGGAAAAAACTAACATTTTCTTCATCATGCTGTCAAGAGGTCATTGCTGCTACTGAGTGCTTTTCATCCAATGATCTCAAATACATTTCACTCTGGAGATGGCAATGTTATTACAAGAAAGGTATGGAAAAAAACCCAAATCACAAAACCCTATAAACTAAAATAAGCTTTAGCCCATGTAGTTTTCAACTTTATCCAATTCTCTTTCTGTATTTCTGTTAAATGTTACACTGTATCTATATTTACATGGGACCTTCACATCAAAGATAGTAATAATCCCAAAGAAGAATATTGCATATGCTGATTTTTATGTAATGAAAAAACCTTTGCATAAAACAGTAGGAAAATAAAAAAGATATGCAAAGAGAATCTAGGAAAGCTGAGTTTGTCCAGCTTGAAGGGAAGGCTAGGGAGCCTTAATTGCTGTGTACAGCAATGTTTTGCGTTGGGATAGGAAAGACTAAGCCAGGTGCTTCTCAGAGGTGCACAAAAGAAGGATCATAGAATCATAGAATCACAGAATCAGAGAATGGTATGGAAGGGATGGAAGGGACCTTTGAAAACCCTCTAGTCCAACCACCCCATGCCATGGGCACGAATATCTTGCATGAGCTCAGGATGCTCAAAGCCACATCCCTGTATAAGGGCTATATTCTATATTCTCACCTGTGTTTTTCACATGGGAAGGACTGTCTGATGACTCTGGAAAGATTCTACAGAATGATACCTGTGTTGGTGGAAGAAAGAAATGAACCAAACCCAGGCACTATCAACCTAGCTGCAGCATATGAACACTGTTTATCCCTGATGGGTCAGAATAGTAGCCAGTGTCAGCAAGATTGCCTTGCCAGGAAAAAGTAGTTCATAAGTAAAAGTTTGAGCACTCAAAGAGAGATCAGAAGATTCACTAGGATTGTATTTCACCAAAATACCACTCTCAGGAAAATCTGTGCAAGTACTAAAGGTGCTTAAGTTTGTGGATCCTGAAAGCAGAATGGAGAATTACTACAGTTTAAGAGAGCTCTTCAGTTAGGTGCTTCTCAAAAGATAAGCTTCTGCTTCAAGAAGCCCATTGGCATTCATTGTCACAAGACAGAGGGAAGCATCATAAATTATACATTCACAGACGTCAAAAAGTTCTGAGAAAAAAAAAGTAAGTAAATGGCTGGATGATGAAACAGCTTCAAGCTTCAAGCCCAACTCTTCAAAGACATCTGCACAGCAATTTTCCTCGCCGCACTGGAATAAACATCAGCCTTTCTGATAAAAGCCACTTCTTGCCCCTTTAGGCATATTTTTACTTTTTTGAACATGTTGGACAAAGGGACACAAGGAGTTTTGCAATGGTGAAGATGAAGTGAGGATTCTTTGGCTTCAGTGGAAGCATTTGGACTTTCAGCAATTGAGGCAGAGGTATTGATTGCTTTGGAAATGAGTAGTCACTCCACCTAAGTCTATTCCTTTTAGTTAGTTAATTCAGAGTTCAAGACTAAGAAATCCCTTTCTATGGAGTACATATTTACAATCTAATTTAGATGTCTGAAGTTAGGCACCATGAAGCTTCATTCTCTCCTTGTAATTTACTGTTAGCAGTCATTCAGCAGCAGTGAGTATTAATGAGGACTTCCTGAGACCAAGCAGAGGCCAATCTAGACCATGTTCAAATCAGCTGGTGATTCTGACCAAAAAAACATGCTTGAAGATTCCACTGAGCAAAGGAATACAGCTCCCAGCCCCTTCTCCCAACCATGGGACTACCAGAAAACATACAGTGTTCTGACTAGAGCAGTGAGAACTCTGTCATATCTCTGTCCATGTAAAAACTAGAGCAACACACAGACATGTGCTAGCACTGGAGAAAAGGAGTTCAACCATATTTGGCTGACACAAAGCTGAAAATAAAATAGTATTTTGCATATGGAATACAGAAAAGGGGACATTATTTTCCTGGGATCAGAAAGAAGCAGTGAAAGAAATACTGCAATTTTGCATTTCCACCATCTCTTTCCTCCATCCTTATTTAACAAGTCCGATATGTAGGAAACAAATCATATTGTTTCATTTGGTTTCCTACACACAGGATTTCCAATGGCATCCAAATCATGGCACTTTCTTTGGAAAAATCATCCTCAAATAATTTTCAAGAATGTTATATATATTTTAAAACTATATTTCTATATATAGAACTTTTAAGTGGTGGGGTGTTTTCTTTCCCCTTACAGGAAGTTTCCTAAAGGCTGCCATATGACCAAGAGTTATGTAGCAGCTGTTCTAAACTAGGATATGGCAAACTCTTCAGGCCTAAAGAAACCCATCATAGTTTGTGTCAGCTAAGCCCTGTTGGATTTCTGTGTGTAGGCAGCTGGATAGGTGAAACTGCTGTCTGCTAAATGGTCCATTCAGCTTCTGTTTAGGTCTGCATGCCCTCACCGACACTGCAGAATCTGAAACTCTAATATGTATTTCCTGATTCAGTTAGGAAGGTGTAGGAGGGATAGGATCCTTTAACAGCTAGAAGAAAACAGTGGAAGTGCAGAGATTAAAGATCAGAATGCAACTGGATCTCTTAGGAACCAAAAATGAATGGTAAGTGTGGGCATAGCTTCTGAGAACCACAGGCTTCAGTTCTAGTTTCCCCTCACATAACATATTGTGACTCAGGTCACAGTCTCAGCTAGGGGAAGTTACTCAGAAAGAAAGCAAATTTCCCATGTCACATCTGAAGGTTAAATTGAAAAATAAGGAATGATTAAAAAAATTAGAACAATTCTTCAGAAAAGATAAATCTAATAAAGTAGGGAATTGTGACTCCTTAAAAAAAATGGTAAGAATATGAATCATGTAATGAGTAAGGGCAAAATTATGCTAATAGAGACAATCATGTTACTCTGGGAATGATTATGCTAAGCCTCTGAGCATGCCCTATATAAATTAGTGATTTCCTTAAATCTGAAAAATCTGAAATAAAAATAACTGCTCTTATAGTGAAAAAAATAGAAAATATGGGGGAGAGGAGGGCAAGGTCACATTAATATGATTCTAAATATTTCAAAGCTATTGGGCATACCCTGTGCTAAGTGCTGGCCCTATTTTACCAAAGGTGAGTCTGAGAATCCTGCCAAACCTCTGGTCTAGAAGTAAATCTTTGGTCGTTATTTTGTGCTTGTGATAGAAAAACAGTAAGAAAAAGGCAACAGCCCGCCTCTAATTGAATTCAGTAGAAGCCCTAAGGAACAGATTATGCCTCTAGGTAAAGGTCTTGCTACTATCCTACAAATATAGTTGTGAAGGAATTACTTCTCCCCTAGAACAGGAAGGCCACAATATGCTCCATCCTTGCAATGTGGGATGCATGCCACCTCCTCTGCATCAGCTTGGCTGTTAACACTTGGTAACTTCCTACTCACTGCAATCCCTTCCCGCTCACAGGGGAGGTGGGAAGCTCCTGCTTTCTTCTATGCAGTGAGCCTGAGAAAGATCTAAGGAATGCATACAATAGCATGGGGAACTCTGTACCACATTAATTTAGATATCATGGCCTTAACTTACATAAAGGGCTCAAGATTGTTCCAAGAAAATCTACATTTTTCACCTTTTTGCTTTCACTTTTATTCAAGAAAACTGTTGTCTCCCTAGCCTTGATCTAAATTCTCAAGAAGTGTAGAGAAACCCTAAAGATGGTGATTATTTTTCTTAAGAAGAGAAGGATCAAAGAAAGCTCAGATGAAATTTGAATTAAAACACCAGGTTGGCTCAGCGCTTCAAACTGCAACACTGACTCCGTAACTGGAGTGATGTCTAAAGGAGAGCCAAGTTTGTTTTGCAGAGGCATGTTTCAAGTGAACTCAGAATCACTGAGCACACCATTCCGAAAAATGGCAGCTGCCTGGGGGGTGTCAGCCCTGGGAGAGACGCATTCAGTGACACCAGCAAGGCACTGCTGTTGTGCACAGACCTCTTGGGAGGGCACAGATCTCTTGGGAGGGCACTCAGACAGCCTGCTGCTGCAATTGCTGCAGCCTACTACATTCCAGGCTGCTGCAATTTCTCTCAAACACCCAGGCACACCAGGGTCCTGCCCCACATGGCTGAGTCATGGGAATGAACACCAAGAGCCCATCTTGTTCCTCCTTTAATTGCTCTAGGGTGCTGACTGTGTCTGAAATGCACGAACATTTATTCCTCTCTTTTGTGTGAGTAGACTAATAGCATGTACATCTGAGGTGCAGAGCCCAGGGAAAAGGAGGCTCCTTGCCCTTCTCCTCCCTCTCAGCATCTTCCATTATTTTCCAACCTGAAAACCATTCATAAAGTCAGGACAAAGGAGGTTTTGTAGCTGAAGGAAAATAGCTGCTATGGACAGACTCACTAATCTTGCTTACTCCAAGTAACATTGTATTTCATGGAGCAACATCAAAATAGCCCAGTAAGACACATTCCTCAAAGAATGCAATGATATTCAATCATACAGGTGAGGTTTTTTCCTAGGAGTATAATGAAGCTCTCTTAGACCCCCTTGACATCTTACAAGAGTCACAGGAGATTTTCCCACAGCACTGGATGTCCACAGTATTTTGAAACAATGTATTTCAAAATACTTTTAAAAACACTCACCAGAACCCGAAGGGGAAGAGTTTCTCAGAAAGCGAACCAAACTATTAATCCTTACTATGTGACTTAGGAAAAAGAAAAAAAAAAAAGAGAGATAGGCATCTTGAACCAATTAAAACCACTTTTCTCTATTGCAGTCAAAGCCAATTCTTGATACAGAGCTTTTCTTTTGTATTCGACTCTCATTTCTTTCTTGCTTTGGCAGGAAAATATTTTAAATTCTTTTTTTCTTTATCAAGGGAAAAATGTTTTGCCTCTATTTTCTTCAGACTCAAAAATGATTACACTCAAGCAAAGTTAAAAAAATATCACACAACAACATTTAGGCAATGACAAGCACAGAACTTTTTCTGCTACATAGGTAAGTTTATAGAAGCCGTGAGAAGCTGAACTGAGAATATAGCAATTTCTGCTGCTGCTGCTCTCCTGCTAGAGTTAGGACTGAATGAAAATATCTAGACCTTGGGAGCTTTTAAGTTCAGGAGGCAGAAACTGTGAATTCAAATTCAGACCTTCACCAAGAAGACATGCCTAGAATAGACAACTCACACCAGGCTGGACAAACTGTGAGTCATGAGCAGGAAGAGTTAGGACCAAAACTTCACAGCCCATATCTGATCACTGAAAGTCTGAGCTTGTCTATTCTCTCCATCACTACAGATTACTGAGAGCACCCTCTAAATTGAGAGTTGTGGCTCCCAACATTATATCAAACCAGATGGCCTCTGGAGCTTTCCTCCATGAAACACAGGGGAGTGCTTTGGCCTGTGTGGTATCACGCATAAATTTTGCAAAGGTACACAAATACCTTCTTAACATCTCTTTTCAAGTTGTTAATATCATCTGTCAAAACACATGAGGAAAGGTAGGATGCAAACCACTGTAACTAGGAGGGCAGAGGTGTCAGTGAGATAATGTCTTCATAGCTCTGGGACCCCTGAAGTTTGAGTATCCAGAAGCAGGAAGAACCTGCCTAGACCAAACACCCTGAATAGTCCCATCCAAATTGTGAGAGGTGGTGGAAAGTCCTTTTCATTCTTAAGCAGGGGAAGGGCAAGAGACTTGGTTGTACAGGCACCAGCTGATTTGCTGCTAAACCCCTTGCCACATGTAAGATCATTCTTGAGTCAGCAGCATGCTGTGCTGATTTTCCCTGCTATTTCTATTGCATATGGTGTAGTTTCTTCTATTAAATGTGATTTTTAAAGGTTTGCTTTTGCATCTTGCTGTCAAGCCCCCCCATACACACTTTGGTTTTGTAGAAAGCACTTTTATTTCTTGGATCTACAGCACTGTTGAGTGAATTACTGAAATTGTTTTTGATTTTGCTCTCTTTTATCTTTTTAATGGTTTTTCCCACCAAATTGACTTGCAGATGCTAATACTTTGACAACTAAAGAAGCAGGTATGTCTGAGTTGTCATCTTGCAGTCAGTTTTTCCAGAGGCGAAAAAGCAGTGCTTCCCCAGCTATTTAACTTTTTGCCTACCTACCTGCATTTCAAAAGCTCTTTAAGACTCTTTTGTGGACATGTAGCTCTATAGCATTTAAGAAGCTTCACAAGGATTTAGCCATGCAATTCATATAATCTCTAATAGAAATTATGTGGTTAATTCCCCATGCAATCCTTGGACTTTTCTTTTTTTACAATAGCTGGGCAGTTTGTATTTGCAGAAATGTGGTCAGAGTTCCCCTACTGTTAAACATCAGTAGGGGAATTATGAAACCTCTTTGCACTGTAACTCACTTTTACAGAACTAGGCCCACACTGCTCTGATCTCTCCATATCAGGTTTGATATGTAGTGTCAAGCATTGCAACCTCTAGCTTCCATCAAAAGATAAATGACAGCTGTCTCTGAATTAATGGAACATGAGAGCAGAGCACTGCTCTACACACTGCACCCTATGAAATGTTTAAGTACGTGCTCACCTGACCTCACCTTGCTACTTCCACTTTTCCAATTTGTTTTCTGGTGATTGAGAAAGGTGAGGGAAAAGTTCAGCACCCATGCAGGGTATTTTAGTCTTACACCACTGTGACATCCATCAGAAATTGCCTCTGCTTCTCTAAAATCAAAAAGGTAGTTTAATATAACTGAGTCTTGTTAAAAGAAAAAATTAAAAAAATAACCAAAGCTCTATGAACTTGGTAAGATTTTCTCCACCTTTTATGTTCAATGCTATTTTTGTTAAATAACTTCCAGTGAAACATTAGTGCCCCGTTTGTGCTAGTCTGGATAAATCAAATGGCATTCCATTGCATACAGTATGGTAAGATACCCCACCTCAACCCACATCCAAAAAAGAAAAAAGGATATTGGGAATTATAGAGTCGAAGTGTTTCTGGAACAGTAGGATGAAATTATATCACTCAAGATTTTCTTTTGTTCTGCTTTCAACCAAATTCTTGACCATGCAGCAAACAACCACTCTAACCAGCAACTACATATTTTCTATATAAAATACATGTAGTAAATATATAGATGTGCCTATATATGTAATGTATAGTATTTGTGTGTTTACAGTATTTAAAATAATCGACTATTTATATCATTTTTACAGGTAACAAAGTAAAAGTTTGAAGCTTAAATGTAAGACTTAGAGGAGTAGACTAAGCCAGGACTTGTCTCTGAAAACAAATGTGTAATTTTATCTAAATGTCCCAGTGTGAAAATAATTACTCCAGGGGCCTTAATTAGGATAAACGGGACCCCAGTAAGCTGTCTTAACACTGTGGTGCAGACTGCAGTGTATCCTTTCCAGTGCAGTCCAGGAGGCCCAAGAGGATGAGCCTTTGGGAATACAAATCCCCAAATTGCACTGAGATACCAGCCTGCAGTGATTGTGATGGACAGCAGAGTACAGCAGGGTTTGGCAACAGTAAGAAGGACGAGAAAAGCGAGTATTTCAAGACATTCATAAATACACTTTAACAGTAAGCTCTGTCTCACAAGCAGGATGAAGGTGATGGGCTAACCTGAGACTCACATTCATAAAAGGTCAGTCTTCCAATTGCTCACACAAAAAAATGTCATGGTACTTATGGTCCTAATTTTAACACACAGCTGCTACAATGGCTTTCCAAGGTGGGTATTTATGTGCTTGACTGACTGGATTTCAGTTTCTCTAACATCAGTCATATTCTAATCACTACTACTGAGATAAAACAAAACAGAACCAAAAGATGGGAGAATCAGACTTGGAAACTGATTTTTTAAAATAAAGTACCTTGCTTACTATCTCTGAGGTTCAATTAGGATATTAAAAAAGGTAGAGATTTGTGTATGTATGTTTCTGTGCATGAGTTTTTAAACAGTATTCTAGACATCTTTTTTGTTTTGAATTCCATTCTATGGCAATATGAGGAGAAAAATTTCCATATAAATGGAGATATAGGCAGTGTAAAAGTGTGGATGAGGCCAAAATTAGAATAAAGAGAGGGTTTCATTTTTCAGTGATTTGAACTTGACATTTTCATAAGCTTCTCTTATGGACCGTAAACAAAATAAGAACAGAATCAATGTCTGCTGTTTTTATTGCCAGTCTTGGAGTTTCAATGCAGAGGAATGACATTTGGCCTCATCAGAATAAGAAACTAGCTCTGTATGTGTCTCTAAAGCAGCTTCTCACTTGTATATGTCTCCTGAGCATTGCAAGAGTACTTCTGAACCATAGAGAATGCAGAGAATGGGGGTTTTCATCTCTAGTCACAATCTAAGGCTTTTTTGCTTTCTCTTTGACCATTTGAATGCAAAGTGATATGTATTATTTTTATCCACTTAAGTTTGTCTTGGCTGCTTACATGCAGGTTTTCTGTGAGTGGAGCACACTAGTCATAGTAGGAATATGTACTGAAAATGCTTAAACAGAGACTTCAAACATACACATGATAAAGGATTGGAGGAATACTCTCTATTCAAGTTCTTCATATGACTTCAGGGTTCCTATGGGCTACAGAATTGGCAGCTTCAGCAAAAGTGCAAACATGCAGCAGTTTTGGCAGTTCTAATGAAGCTAAAACTCAAGACCAGATTCACAGACAAAGATTCAAATGTGACCTGCTGCTCTGTAAAGATCCTTATATTTGTGACACTGGTATGAACACTAGGAGCTGTGCTACCTGATGAACACTAACAACAGAAAAACAAACCAAGAGTACAGTACTTGGAAACAGAGAGTTGCAGAGAAAAATTATAAACTGTTTTGCTCCTCAGCAGCACCAAATGGAGCTAAAAATTTGTAGTCTGTTTTTATGTATTTGTAGCCTGAAGGAAACCACAGCATTCCCTAACAATATGTGCACGAAACCCTGAAATTACATTGGTGGGGAACGGCAGCTAAACTGTAGACTAATGCCATAAACACAAACCTCATTTTCTAATAATAAATAATGGAAACATGAGTGTCCACCCCAAACCAAAGGAACTGTGTCATTTGGAAGTGCCATGGGGAAGAGTCAAAGGCCTAGCCTAAATCCTGGGACCAGCAAATGCCAACACAGTTTGAAAGAAGCAAATCAGATGACTACAACACTCATTGTCTTTTTCAGGAATGAAAGGGAGAAATGGAATTTAGACCCAAATTCAATTTGTGAATAGCTCTATGCAAGTGCACATCCCAGAGATTTTTTTTTATATCTTTGCAGTAGTTACTAGCGTTTGACTCATTACCAATGCATCATTAAAAAAAAGCCTGCAGCAATAGTTTATTTGTGCTCTGCCTTTCCCTCTAGAGCTACAAGCGTTTAAATCATTGTGTAAATTTGATTTTTATTTAAATCAAAATTGAAAAACAACCTCAGACACTGAAGTAGCATTCACTAGATGAGGATGTACACCCAGGCCTGTGGCAGATTTTCTGTACCACTGGCTTCCTGCGAGTCCCTGCAAGAAGGCACGACTCTGATTCAAGGAGGGGTTTTAGGAGGAAGAAGGCTATAGGAGAGAGAGAGCAGACACATGTGTATGCCTAGTTTATTGCTCCAGGAGGCATTGATGTATCTGTAGGTACAATTCTTGATAGAGTTTTGCTGGTGGTGGAGGTTTTTTGATCTGCTTTTGTGTCAGTCACTGTTTGCCAGATCACTAAACTAAGCTCAGGCACTGCCGTGCTATGACATGTCTTTCTTGAAGAAAAATTAGTTTCTACCTTTACTAAAGAATGGAAAAAGTAATTTCTGCCAATAGGGAAAAGTCTAGAAATTGCTAGCACTAAGTGTTTAAAATCATAAAGGGAAAAATTATTTTTTAGTCTCATAATTTTCAAGCTGTGAGATAAGTGCAATAAGGGGAAACACTTTAAGAATGATCAATTAAAAGAGGAGAATTTATCTGTTTAGATAAATTGTCCATGCTCCAGCTTTTCACCCCTTCTCTGGAGTCTTAGTAAGAACATCCTGTGTAACATTTCTTCCCTTGAGGTAAAAACATCATGAAACTGAAGCATTTTCACAAAGGAACAGAAGCCTGTTGTGAGCCACCAAGTTGCCTTTGGAAGGAAAACGAGTGAAATCTTGTGAAGTGCTATCCTTATTGGCTTGTTTCTTATTCTGTAATATTAAATAAAAAAAACCTTATTTTCATTTTCCTCTCTTTCAATCACATTTGAGTGGTTTGTTTGGGCTTTTTTACAGCCTCAATCCACTTCCTGTGATATCCCTTTCCTTTCTGATACTTGATTGGGCAATGCCAGTCACTTACCTTGTGAACTTTAGGCACTGTCCAGACTTCACAGGGTACCAGTGTGTATCCTCTCCACAACCTGAAAGAGCATTCCTGCTGGACTGTCCTTCAGGAAGCTCTAATTTGGGTCAGGAGGGTCAGGATGTGCCTATGGGGAAAGGGCAGGGTAGAGAACCATTGAAGAAGAGGTGACTCCAACTTTTCCCAGCCACTTTCAGCCATTCAGCACGGCAGGAAAAGTCTCTGCACACTTGGGTGCACCACTGTGCATTCACATGCTCTTGCACAAACATCCAGGCAGACGGACAGGCGAGGCAGAGTGCTCCTTGCACTCATTAAGGAATTAGCAGGATGCAATCTAGCTCTATATAATTAGCCAGTGAAACTCATTCACACTACAGCGATCACTATTATTAGGGAGAAGCAGCAGCATAGTGGGAGAGTGTCAAGCAAACCTTTCTGCCCAAAGGGGCTGGGTCAGAGCAGCCAGCTGCAGGCACGTTCCCCTTGCTTCAGCTGCTGGGTCGGGGTCATTGATGAGCCTTCTGGTGTGCTAAAGGAGCAGGCAAGTGGTTTATGCACTAGCAGGGACAACATTTGTTTTCTTCTTGGTATTTCTGCTGTTCTGCAGCGTATAGCACCAAGTAAATCAACCTTCTGCCAGTGCAAAGGGAAGTAAATAAAGCACCTGGGGAGCAGAAAAGGAAATTTTATATGGAAGATCCTTGAAGTTTTCCCTCCAAGAAATGCTGTACACATCCTCAAGCTCAATATATTACTCTGGAAGGGATGACTGAGGGAGAATGCAGAAACGCTCTTCAGAATTTTGCTAAAGAAAATACCACTTGTGGAAGGGCAAAAGCAACACAATAGGTAAAAGAGAAGTAGAAATGGATGTAATATATCACCATTTATTTTCTGATGCAGACATTGAAGAAAGATTGCCTGTTCTGATGCCTACACAATAGTGCCTGGCTAGATCTCATCTCAGCACAGTGCATCACTGTGCTTTCAAGCACACTTTCAAGCAGCCACTATGGGCACGCAATTACCTGAAAGATACATCTACAAAGTGATTCCAATGCAGGGAGCTGCCTAAGAGACTTATTATACTGTAATAATATAAATATGTAAACATTACACACTAGAAGCCTTATTGATCCTTGCTACCAGACATGACATCATTATTAATAAAAATGTAATGGGAGAGCTATAAATATGCAAAATAATAGCATATTAACCTAAATAACACCAACAAATTGTACAGCTTAGCATAAAATTGAAAGCCACTAACCAAACACTGTGTGGTTTGCTCATACTAGAAGCAGTCAGGAATCATACATAATGCAACAGTGCAACTGCTAACAATAGTCTCATGAAGATAATTTAGGCTAGAACTGGACAAGCTCCAGGAAATCTGCCTGGAGAGCTAATGCTGAGCTTTTCTTCTCTTTTTCAGTGAAAGACCTCACTGGCTCACTGTCCCAGGTGAATCTTATTAAAAGGCAAAGCATAATTTGAAAAGTTAAGGAAGAGGTAAACAGCGTATAAATAATACAAATATATACAGATATATTAAAAATTAA
>VZRX01021963.1:0-28089 GCA_013398075.1 Notiomystis cincta | reverse complement strand
GAAAATTGGAATAATTTCCCAAGGTATATAACACATTTATATGGGACTTAATTAGTACATTACTTCAGAAAAATATTTATTGTTATCATACAATAACATATGAAAGCACCTTAGTGATTGCAAAAGCACCTCCAATAAAAACAATAAAATATAGAAAATTAATAATTATTAATTATTAACACTATTATTATGACTGCATGGATATAAAGGAAATTATGAAGTAAACAAACATCTGAGCTTTCCAAATAGCACCTCCTTTGTAGCAGCTACCAGCACAAGACGTTTTTTCCCCTATCAGCTAACAGTTAATGCCATCTCCTATTCGGTAAAATGGACCATAGCCATATAAATATAAGCTACTTCTTGAGCACCCAGACAGATTCACTTTTCCTGAATATGCATTAGGTAAATGATTCTTTGTCCCAAAAGATGTGTATAGCACTTCAATTCTATTTTCATATACTAAAAATAAATAAAGTACATAAATTTGCTCTTATGCATCAAGTCAAAAGAGTTGTTTCTCCTCCAAGCTGGATGTTGCTGTATGGAACCTCCTGCACCTTGGTAATTGCTCTAAACAGGGGATTTTTATTTTTGAAAACCTCAGTCTATCAATTGGTAAAAGCTGCCACCTACTGGTCAATAAAAATTATATTACATCATCAATGTCAAGAATTACACCAATGCAGCAAATTGCACTGGAACATTGCAGAAAATCCTCCCCAAATTTAAAACTAACAAACAAACAAAAAAACAAACAAGGAACCAAGAACAAATGGTCATAAGAAACAGTTTCAATGGCAAGGCTCATTTTAATCATCCTCTCTCATGGACTCTCCTCCCCACAGACCAAGAAGGCTAGAATTGCACAAACCTGCCAATGAAATCATCCTTTTTGCCAACATCTTTGTCCCACACGGTAATATCAATAATTCCACCTCGTTCATCATAGAGATGAAAGTCAAACTGCTCTCTCCACTGAGGATTCAAAGTTTTTGGAACAATCTGAAGGGAGAACAAAAAGAAAGTCATATTACGTTGTACTTCTTAAATTCTTAATAGACTTTCTTAAATTGTAAATTTGATCATTAGAGTCTGTTCAGAAAGCTTTTTCTGTCTGCAGTATCAGTATCTCAAACAGTGAAGATTAAAAAATTGTAATTAGGAAAGACTACTAGCCAGTTCTCTCATGCCTCTCCGATGTTACAGCAACCTCCAAAATCCTGCAACCTGTCACCTTCAAAAGCCTCCTGAACAGAGGATTTGCCCTGGGAATGCAGCCATTTCTCTGTAGAAAAATTAAGTCCTCTGTGAAGTGACAGATAGCTAAAAAGTTATGTTTCTGAGCCCAAAGGTAAACAAAGCACCTTCAATGACACATAGATAGTCACTTCAAGTATTTAAACAAACAATTGTATCATGTCCTTTTTTCTCAGCCGCAATAATATTGGGAGAAACATGATACTGTGGTTTACTTTCTATGGAATAAAATTAGTTCACTTCCAGAACTGTATTTTACTTCCTTTCCTTTGAAACTCTGATGAAAGCAGCTTTCTTAATCATCTTCAGTCCAGTTATTTCTTACTTCAATACATTTCAGTCCATATATTTCTTACCACAGTGTGAAGAACAGAAAGTTTGCAGAATTTTCTACCATAATGCAAAATGTATTCACAGTAGTCACATCTGTCCTGAGCAAGAAGAGAAGACCCCTAATATCTTTCCTATTTAGCAAACACTACTTCCTACAACCACCAGTTCCACTGGCTTGAAAAAAAAAAGAAAATTCGGAGAGGATTAAGAACATTTTTAATTCACAAAAGCATGAAATTTTATTTCTTCTAATTTCAGATTAAGAGGCCCTAATGCAGGCTCAGAGGTCTGCAAATATGACAAGTAAATATTCCTGCCCTCTTCCTCAATTCACCCTTCATCTGGCTATGAAAAGTACAGTGACTATCATGGCCATCGAGAGATAAAAGTCATGTGCATCATCAGCAGTCCCAGCTGGACAGCTGGATCTACCTGGACAGCAATTTTTGAAATGGTAGGGACCAAGAGAAAAAAAATAATAGCAACAATGCCAAGCAAAAAAATAATGGCAACAAGGCCAAGCAAGTCTTCATAATAATTATTCCCCAGATCAATCCTTTCTACCTGTGAAGCTCACACCTAAAGAAAACTTCAGTGAAACTTGCTGTTAAGGACATGAAGAAGAAAGAGAGCTTATAAGTATGACATGAGGTTTGAGGATAATACAATGCAAAGGGTCCAAGAGGCACTTAGCATCAAGCCAGGAAGAACTTGTCAGAATCACTCTGCATCTCTTCCCTGCCATGAATGACCTCCACAGTAAATAAAAGCCAACACAGTCTGTATGGAACATGAGGTGTGTCCCCCTGAAAACAGACATTTTTCAGTGCTATGTTTTTTCCCGTCTAGTACTACTTTTGTTTATAATGCAACGAAAAGAAACATTTAAACAAAGCTCTAGGTGCTCTGAGAGGTATTTATTAGAACAACAAATCTCCATCACTATGGAAAGTCATACAAGCTAAAAAACACCAAACAGGAACAAAGCATTTCAAAAAAATTTTCAGTCACAGCTAAAATTACCTTGCTCTTGTACTTCTGATGCCCCAAACGAAATTTCACGTACGGATCACTGAGCCCATTTGCATCCATGGCCTTAAGTTCACGACCTTCTATTAAGGTAACACTAACTATCCCTCTCCATAACTGAGACTTTCTGTGCAGGTCTGAGAGACGTAAGCTCTGCGTCTGAAACTTCAGGGAAACAAAAGCACAGATTTAGTTAACACAATTCCAAAATTTTCCCCTCCTTTGTAATGTTCTATTTCATGTAACTATGAATGTAAAACAACCACCTAAAGCCATTTTGAAGCTATTTGACAGTACATATGTAAACTATATTGCAAAGAATTACTTGGAGAGTAATAAAATAGTGACAATTAAGCAGGTAATGTCATATGCTGCTTTTGCAGAAGCAAGCAGAACAAATGCTGCTCAAGGATATGTTCATTTTTTAATAAGGGTGTTTTTTCTGCTTCACTTCTTCCTCTGCTGATAGAATAAAAAAAATGTTAGAAAGTCTCTTCTATTTAGTAGCATATGATTGAATGAACTTGAACAAACTCTATGTTTGTAAACAGAAAACCCCAGTGAGAATATAAAACTTCCCTTAGAATAACATAATATAAACCCACCATGAGAAACATGGATCAAGGAAAAATAATTCAATAAGCTCCTCTACCTCTGCCTCTGAAATGATGTGGTATTCTCAGAAACATGAATTAAGTATCAGCACATAAGTTCAAGAGTTTAAAAACGACAGAACTGTGTAGAGACCTGTGGACTTGTGAACCCTCAGCCACTGATTTTGAGGGTTAAAATACAATTCACACATACAAACAACGCAGCTACAGCTTTTGTCAATGAACTCCCCTGCAGGTTTGAGAGAAGGAGGCTATAAACTTGAGTAACTTAACATTTCCAGTTTGCTCTGAGCTACAATGGATACAAGGTACCAGAACAAGGGAATCATTTCGGCACTTCTCTGGAAGGCAAATGCGTCTGAGTGCATCTGAGAAGCAATGTTGGTAAAGGCTCCCCCTTCTATTCTGAAACTTTATTCATTCAAGGCTCCCTTATCTATAATCAGAACACTAGATAGTTAAATAATATTTAAACTTGCAAATTATTTTCTCTAGGAATCAAAAAAAGCAAGTCTGCATGTATATTCTGCTGTAACTGTATCTTTGTCATGAAATGTAGTTTGAGTAAAAAGGCTCTGTGGACTCAGCAACCCCCCACAGGTGTAGGTCTTGCATACCTGGCTTCATTCCTCACAGACCTCAGTATCTCTGTAAGCAGGCTTCAGGGCAGGTTTGGTTCGAGTCTTTTAGATGGTAAACTCAGCTGGATGGATACAGCTGTGCAGGTGCCCAGGACAGGGGTTTTACTTTATTACCCAGAGACAATGATAGAAATTAGACTGGATTGTAATCGCACTCACCCAGCCTCCAGAGAAAAGAGACATGAGAACTGTGGCCACTGGGCTTGGAGCAAATCCGACTAAATGAATTTTTGCAGTATT
This sequence comes from Notiomystis cincta, assembly GCA_013398075.1. Lineage (NCBI taxonomy): Eukaryota > Metazoa > Chordata > Aves > Passeriformes > Notiomystidae > Notiomystis > Notiomystis cincta. The sequence goes on along the minus strand of VZRX01021963.1, from coordinate 23,972 downwards.
TCAGGTATTTTATTTGCATGCATTTGTGTTTTCTAATGGTTATACATTCCAACTAGTATGGTTATTCCCAAAATATTTCACTATATTTATTAAAGGTTTCTATTCCTGAAGTGAAGGACTTGACTGCAGAGAAACTTCTCACAAGCCTACTGTTTCTACAAAGGCAAACAAGGAACTGTGTGTAGAATAATTTTTAACTTAACCTGTGATATGAAGCAGCAGTGGGACATCAGAAAGCAGACACTGTACAAAAATTAGGGCAGAATTGGGAAAATCAGTTGCCAGAGGAGATTTCATTTACAACTTGGGACCATTATACAAACTTCAATCTTTTTCTCAGCACAAATACACCTCTTGTTGAGGGCATACTGTCAACATCGCCAGAGACTTGACTTGTGAAGAAGTGGTAAATTTTTTTTTCTTATTACAGTTTCTTAGAAGGCTTAGAGCAAAAGAAAGACTGGATAATAAATAACCTACATTAACTCTGCCCTGAACACAAGATGATGAGAGATACAGAAAGAAAAAAAGACCAGACAGAGGAAGGTGTTTTATACTGGGATATAAGCAGTGGTTGAGACTACTACGGCAAAGAATATAGAGTTCTTAGGGGTGTTTTAAGAGTTTAATGAGAATCTGTATGATTTACAGGATTCTATAATGGAAAATAAGCTTGAGTTTGCATTTACAACTCTTTTGAAGTAAATTTTAAGCACAACTGCATAGCACTCTACTTCTCTATGAGCGAGACAGTGAAAAATTCAGAGAGTATACTTGATCTAAATTCCATATTTTCAGCAGTTCTTACAATAATTGCTGCACTAGAGCATCTTCCCCCTTATTAAGCAAGGTGATTTTTTGTGACCAGTCAGGAGTTTCGTCAGTGGAGTCACTTTCCATGCAAGGCAGCAAAACAAGACCTAGATGACCAAGAGCTGGGTGTGAAACAACAGGTCAGACAGGAGTTTACAAGAGTCAGGCAGGAGGCTGGAGAACAATTGTCCACGTGCTGCTGGAGGAAGCCCTCCCAGGCCAGTGCCACATCTCACAGTCAGTGACAACCAAAGCTTTATGCAGAGCCCAGTGGCATCTTGAGGGACACTGAAGCTCCAGAGATTATGTCTCGCTATGCTGGAAGAAAAGCAGGCTGCTGAAAAGAGGTACTGATTGGTTGTGCTGTTTCTTCTTCAAGGTAGGGAAGGTGGACCACAGCAGATTTCTCTCTGTAGCACAGAGATACATGGAACAGCAAAAGGCAGAGGTACTGAAAGGTCAGGGTACAGCTCTCTGGAGCTAAAGCTATCCAGATTTCCGGGACATGAAAGGCATAGGCTATGTGGCCTTTTTCAGCAAGAATAACTTCCAGCTGGCATTTTTCTTGTTTCTGAGCAAGATTGAAAGGAATCCAACACACTTATCTTCCAGTCAAAGCCACACTTTTTCTCAGAAATTACAGATAATTTACTGACATAACCTATTTTCTCATATAATGGTTCTTGTAGGAAGAAAAACAAAAAGAGAATGTTCATATTTCAAAGTCAACTTTGACAAAAAGCTAGCATTTGAAAAAATGGGAAATAAGACTGATTTCACATTTTAAAGTTCTTTCCTTATGGATTTAATTTCACAGTGTGAGACAGGCACATTTCTAGGTACATTTTTAGGTATCTAAGAAACCTGTAAAATCCAGCCCACGGTGAGTTACAAATTCAGAAGAGTAACCGTGAGAATACAACAAAGAAATGAGTGTGTATCTTTCTCAATTTCTCCTGTGAAGAACTGTTTCTCAAGACTTAATCTTAGGCAATTTGTTGCCCTCAGAAAGCATGTAGTGAGTATTGCAGCCTAGATTCACTCTTGTGACACAAAGAGAAAAAAGAGAAGAAACTGCACAGCTTTTCATTTGTCTATAAATAGATGGGAAGGTACAAATTTTATATATAATGCCACAATTTGGAAAGAAGCAAGATCAAGATCTCAATCCACAACCATCATTAATGTGGAGTGATTATTTACATTATTCACATTTTTCTGCAGGACACAGGCATGGTGACTTCCACTTCACATGTTCTAAACTCCCCAAAGAGATGGGGTGGTGGGAAAGTTGCAGCCTGCATGTAGTGAAGTTTTCTCTCTCTCTCTTTTTCCAAAAGGAAATTTAAATTCTGAAAAGGAGTTTTTCATGCCAAAGAATGCCCAAAGCTACCTGGAAAAGAAAAACCCACATATTTTCATATCCACACACAGCCTCAGTGCTTAATAAACAGCATGCAAACCCAGTATTTTCTTACATGAAAAATACAGCTTTTATTTGTGTTCCATCTATTCTGTCTAAATGTAATGTAGTGGGTGGGCTAAGTGCATCAACAGGAAAGAATCTTCTGCCAGAATTGCACCCTCTGCTAGATGTGATTAATGCAGCTAGCCAAATGTCAGTGCTGAAAGTTATTTCTGTATAACATTACAGGATGGTAAACCAACTAGGCTTAGTCAGAATCCTAGGCACTGATCCCAGGATAATCAATACCACATTGTTGAGGAGCTACTGTTACTTTTGTCAAAAGAAGAGATGCATTTTGTCGGTATTTTTGAAAATCCCCTCTTATTTTTCTCATCTTTGGGTAACTAAGTGTCCTCTGAAACTTTAGTCCATATTGAGTTGGAGAAACCCCACATACTGTTCTCTCCCAGCCTGACTTCATTTCTTCACTGATCAGCCTTCATGCCCTGCAAAGTACCACCTCTCTCACTGGCATGTGCTTGTGCAAACAGACTCTGCTTTTATTAAATCACCTCCTTATTACACACACCCATAGCACACATTGCTCCTCTGAGTCCTGGAACACAATAGACAGAAATAGAACAGCCTACCACAAACTTATGAATTTTTTTGAAAAGCAAATCAATAATGTACTTATATGTCCTGCAGAGGCACTTCTACCCAAAAAATAACTTTGGTTTTGAAGCTTAAAATAAAATATCAATCAAATATTACTAAAAAAGTATAAAAAAGGAAAATAATTCTCTCCATCACTTAACAGAGCACAGATGTAACAATACAGCAAAGTGAATCAAAGTCAGTGTTGTAAATTACTGCTGTAAATTCCTGTAAACAAAATTCCTTTCCCCCAGTTTCTAGAATGCTTGCAGAGCTTGGATAAACAATGTAGAATAAAGATTGAGAATTTCAGTAGATACAGCTGCTAGTTCTATGTACAAAACAATGAAAAAATCAAGGAACAGTCACATGCATTTGCAATGCTTTTCCTATATTAGAAACTACACAAAGTATGACACCTTGTAGAATTCATCAGCATTACAGACACTGAGCTACAGAAATGCCTTCAATGGGATCATGATGATTCCTTCTTATTTTTTGCTCATTGTAACTAAGAAAGTTTTCTAAATGGACTACTACTGATAATTACTGCAATATGAAAGAATGCTTTCCTTAACTTTTTATCAACTAGATTTCAGATTTTAGGCTATTTTAATTCTAGGTGAAGCTAATAACAATTTCTACAGTTGAGAAATTTACACTGCCCTACACCCTAAGTATTTTAACTGCCATGTTAAATCTGGTTTATGGAGTTTGTGCTACCAACCTGAGACTGCTACTGTAGAGCAATGCTACTGTGACACTACAATATTTGTAATAAGAGCTCATACTCTTGCAGAGTTTCACATATTTTTGTGGTTTTCTAATTGAATAATTTGGCATTCTACTTAAATGTACTTGCCAGATGCAGCTCAGGTGTAGTATGATGCAGACTGTGGCACTCACTATGTGACTTGAATTTTCTGTTACAGGGTGAAAACATTTATGCAGGACAACAGTGTGCAGAAGCACTTTGCAGAGAGGCTGTGCAGTGCTAACCATCTCAGTTCTTTGTCCAAGTAATTCCCTTGGAAATTGTGGCTGCAATATGTGAAAGTCAACAGGGCTCCTGATGATCCTGTTATTGTCTGGGATAACCAAGGTCACCACAGCCCTAAAGCTGGCATGGACATGATACACAAAAAGACAGTGGCAACCCACACTTGATGGAAACTCCCCGTGCTTTTGGAAACGTAAGCATGAAACCCCCATGACAAAATGCTACTCTGCTGTTCTTGTTCTTAGCTGGACCAGCTGTTATCACTCACATACAATTAATGCAAATATAAGCCTCACCAAATATTTGCGTAAGTTTTATAATTAGATGTCTAACAAACAGGCATATCTATTCTGTTTTTTACTTCTATTCCATTATTTAGGAGCTTTCCTTCAAGCACTATTTACAGCTGCTAAACATCTAGAACCTCAAGGCTTACAAAACACACGTGTATTTTCTCAGTCTTAAAAGATTCTTCAAAAAACTCAAAATGCAGTAATTCTAACATGTATTCTGAAATTCCAGAGAGTTTTGGCTCAGAGATTTTGGCTGAAAGATTGAACCAACTGTAAATTCCTTCAATTAAGAAATATCATACAACTCTATGCTTATGTTTGTCCTTGCAATACTTATACCATGATTTGCTATTTCCAGTTTTATTGTCTTCTCAAGAGGCATCTCATTCCAGTGGAAAAGCATTTTGCTTCAATTTTAAAACAGAAAAAATGCTTTTGAAAATGCGAGTCAGGAGCCACAGAAACTAAGCATTTTGAGTTGGGCATAAAACCATCAGTTTTTAAGGCCATAGGTTTTGGCACTTTAGTTTGTACAACTGGGACACACATACTTTTGGAATATGTGGGACACACATACTTTTGGAAAAGATATTAAAAGAATTTTTTTTTAATAGTCAGCAGTTTGGAGCTCATTTAGAAATTCATTCTTATTTAAAATGCTCATAAGTTCTATTTTTCAGTTTACAAGTATACGCAGAAGTTTCTAAAGCTGAATTAAAGGAAATATAGTTACTTAAATGCAAAGTAAAACCAGTTCAATTCCCTTGCTTTGGGCAGTAAATACACTCTTCTATCCCCAGTAGCAACTAATCAAAAATAACTTCTCAGTTGTGACTGAGGGGGCCCATGTTAAATCTCATACAGTTCAACAAGGCAAAGTGCAATGTTCTGCACCTTGGTCAGGGCTAATACAAGACAAATTCCGGCCAGTCAGAGAATGGATTGAGAGCAGCCCTGAGGAGAAGGTCTTGGGGGCTGTTGGGGATAAGCAGGTCAACATGACCTTCTCACATGCTGCTGCAGCCCAGGACACAGATGACCTCTGGGCTGCACCAAGAGGAGCATGGTCAGCAGGGCAAAGGAGGTGATTCTCAGCCTGTACTCCGTTCTCCCCTGTGGTGACCCCAGCTGAAGTACTGCATTCAGCGCCCAGATTCTCAGTTTAAGGACATGGACCTACTGGAGTGGGTCCAGAGGAGGCCACAAAGATGCTCAGAGGGTTGGAGTACTGTCCTCTGAAGACAGATTGTGAGAGCTGAGGTTGTTCAGCATGAGGAAGCATCTGGAGAGACCTTAGAGCTCTTTCCAGTACCCGAAGGGGCTACTAGAGAGCTGAAGAGAAACTTTTAACATGGGGATGGGATGATAGGACAAGGGGGAATGGCTTCAAACTGACAGAAGGGAGCCTGAGACTGAGTATTAGGAAGGAATTCTTGACTGTGAGGGTGGGGAGGCACCGGAATGTGCTGTGCAAAAAAGCTGTGGATGCCCATCCCTGGAAGTGTTCAAGGACATACTGGATGGGGCTCTGAGCAACCTGGTCTAATGGGAGATGTCCCTGCAGGGGGGTTGAACTTCCAACCCAAATCACACTCTGATTCTATGACTTTGGGATGACAATGTATTTTTAATCTTAGTTTACACATAACCTGTTACAAAAACATAATAATTTATTCATTTCTGGGAAGAATGCACATCTGGTTCTAATTGATCAATGTCAGTCTGAAACAGCTCATCAAATATTAATAGCATAAAGAGTATCATTATATTTCAGTACTTCCTAGTGGTCTCAGTTCTAAACTCACCACTGATGACATGAAACAGAAGAGAGGATATAAGAGAAGGTGACGTACAATCTTTTCCTCCAGATTTTACTGCGATGATGCTACTTGATAGGGCATAGCAGATAAATCTTACATATATTTTTCCCCTAATATGTTGGCTAAAACTGCTAAACCACTTGTTTAATCAGTTTGTCCTTAAATTAAAGCAAGTCAAATTATCTTCTGTGTTTTAACTGACATACTTCTGTATATAAATTATAAACACAACAATGCATATAAGATACTGTACATGCATTATACCTCTAGGTTAAAATATTACTTCAGCTAAGCTAACCATAGAAAAAATGCAATGTTTAAACCATACATTCATTTTTTTGCCAAATATTCTGATATGCCAGTTTGCAAAAATGCCAACTACTAAATGAAATGTTCTCCAACGAATGTAAAAAGCATAACAGGTATAAATAACTCACTTGAAGATCTTTAAGGAATTCTCAGCTCTCATGCTGTGCTGTTCATTCAGGATTATTGAAACTCACAGTTTTGCCATGTTGCAATGGGGACAAACTGTTACCTGATATAGTCAGCATATCAGGAGTTAACACATCACTTATATGATGCAAACCACTTCTGGCCTTCAACATTCTCACAGCTCTTCATTATCTCTTCAGTTTGAGCATCTTGTATATTTCAGGAAGTTACATGAACCACATGAGAATCAAAAACTACGTATCATCACTTCACCAAGTATCTTTGCTTCATAAATTTCATGAAGCAAACAGACCTGAGTATTGTCCTGCATCCCAGGAGCAGAATGCATGAAAAACCCATCCATAACCCAAGAATTATGAACACTGCTCTCTTTTATTTTTAAGGTTAAAAATACAAATAGGTCTAAAAAGGTGCAAATATTTATCACATGAGCACCATATACAACATTGTTTATTAATAACCTCCTATTTAAAGTTGTGCATCAATATGCTAGAAGAGCAAATAACTTTTAAAAAGTGAATCACCCACATAGCTATTTTTTTCTCACTTTAACATCTTTACATGGTAACTTCTATACATGGTGACTTCACTAGCTCAAGTCTCTGAGAAATTTTAATTCACTTGCTTTAGGCAGTAAATACACTCTTTTAAACAATACAGAGAGGAAAAAAAAGGTAAAAATTGGTTGTATTCCACTACAGTCAAACTCTCAGCCTTTCTCTTGTGGAAAAGAGCATATGCTGCATCTTTTCTATCACTTCCATAACTCCTAAGAGTAGAAAAGCTTGAAGAGCTCTAAAGAGCTCTATAAAATTGAGTCCAGTGTGCTCTTGTAAAGCCTGGCTAGGACTGTCACCTGTGCACAACCACTAATAGGGTAAATTTGTCTTTATGAAGCTTCCCTATGTAAACCTTGCACACAAAAACTTGAATCAGTATGAGAAGAAACAGGAAAATGAAAGCTACTCCTTGGCATTAATTCTTTGTTCACATTAACAAAGGAAATTGTTTAGACTTGAGAAATTAAAGGTTTTAGAAAAGGAATCAGGACAGATTGGGCACTTAAAAGAAGTTACTAGATGACTTCAAGATAGGTTCAAGTGCTGTGACAAAGTTTAAAGGTTTTATGATTATATTAAAAACTGAACTATGTTTATTTGACAAAAGAAAAAGCACTGTCATTAAAACACATTTTGAAGGACAATAAATCTTGTGCTGGAAGTCTCCAGTCTTATATGGCATGCTCAGAAACAAATCATAGTTCTTCTAAAAATAATCCCCAAAAAACAACATAAAAGCTAGAAGACCACATGCTAAAAGTTACAAAGTTACCTTACTTGATCTTTTCCAACTCTTCCTCATTAGCATTGTCTGAAAATAAAATAGAGCATTTTAATTACCTCTTCTCTGCAATACAGAAAAGGAGGGCAACAGTCTCAAATAGGGCAATTCACATTTAGCCACCACTACAACTGAAGCAGCCACATGTACACTCCAGCAACAGATTCACAAGACTGAAATAAATCCAGACAAGTAGCAGCCCTGTGCACACACAGGCATTTTTTCTGGGTGGTATGAGTGCCTCATTTCTGGAGACAATGCATTACATAAACTTGCAAGAAAGAAAACACAGAAAAGACAGAAAGAATTAGATTTTTAAATTAAAATAAATTAATGTGCCATTATGGACAGTGATTTCAATTCTGACTGATACTTGAATAGTAGGCTTTTCTAATATTAAAATACTCAATCTTTTTGGAATACTGTTGTTTTACTCACAACTATAGCCACAGAAGAGAAAACCTGCATGGCACTCCTTTGATGACATGAATCTGTTACAAAATCCTTAAGGTTATCCCAGATTGTTCATTTCACAGCAGTAAAAATAGTTCTTTGGTATGATAATTACATGCATGAAATAGAAAAAAAAAAAAGTTATATCTTCCCTCTTTTAAAAAGCCAAATCTCAGTTTCCCTGTCCCATTACCTAAACAATCTGTAAAACCTTGGCACTGCTAGGGGGCAAAGCATCTGAGACAGATTCTTTACCATTAAATAAAAGAGACATTTTGGTCAAGTAGGCTGTGGAAGGTTTGTCTGTGAACACAACTGTTGCTTAAAGCAATTCTGTGGAAATGCAAAGAAATTAGTTTATACAATTTAGTAAGATTTGGCAGCCTGTTATTGACACTGAGCAGGAATAAATCAAAGGCCATTAATTTCTATTGAAGCTTTTGCCATGAAAAACAAACGTATTTTTAATATTTTATTAACTATTTCAAAACCACTTTCTTTTTCAGATAATGGAAATAAATTTTGAAATGCAAGTATTTTCCTTGCTAAGAAATTAAATTATAGGTGAAGAAAATTAAACTGAGAGAAAATGTGGGCAGGTCTTATTTCTGAAATATCCAGAAATTTTTCAAATAGACATTGTTTTATGTGAGAAGAAAAATAACTAGCCACTGATGAAACTTTTTTCAATTACTATGGACATTTAAATCCTAAGGGCTCTCCTGTAAGTTAATAATAATTGTAGCACTGTGGCTTTGGAAAAGACACAGAGATACTAAACGTTTTATAAAGCTGGAGAACGTCATTTAACTCATTTTTCTAGGAGAGACACATAAGAATTAAACAGCTTGGTGCCCTGGGTAGGCCCTGAAGAAAACCTGAGTTCCTGGGTCCTGTCCAGCACAGCACAGCTCCTCCCCTCCTCGTCATTTCTGAGTCCTACACAGCTATGGGTCAGAGCACAAACTCACTTCACTGGGCTTCAGAGCAGGCTGTGAGCAAGGAAGACAACACGGCCCGACAGACGAATTAACTACATAGGTTTAGCCTAGATACCAGGAAGAAATTCTTCACCATGAGGGTGGTGAGGCATTGGAATTTGTTACCCAGGGAAGTTGTGGCTGCCCCATTCCTGCAAGTGTTCCAGGCCAGGTTGGACGGGGCACTGAGCAACCTGATCTAGTGGAAGAAGTGGAACTAGATGATCTTTGAGGTCCCTTCCACACCAAACCACTCTATGATTCTTTCAGCTCTGAGGAGTTCAGTTTGAGTAGTAGCTACAGAAAGGTATGACCACCCTTGTTGAGTGTATTGGCACCATTATCAGCTACAGCAGGATAAACTGAAGCCATATCAACCATCCTTCAAAGCCAATAAAATAAACATATAGCATAGGGCAGATCAGGATGGATGATCTACATGGAACTTTTTCATCTGAAAATATTCCATGTTCTGAGTCTATCGCTGGGGTTTTCCTCTGTGATGTTACTGTCTCTCTGGCAAATAAATAAAGAAATAAACAAATAAATAGTAATAATGCATAATATGATGTAAGACAGCAACCAAACTGGCAGCACATTAATGTTGATGGTTTCATATGGAGCAGAAACTCCTAAGCATCATTTGAGATACATTATTTTAGGAAAAAAACAATGCCTTGAACTTTAATCTCAATAAATAACAATATCCAAGTAGAACTCATGTTTCCTTTTTTTGCATTTTCTTTGTTAGGTTGCTGGCAGTGATAAACAGCTGTCCCCAATCTCTGCTGGTCCCAAGGCAACACTTCTTATCAAGCTACCTGTAGCCAAAAGCTGCCTGTTAAGACCCAGGTGGGGAACAGCTGTTGTAGTGAAGACATGGGTGACATGCAGCTCTGAAGAACTTGCTTACTGCAGATTTTCCAGTGGTGGAATCTGTACACTGGATGCTGGTGGAAAAAGAGCCAGAAAAACTCACGTGCATTGTGGCACCCACGACTACAACACCAAACAGAATCTGCAGGAAGCCCACACACACACACGAAATTAGAAACAGCACACCAGCACACACAGCACCACACGTATCCAAAAGGAATTAAAAACCACTGTCAGAATCAAAGCAACAAGACAAGCTTTGTTGGAGCAGGTCTAAGACAAATATCAAGTAATTTTTGACTTCTTTTAAACTGGTCATCAAAAGGAGAAATTAATGAAAAATACAGAAAGTACATCATAATCACAAAATTTTTTATGAATACAGTTAAAATTAACAAATCTTTAGAGCTCACAGACTTTAGCATTTGTATATACATACTTCTCTCATATTTATTTATTTTACATCTTTTTAGTTTACACTGGTCACCTATGCTATCTGTCCTTCCAAAGCAATAAAATTGAAATGCTGTATTGATGTAAAGGACAAGTACTGCTAAACAGAACAAAGCAAATACAAACTAAGTGTTGGAACTAGTGCTACTGCAACTTACTGCATCAGGCTGGAAATAGATTAAATTCTTCCTGAATACTAAAAACTTTCTAATTTTTATAGTCATTTAAAAATAATTCATTAATCAAGTTTGATTGAAAATGTATGATTGTTCATGGATCACAACAAATCAATTGCATTCACATGTCAAAAATCTTAAAGAATAGGACCTCTAATAACTTTAGATACGCTATACTTCCATTCATGTACATAGTTTAATGAAACATTACAAGATTATTACTTTAAATATTCACATTCTAAGGCCTTTAGGACAAGCACCAAGTAGCAAATGGCAAAGACACAGATAAGACTTTCAAGAAATTTTGATGAATCTATATACTATAACTGCAGGCTATTTCTGAATTTTCTTCAAATAAAATGTACCACAAAAATCAAATCTGTGCCCTTTTTTATTAAGCTGCTTTACTGAATCTCCTTATGATTGAAATTATGTCCAATACCTTCTACTGAAAGAACACAATTGTAAACTATTTAAGCATTGTTTATCACAGACCACCATGACTCAAACATAAATATTCCTCTTTCCTAGTCAGTGTAATATAGTTTTACAGTTACATGAACATATATTTATGTTAATATTCTTAATTGATGTCTGAATCCCAAAATGTAATGTTTTGATCTGAGGAAATGGGGCTTTCCAGCTATAACTCTGAAGATCATCTCATCAGTCAGTACAATATAAAATCTGAATTTCATCAGAAAAATCAGAAAAAAATGCTCCTGTGTGGACCAAATATCTTTTCCATTTCTTTTCACACCTCAAGTCTTCATCCACAACAAAACAATCTATTACTGTGTCAAATTAGCTGCTTATTTTTTAAATCATTTGCAATAATACCTCTGTCACAGACAGGTGGCAATATACAAGTAGGCCCCTGAATTTGTCCCTTTTAACTTCAAACTTGCACTTGGAGTATCTTATCCTCCAGCAGCATCAATATTCCTTAGGCAGCGTGACAGGATGCTTTTTCCTGTAACATACAGCTGCATTATTTTGAAGTACCAATAAAATGCTTTGCAAGACCTCTCCTACAACAACACATCCTCAAAAGACTTTTCCTTTACCTGCACATCATTGCATGACCTCCAAAACAGCCTTGCTGCACTTCAGTGCAAGGATGTCTTTGGAAAGTATAATCCACATCAAAAAGTTACCAAACAACCCATCACAAACAGCAAGTCTGGTTTAAAAAGACTCATCAGTTCGAAATATGGCTAGAGACTTGCTCAAAATACAGGATCAATGCACCATGTGGTTTCTGTGGCTACATGGGAAAGCTAACACTTCTTCTTTTGAAGCTGTTCTATTTTTTTATTTCCTCCATGGTCTTAAGAAACATTCTCATTTTTAACATATGGAATTATAGTGCCTGCAATTTAAGTACTTCCAGGTTATTTCTGTAATCTTCAGCTTTACAATTTAACCTTTTAACGCCATTTATGTCTAACAACATGGAAGTCCCATAAAATGGTAAAATATTACCCTAATTACATAATTACTTGCAAGTCCTAATTACAAACAATGTAAGAGTTATCACCTGAGCAAAATAAAACCTATTCAGTAGAAAATTTATCTTTGAAACGTACGCTGTATAGGGATATCAAACCAGCAAGATTTAACTAAATTTGCAATGACAGGAAAAGCTGCACAGGATGTGAAGATACAGTGTGTCTTCCATGCTTCACTCATTAATGCATACTTAAAGTGCTCAGGTTTTTCTCTGTATATTTCAGCTACACTTGAATTACATGCTACACAGACTGAGAATGTAGGAGTTGCTTTTATTGCTGCTTTGTATGTTGCAGGTTTTCAAGAGTGGACAAGAATTTGTCTTGATCCTCTAATATAACATTTGAAAATTTATTTACCTCAAACATTTTCATTTCAATGAAAAATATCCTCATTATTACAAAATCTTTCAAAAATAGCCAAAGATGACAGTTCAACTGGAGTGATAAATTTCGTAACATATCTGCTCCTTAGGGAGTAAATAAAATCTAATAATAAGTGCATGTAGTAATTAAAAAAAGGTAATTGAGTCTTCAACTATTAAACCTCTAACACATCAAACATACAGTAATTCCATATTAATTTTGTAGGTCATCTTCGCTGCATTGTGACACAAATTCTCTGATTTTATTGCAACTTTGCCAGAACTGCTCTGTGATCCTTATCTTGGAATGACTGATTTCTAATAATAAATATTAAGCTTCGCATTAGGAATCTGATTCTTAATTGGAATCTTTGGCATTTTCAGGTTGAAGTTCCATATAACAGTTTAAATGGGAAGAAAATTTGGTGACTTGAGCTAAATTTAAAAAAGCTAATAATGAAATGTGTAACAACACAAACTCAATTCTTCATCCTATTAACAATCAGTCAGTTGGATATTAAAAAAGTTGCTAACCAGCAACTCTATGGGCTCCCAACACTTCCAACATTCAGTTACCAATTTATGGATTTCATAAACCCATATGAAAAACATGTTACACTGTAGTGTCTTCATTTCACTTTCTCACCTCTAATTTTCTGGACCACTCAGTATAATAGCAGAGAACATGGGGCAGCACAATAGCTACCCTCTCTGTATGATGAAGAAAGGAAACAAATGTGCTGTCCACATAATGATATACCACATAAAAATATAGTGTTTCTGTGCTGCATGATTTAGGATTATGGCAGGATAGCGCCAAAGCAGCTTGGAAAAACAGAGCAATTACCAGCTGACTCAGAAATGCTGGTCTTACCCAAATGCACAAAAATTCCGAAATTAAATTAATTTTTTAATTTAAGTGACAAAGACTCTTGTGGTGTAAATTTGCAAGACAGAATTCTGAGTTGTATAAACAACCATATTGCTAAAAAAATTAGAAAAATACACTGCTTATGTAAGCTAGATGCACATTACCACCATATTCCATTGTTTTAATTAAGTGCTAACAGAGTGTCATGAGGAAAACTAACAGAGGATAAAACCATTTTCAAAATTCTACATCTCTGCATTACTACGTATCAAACACCTAGTGCCAGTAACCAACTTACTAGGCTACTTAATACTACCTGGGAGAAAAGTGTAAAAAGAGCACTACCAGAATCTGCCAGTATTCCTCAGGTATGCAACAGGATGTCTCACACTGCAGCATACAGAAACATATAAAAAAACCATGTGGCTGACCACATCCATGGACATTTTCATCAGAGTAATGCTTTTTCTTGGCCCCTGCTGCAACCTGTCCCTGAGGCAGGGCAAACAGGTTCATTGTTCATGGATCCTTAGGGATGGATTAAAGCAAAACTATGCCAAATAAGCAATACAACAAAACTTTTTATCAGAACAAATGCTTTAAAACCTTAACTAGAAAAGGAAAGTTTAACGGATCAGAAAAGGGGTGTATATCTGTTTTGGAGTGTATGATCATCTTAAGAGAGGAAAATTCAAAAGAGAAAAAGAAAGAAAAAGAGATGGTCGAGGAAAGATATCATCACTCGTGGCTTCTGTGATGTGTGGGTGATCGTGGCCCATGGCTGTGACACACAGTCCTGGTCCATGGGAGGCAGAAGCCCGCACACGTATCAAAAACTGGGGGGGGGTATAACCTTGGCTCTTCAGGTAAATGCCTCCTGGATGAGTTCTGGGCATGCAGAACAGTCTTCTTCTTGGAGGATTCTGGAAATCTGGCAACACTGAAGCTGCAGGGTGCTGCTGAGTGTGTGTGTCTTTATGTTCAAGTGCCTGGGCAAAGTTTGTGAGTAAACTTTCTGAGTTTTGTGGCTGCACAGTGGTGGCTCACAGTGTGGGAAAGAGACTGGCATAAAAAATCCACCAGAATACTGCCCCACTTCCACAGGTTCCATTGCTTAGTGGTGCTTTTTCCTTTAATTTGAAAACAGCTTGTTTAAGGCAAAATTTAGCTGCAAGGTCCAAATGCTCCCCTGCAGCCTTTCTGAGGCCAAAGGAATCTACATTATTTTATAATTTCTCAGAGTGAGAATCACATCTTCTATTTCTGCCATAGGCCTACTTCTACTGCTCAAGTGAAAAGTCACAAAAGCTAGTAAAATATAATAGAAAGAATTTGTCACAATTAAGAGTGTCTAGAAACCCGGAAACTATTTTCACTTATATCTATTCAGCTGAGAAAAGTAAGACTGATGAACAAATTACAATAAACTTAGAAAATCATACAATTTTGTAACAGAAATCTAAAATAAAAAACCTGAAAAGCATCAAATAATCCTTTAATATTAGATGCCAAAAGACCAGAAACACTAAACTAAAGTTTTTCAACTTTATTTTCCACATGGAATAGGATTCAAATATTCTTATCTAGAGATAGCAAACTGGGTCCAAAATTCTTATTGATTCCTCCATATTAATCAGCACCATTCAGCTACAACTGACTTTACCTGATCCATCTGAATCCCTTATTACTAACTGTATAAGGGAGGATTTAACTCGGGTGAACTATAATTTACTATACCAGAAACATCGTGCAGTGTTACCTTAAGAATTAGAAAAGTCAAATTTCATAATTTGAATTAAGAATTAGCTCAATTTAATTTAATAATTAGAAAAGTCAAATCTCATAATTTGAGATTTACTCTTGTGCTTTCTTTCATCCAACCACAGATCAATCACAGGAATGAGGACATTTCTTAAAGTATTTAAAATTACCGCTTCTCGCTGGTCTCCTGGAGCCAACAGAACGGACAGAAATATACTTCCCAGATCATGGTCAGGGTAATGAGGATCCTTCAGACTCAAGGTAACATCTGTTTGCCTAGGAGACAAAAGGCCATGAATTTACTTCAGACTTCAGACACTCAGATGATGAAATTTCTCAATCCTAAGAATTAAAGGCATCTGAACTTACGCAAACCTACTCAGAAAATAGTGTCACAAATTTGTCCTATTTCTACTTTGAAGTATTTCTGCTGAATGCTCATAAAAAATACTAAATACTTTTACTCTGTATTAAGTACTTACATGTACTGAAGTAATTAAATCAAAAACGTAACATTAATGGATTAAAAAACAGAAAAAAATTTCAAACATTAGGTGGTAATGCTGTGAATGAAGCTGATATGAAAACAAGATTAAAGTGGTTGTAAAACTAACCTCTCCATAGACACAGTAAAATGTGCACTATCAGCTAATAAATTGACATTCATAATATATAATTTCTTAAATATTAGTGGCTTTCTCTGGTTAATTTTATGATATGCAAGTTTATATAATTATTTTCTAGTATGAAGTTTTCCTTACAACTCCATGAACATGGTATTAGCAGATAAATATATATAAATATTCCATAGGCTTGTTTGTGCCATACCTGTTTAATTCCAATGAAGCGAGATCCAAAAATGCTGAACCAATGAAGTCATCTTGAAGTCCAAAGTCATAATCAAATACCTATGATGCACAAGAGCATTTTTTAGTACTAGAAATCTCTATCTCTTTAGAGCTTTTCTGACTAATTCTTAAAACTCCTTTTCCAGAGCTGTAGCTTCATGTCTCTCACCTGTTGAATGAGGACTACCTGAAAGTAAACTGAAACTTTCTGTCCAGAAAATCAAGTTTGAAACTGCTTTGTTTATAAGTCAGACTACATTATATAGAGACACTAGACTAGACTACTAGACTACACATGTAAACGACATCAGTTTTATAAAAACAAAGGAAATATTTTTATAAACATAGGCATTGAAGGATGCAAGATCAAAAAAATGAACAAAGTTAAGCAGAATCTCCGATTTCCTATACACTGATTCCTTTATGAATCTTGCAAAATGAAAGCAGGAGGACGGTTATGAAAAGTGAGTTATTATAGCACTTGCATCAGTATTTGAAATAATACAATTGTACATTTTGAAGGCTGTGCAACTTTCAAGGGTTAGAAATATTACAAACTAAAATTAAGACTTAACAGATATGTGTAAGGAAACAATGATGATTAATCCTCCACTACGAGGACTCTGCCTCCTAATTTCCTATCTAAAAGAGAAAATACCTCGACAAACATAATGGCATCTAGACAGGAATTTGGCCAGTACATCAGATGGTATTCTCTGAGATAGGTTATAACTTCCTAAATCTTAAGAAAGAATAGCAAATAATCTGGTGCCAGTGTTGCAGGGAAATAAACAAAAATGTGGACAGCAACAAAGAAAAGTTGCAACACAAAGAATTCAAAGAAAGGAAAAAGATTGATTATCAAAATCAACTTTTAAGGTAAATTAAACTTTTTTTGGTTAATATAAGGCTAGAACATACCTTCAGCTAAGTAAGAGTAAGACTTGTAAGGAGAAAGGAGAAAATTTAAATGGGATATGATAGGATGAGGTTCAACATCTTCAACTTTAAGTACTTAAAATATTGTAATACAGAAATTCTTCCAGGAGTCAAAACAGTTCATCTTCTACAAATACCTTAATATAGACAGGGTTAATACAGTAGTAATAGAAATCCTTTGGCCCAAAGGCTGCAGCACAGCTGCACAACTCAATGGGTTGGATTCAAGTATGTGAGCACAAGTCTCTCACATGCATTCATCTACCTGACTGTGTACCCTTGCATTTTCTGTATCTGTTAGCCATTCCAGTGGGAAAAGAAAGCAAATGATGAAATCTCAGTTCATTGTGCAAAGTCAAAACTGTTTTCTCCCTCTCTCTCCCTCTACAAATTATCATGGTGAAAATACCAAGTATTTTTAGCTTAGTAAAATTCAATCATGTCTTAAAATATCTAAGTGAGCTGTAAAACCTAAAATACCTCAAACAGTGTGCTCAGAATACAACCATGATAGACATGATACCACTTGACACACTTTTCCTAGGGGAAAAAAATACACACCCTACTGCTGGTACTTGGCATAAATAAACTAAAACAGGTGGCTACATTGCAAGTCTTTGTATCTTCTCTCTTTCACCTGTTCATTCCTTATGAGTCACTAAACATAAAAAAGGCAGGAAAATGCCATTTGAGGATTCTAATTAGCTTTTAAGCTTTTCTAGTAACAATGTATTTTATTAGAGCAGCATTAAACATAGTACTTAAAGGATATTTAAGTGGCATTACTGTACTAAAAAAATCTACAAATAGACATTTCAGTTAAAAATTCTGTCAAGAATATCAGATTAAGACTGATACTGATCTAAAACATCATTTATTTTCAGATCAACTAAGAGAATTATATGGGTGAGTTACGTTTCCATATTTCCTCAAGTGTTTTCAATTTATGCATGTTCTATTTTGAATCCTAGGACTACAGTTTTTCTTTGGAACATAATTTTTATCTACTTTGTTCTACACAATTCAGAATCACTTTTGCATATAGATCACCACAAACTACTGGGACCAGAAAAGCACCTGTCTCTTCTGTGGTTATAAAACAATGATCACAGTTTTTCTAATTGCCATTCCAGAATGGACATCTAAGAAATACTAGTGGCACTGCTGCTTATTAATCAGGACATTGCTGGCCACTTTTTGATCTAAACTCAAGCTATCTGTTTTTTCAGAATAATTGGTGCCTTTAATACGACAAAATCATCCTCACCTGTGATTTACTAAGGAGAACTACAATGTAAAAATTCTAAGAGTAGAAAATGGTATGAAACATAGAAGTAAACTCACTGTGCTCCATACAAACAGAAAAATCAGAAAACTTAGGAGAATCAGACACACAGCTCAATAAATTCTCTAACTGGCATCAGCAGTGAATTGCTTTTAATGGGAGAGATCATATCATCATTATGCAATGATATTTTCATCAAAAAAATGATTATGAAATATAGTTTATTTTCTCTGTCCTTCTAAGATAACACTGAAGAAATATAAAACAATTAGGACCTGAAGTAAACAAAAATGCCTGTATTTGCCACTTTTAAAAATGCTGACATCATCATTCTACAGACAAAACTTAAATAATTTTCCCTCTAAACAATCATTAGTAATGCATTGTTGCACAATAAATTTTTCCGTATACAAAAATCGCAAAACCTGAATTTTTCCAATGCTTCTTCTGTTGTATTATCAGACATATGTAAATGTGTGTCTTACCTTTATATACAATGGTTCTCTTAGGTTATCTATAAGAATGTAAGCTTTTTCTTCCCACACAGGATTGAGGTTCTTGTGTACTGTTTTACTTCTAAATACTTCTTTTCCTCCAAGTTTGAACTTGACATATGGATCACTCGTTCCTAGTAAAGACACATATATACACTGTTAATTCTACCTTTGTAATACAGTAAAGAAATGGGGACAAAATTACTTTAAACAGAACTAAATGTAATTTCTATAGATAGTCGAACTCAAAACAGCATCAGATGAAAAGAATTCTTTATTGTCACAATCTATCACTTTCCAGGGTGTCATTACCCAGTAAATTGACTCCGTTAACATCAAATGGGTGCTTGCATCACTTTCTGTTGTTTGCAATCCATTCTCAAAGTCACACATGACATACTGCCAGTATAGGTTTTTAGTTAATAGAATTATATCTTTATTAGGGCTAGTATTTTATCTTAATGCAACAACAAAAATTAGATTATAAAGTAAAAATTACTCCTGTAAAATATTAACATAATTGTTCTGTGCCTTTGAAAAAGCACATATTTCACTGACACTACTAGTTTAAGTTTTCACTGATTTTATTGTGTCCAGGCTTTCCTCTTCCATATAGACTCACTTTCTACAGCACTCATGATGAGAAATTAACTCTAAAGTCTGCCCACAAAGTCCTCAACATGCCTCCTGGAACAATCATCTACTCACTAGAGCACTGGACAAAGCATCTTGAAACAACTGAATAACAATCAAGTGTGATCAGAAAAACAACTCAGACAGGTATAAGAAAAATGTTAAATATGGCATATAAATGCCTTATGCATGGGATATATATTTGGAAGTGTCACAAGTGCTGAACCACCTGTGAGAGGAGAAGTCTTGGGTGGGCACAGAGACTTGCAGTCATCCAGGAGTGAAATTAACTCATCAAAAACTATCTTAAAATAAACAGTAACTCTAGCTTGAGTAGCAACTGCATCTTCATGAACAGCAGGAAAATTTTAAGACAAGAGGGTTTTTTTTTCCTTTAAATTTTAAGGCTTTTCAAGAGACCAGCAGATTTTAGAAGTTTGCATCTGCATCCACTAGGAAATACATGCAAAAGAAATAGCTTTTCTTAAAATTGCAACAAGCTCTTCTAAACATAAATTAGAAGGGTTATGACCAGCATTCTTTGCAGTATTTCATCCAGCCACGAGATGTCAGTACTCTTTACTTGAAGTTATGTCTCCCCTTTCGAAAAACTAAAACAGTGGAAAACTGTGGTCTCTCGTGTGACAGGGTTACAGTCATTCCCATCTGTAATTCCTGGGGCAGAATTTCAGTGGCATAAAAATGTTTTGTCTAACACAACTAATTTGTTCCTTGGTTATTCAAATAGTGGTGATGATTTTGAAGTCAAAGATCAGGTATCTAAATTAATTCCATGTCATGTGAAGAATATTTTTAATATGGACACTATGTTATGCTGTGCCCACCCCCCTGCTCCTTGGGACCACTAGACAATTTTGTTATGCTTTGACCTTCATGTAGACAGTTTGGCAATGAAGCATTCCTTGACTGTACCAGGGACCTCTGTGTGGTTAAGGTGGAGTGGCATTGAGTTGAAAGACAAGAGAGGGAAATAACAGTCTTTCCCTGACAGCCTTGGAACGTCTAAAAGAGGGAAAAGGATTCTAGCTTGTGAGTTGGAAGGGTTGATTTGAGAGAGCTGTAAACTAGGTTTGAAGGGAGAAGGGGATTAGACCAGGCTCACTAAAGATGAGCACAGAGGTAGCACAGCAGTATCAGGGTTGAAACTGGTAACACAGCTCAAGCAGATGACCCAGCAGGGGTAACAAACTGGAGGAGCTGGAGGCCATTCTGCTGCAGAAAAGCTGTGACACAGTTGCCATTATAAAAACATGGTAAAATGACGTGTTTGACTGGACTGCTGCGATGGATGTTTAGAAGCTCTTCAGAAGGATCAGGTGAGGAAGGAGAGGTGATAGGGTGGCTCTGTACATTAAGGAGTGTTTCAGCTGTATAGAGCTCAAGGATAGTGATGGTAACATTGAGTGCCATGGGTAAGATTCAGGAGAAAGGACAACAAGGCAGACATCCTGGTGGGAGTTTCTTATAGACCACTCAACCAGGATGAAAAGGTGGATGAAGCCTTCATTTCATTTCATTTCAGACATTTCACAACTGCCAGTTCTTGCCCTTGCAGCAGACTTTAATTCGTCAGATGTCTGCTGGAAACTCGACACAGCAGAGAGGAAGCAGTCTAGGAGGTTCTTGAAGTGTGTGGAATTCCCTGTCACAGCTGGCAAGGGAGCCTACCAGGGTTGAGATTCCACGAGACCTGCTATTTGTGAATAGAGAAGGGATTGGTGAGAGATGTGGTGGTCAGAATGCCCATCTCAGGCATACTAATAAAGTTTTTAATCTTTGGTGAAGTACTCATGAATGGGGTCAACAAAACCTCTGCCTTGGACTTCTGGAGAGAGAACTTTGGCCTGTTCTGGAACTGGTTTAGAGAGTCTGCTGGGAAATAAAGGGGTCCAGGAAGCTAGACATGGTTTAAGAAGAAAATCTTATAGATGCAGAAGCAAAATGTCCCTGTGTGCTGAGAGACGACCCATCAGGGAAGCCTCATCAACAGGAAGCTTTTGCTGGAACTCAGGGGGAAAAAAAGGGGGGGTTATGACCTTTGGAAGAAATGGCAGGCAACTTAGGAAGAGTAAAAGGATGTTATTAGGTCATGTAAAGAGAAAATTAGAAAGGAAAAAGATCACCTACAACTCAATCTGACCCCTGCTGTGAAAGAAAATAAAAAGTGTTTTTATAAATGTATTAACAACAAAAGGAGGGCCTTCCTTCCTTTTTCTGAATGCAGGGGGTAACACTGCCACCAAGGATGAGAAAAAGGCTGAGGTACTTAATGCCTTCTTTGCCTAAGTCTGTAACAGAAAGACCAGTTGTTCTCAAGGAAACCAGCCCTTGAGCTGGTAGAGAGGGGTGGGTAGCAGAATAACATCCTGTAATGCAAGAGGAGCTAGTG
Source organism: Notiomystis cincta (assembly GCA_013398075.1). Taxonomy (NCBI): domain Eukaryota; kingdom Metazoa; phylum Chordata; class Aves; order Passeriformes; family Notiomystidae; genus Notiomystis; species Notiomystis cincta. The sequence continues at coordinate 2,129 of VZRX01021963.1, read as the reverse complement.
ACTTCTGAAGCCATTTGGACAGTCATAAGTCTATGGGACCAGATGGGATTAACCCAAGAGTACTGAGGGAGCTGGTGGAAGAGCTCGCCAAGCTGCTCTCCATCATTTATTTTTCATCAGGTCCCAGATGACTGGAGATTAGCCAATATGCTGCCCATCCATAAGAAGTGGATCCAGGAAACTAGCAGCCTGTGAGCCTCACCTCAGTGCTTGGGAAGATCCTCTTGAGTGTGATCACACAGCACATACAGGACAATCAAGGGATCAGGCCCAGCCAACACCGGTTNTTGACCTTCATGTAGACAGTTTGGCAATGAAGCATTCCTTGACTGTACCAGGGACCTCTGTGTGGTTAAGGTGGAGTGGCATTGAGTTGAAAGACAAGAGAGGGAAATAACAGTCTTTCCCTGACAGCCTTGGAACGTCTAAAAGAGGGAAAAGGATTCTAGCTTGTGAGTTGGAAGGGTTGATTTGAGAGAGCTGTAAACTAGGTTTGAAGGGAGAAGGGGATTAGACCAGGCTCACTAAAGATGAGCACAGAGGTAGCACAGCAGTATCAGGGTTGAAACTGGTAACACAGCTCAAGCAGATGACCCAGCAGGGGTAACAAACTGGAGGAGCTGGAGGCCATTCTGCTGCAGAAAAGCTGTGACACAGTTGCCATTATAAAAACATGGTAAAATGACGTGTTTGACTGGACTGCTGCGATGGATGTTTAGAAGCTCTTCAGAAGGATCAGGTGAGGAAGGAGAGGTGATAGGGTGGCTCTGTACATTAAGGAGTGTTTCAGCTGTATAGAGCTCAAGGATAGTGATGGTAACATTGAGTGCCATGGGTAAGATTCAGGAGAAAGGACAACAAGGCAGACATCCTGGTGGGAGTTTCTTATAGACCACTCAACCAGGATGAAAAGGTGGATGAAGCCTTCATTTCATTTCATTTCAGACATTTCACAACTGCCAGTTCTTGCCCTTGCAGCAGACTTTAATTCGTCAGATGTCTGCTGGAAACTCGACACAGCAGAGAGGAAGCAGTCTAGGAGGTTCTTGAAGTGTGTGGAATTCCCTGTCACAGCTGGCAAGGGAGCCTACCAGGGTTGAGATTCCACGAGACCTGCTATTTGTGAATAGAGAAGGGATTGGTGAGAGATGTGGTGGTCAGAATGCCCATCTCAGGCATACTAATAAAGTTTTTAATCTTTGGTGAAGTACTCATGAATGGGGTCAACAAAACCTCTGCCTTGGACTTCTGGAGAGAGAACTTTGGCCTGTTCTGGAACTGGTTTAGAGAGTCTGCTGGGAAATAAAGGGGTCCAGGAAGCTAGACATGGTTTAAGAAGAAAATCTTATAGATGCAGAAGCAAAATGTCCCTGTGTGCTGAGAGACGACCCATCAGGGAAGCCTCATCAACAGGAAGCTTTTGCTGGAACTCAGGGGGAAAAAAAGGGGGGGTTATGACCTTTGGAAGAAATGGCAGGCAACTTAGGAAGAGTAAAAGGATGTTATTAGGTCATGTAAAGAGAAAATTAGAAAGGAAAAAGATCACCTACAACTCAATCTGACCCCTGCTGTGAAAGAAAATAAAAAGTGTTTTTATAAATGTATTAACAACAAAAGGAGGGCCTTCCTTCCTTTTTCTGAATGCAGGGGGTAACACTGCCACCAAGGATGAGAAAAAGGCTGAGGTACTTAATGCCTTCTTTGCCTAAGTCTGTAACAGAAAGACCAGTTGTTCTCAAGGAAACCAGCCCTTGAGCTGGTAGAGAGGGGTGGGTAGCAGAATAACATCCTGTAATGCAAGAGGAGCTAGTGACTTCTGAAGCCATTTGGACAGTCATAAGTCTATGGGACCAGATGGGATTAACCCAAGAGTACTGAGGGAGCTGGTGGAAGAGCTCGCCAAGCTGCTCTCCATCATTTATTTTTCATCAGGTCCCAGATGACTGGAGATTAGCCAATATGCTGCCCATCCATAAGAAGTGGATCCAGGAAACTAGCAGCCTGTGAGCCTCACCTCAGTGCTTGGGAAGATCCTCTTGAGTGTGATCACACAGCACATACAGGACAATCAAGGGATCAGGCCCAGCCAACACCGGTTTAAGAAAAGCAGATCCTGCTTGACCAACCTG
>VZRX01021960.1:217027-229728 GCA_013398075.1 Notiomystis cincta | reverse complement strand
GGAACGGGACCGGGGACATCGCGCTGGGCACCCCGGGGAGGGACGGGCGAGGTGTCGCGCTGGGAGCCCCCCGAGGGTTTGGGAGCTGGGGTCAGGCTCTTTGCTCCCCAGCCTTTAGAGGGTTCGTGTCTTATGGGAAAAGGTGGGATAGAGAATGGAATGGTGAGCGCTGGAAAACACATCCAATGTCAGCAAATCCAAGCTTTAGCCGAACAGGTGACTTGTGGCACAAGGTGGGCCACAGCCGGTCCAGGAGGTGGCAAAGTGGGGCAGAGCCTGGCAGGTCTCAGTGCCGGCCCCTCCATCCTCTCCTGAGGTTCTCCATTCTCCAGAGCTCCCCCCAGTCCCTGCACCACGCTCAAGGCAGGACACCCGGAGTCAGTGTTTCTGTCCAGACACGGGTGCTGCTGGACATGAGTGGTTTCTCTCTCTGCTAAGTGAATTATGGCACAGCCCAGGGTGCCATCTTGCCTTCTCTGGGACTCAGCTGCAGGCTCCATCTGGTTTTCCAACACAACTTCCCTGGCCTTCAGAGAAATATTAATAGCATTTCATTGTTGCAGCCCATCTGATCAGATCTGGAGACCTCTGCACACTCAGCTCTATCTAGACATGTGATCTTTTACCAAATCGTTCACATCTGCTACATTCTCACTTAAACCTTGTCCTCATTCCAAAGGAAAAGCAACTTGCTTTTTCCTTGTAGATATAAGGGAAGAGGTAATTAAATATTTCCCTGTTTTAGAAAAACCAGATATATGCATGTAAATAGAAATATTCCCATTGCAAGTGCCTTGACCAAAACCAAGTCAGAGGTTACTCCACGAAGAGTGTTTACCCCGGGTCCCAATTCTTTGGACCACTCCTCAAATACTTCACTTAAATTATCACCTAGCTGTAGATTTTAGGCTAGGATGTTATCCTGTTTCTGTTTTGAGTGGGTATTTTTGCTCATTTCTCTGTTTTTACTGCGAATGTGATTCAGTTGGGGAATTCCCGGCTGATTTTACTTTCATTTTGCTCTGTCTGTTGTTCATCATATCCCAAAAGGCACAGAAGGACCTTGTGCCTTGGGACAATGGTGGACTGGAAGGTGGGGAAATCCAGGCAGTGGACATTGTCCTCCAGCTTGATGTCTTGTTGACCCCCACACTGGTTTTGGTGCTCTCTTTCTGGCCTTGTGGTAAGTACCCTGTGCCCTCAGAGCAGGCAAGAATTTGGTAGGAATGCAGCAAAATGTGCAACTGCACATTTCAGTTTAATTTCTCATGGCTGGGAACGGTGCTCATGCCAAGTTGGGGAGGGGAGGTTAAGATCTGCAAAGTGTGTTAAAGATGGGTTTGCATTTGAAAGGCAAAGATCAAGGCTCAAGAGTTTTCTGGATTTTCTTGGGAGGTTTTCGTGCTTCATTTTGGGATCAGAGGTGTTTTACTGAAGGAAGCTGCCAATCATTCCTGATTTATTGAGCAGAGCAGTAGTAGTAAAGGAGCTCTGCAGTGTCATTGAGCTTTCATCCAACTTTTCAGGGCTGTTTCATTCATAAAATATGAGTCTTCCATTAATTTGTGAGAGTCTACTCTTTGCCTGAACGGCTTTCAATCCTCATTGGCATTAAGGTCTGACTTTATTCATTTATGTATTGATTTAATATGGCTTTATTAATCCATTGTTCTTGATTATCAAGGGAATAAGGTCAGGGCATTGCTGTCCACAGATTTCTGGGGTTTTTGCTGGAGAAAAGTAAAGTGAAAGTTCCTAAAGCTTGACTGATAAGGCTACTGGGAAATGGAGTTTGTTTTGTAAGAAGCCCTGCTATTTTTCAGTTTATTTAAATTTGAGAAGCTGAAATGTTTTCATTTAAGCTTTCCAGTTAATCAAAACATTTCCCCCCTTTTTTTTTAAATGCATATGTTACTATTAGTCTTCCTTATTTGTATGATTTAGGTTATAAAAATAATCCCATAATAAAACACTTTGAATGAAAACTTGAAGAGTCCTTTCCAGTAAGGTTCAAAATTTAAGTTTTTAACAACATGTTTGAAAACAGTTTTTGACAGCCTGAGGACAAAACTGATCATAGCAGAGCCAAATTTTATCATTTCACTGGGACCATATTTCTTGTTCTTGTTAGCATAGTAAATGACAGGCAAGAAGAGTAAATGAGAGGAATTAGAGAATATCTAAAAGCTGAGGGTTTTACTCACATTTTTCTGGATCCCAGAGCTGTCTCACTTTTTACATAACACATCCTCAATGTCTGATCTGGAATGGGAACTGGGTGAAGTCTTTCTTGCACTGACACTGCACTGGAACAGTGTTTGGAGATGCTGTGTAGGAACCACCTTTGGCCTCACCAGTCAGAGATGAGTGGAAGAGTGCACAGTATCACAAGCTTTTTGCTCTTATCAGGTGTCTGCTTGGGTTTTGGAGCACAGGACCAGGAGGTGGATTAGACCCTTTCCATCCAGCCCCCCTGCTGTAGTTTAATTTGCTGAATTAATTTGGCTCCATCTCAAAACGTCCAAAGCTGTTCAGAGAGGCACAGAGAGGGCAGAGAGTGGTGGTGGATAAAAAGGGAAGGGGTATCCTCTTAAACAGGAGTGGGACAAATGTCCAGACCAGTTTTACCTCCAGTGTTCCAACTTGGTGCCTGCTTTTGTTTTGTCTTCAGCCTCTGTGCTCAGCCGTGCCCAGCAGCCTTGTGGAGAGGAGTGGAGAGGTGTGCAGTGCACCCAGGAGTGGAATGGCTCTGCTCCAGCACAGCCAGAGCTCTCTGAGGAATTGGGGGATGCCTCTGCTCAGACAGAAAGGCCTTGACTCCCTCCATCAGTGCCCTTCTATCTTCCACTTCTCTTTTGAGTTCTTCCCTTGGCTCTGTAGAAATCTCCCAGTTTGCTCCTTGGCCAGGTCAAAAAGGGGCAAAAATAAAAAGCCTGAAGGGGTAGGGGTGGCTGGACACCAATTACTGCCAGCTGCAGAGCAGGGTGAAATTCCCCTTTGCCTTTTCTGCTGAGAGGTGAGGAGCTGGCACTGGGGGTGTTTTCAGCCCCCTACACTTGAAACTCTGTTGTGAGAGCTGTGTAGCCTCAGAGGATCAGCTTTTCACAGTTTTCCTGGTGTGACTGACTGCCTGACTTAAGATGCTGCTGCTCCTGCATCAGCTTCCACGGAGGTGCTAAGAGCAGCAGAACGCAGCAGCCCAGCTCAGATCAGGCAGTGGCACCAGGAAAGCTGCCATTCCTACCAAGAGTTCCTCTACAGCTGTCTTCTCCTGCACCCTAGGGCACAAGGCTCAGTCCTGCATCTTTGTGAGACCAGGAGAGAATCCTCAAATGCTGGAACTTTGTGGTCACTGCGGGTTTGAGTGAGAAGAGATGAAAAGCATCACAGCTGACCCTTGGATCAAAGGCAGAGCTTCTAGATTTGTGACCCATAAAATTGCCATGGCCTGGCATGTCTACATCAAGTTCTGGTGCTGTTATCCCCAGGCATCTGCCCCAAGGGAGACATGTCCCACGTACTGGGGTGTGTCTGGGTGCTGAGACTGCCTCCAGCAGATCAATTCTCTGCCAGAATATGGAACAGAAGCCACCTTTGCACTTGACAACTGGAAGGAGACTGATTGTACAACCATGAAGGTAGGAGATTGTGTGCAGGGCTTTGTGGGAAGGAAGTGGGAATGGAGGTGGCATTGTCACCAGCCCATCTCTGCTTGTTCATCCCCACAAAATGAGCAGCAAGAACAGGGGGATCCTGCACAAAGTTGTGAATTGAGATGATACAGCTGAACAGGTAAAGCAAAAGCTGCACATACAAGGAAAGCAAACCAGGGAATTCATTCACAGCTTCTCATGGGCAAGTAGGTGTTCTGCCATCTCCAGGAAAAAAGGACTCCAACGTGTGTAATGGTGATCGGGAAGACAAACACCATCACTCTAACTCCCTGCCTTCCTCCTCCTTACCCCAGCTTTATATTCTGAGCATCCTGCCATATGGCCACTTGAAGTCAGCTGTCCTGGCTGTGTTCCCTCCCAACTTCTTGTGCATCCCCAACCCATTTGTTGGTGGGTGTTATGAGAAGCAGAAAAGGCCTTGATTCTGTGTAAGCACTCCTGAACAATAACAGAAACATCCTTGACCTCCCCAGAGGTCATTTGAGAGCATTTGAGAGCTGCCTGGGCTGTTGTGCTTGGCAGATGGCCACTGCAGCAATACAGATGTCAACAGCTTCTCCCTGGCTGCTGCCATGGATTGCCCCAGTCCTTCACAGTCCTGCTGCCAGGCACTGTGCAGACAAGGACTTTGCACCCTCATGACTGGGCTCAGATCTCTGGGGTAAGGGTAAGAAATTCTGGGTTGGGCCAAGGGGTAGAAAAGCAGGGCTGTGTGGGTGACCATCTCTCGCTTCTGTGCCCACTGCTGCCCTCTGTCTCCACGCCCAGCCCCCGTTCCAGACTCTGGACGATGTCGACCTGAAAGCAGCAGTGGCCAGAGCCCGGCCCCAGCTGGTGGAGTTGCTCAGTCGCTGTCCTGAGCAGCTGCTCACAACCTGCCAGGGCCTCATCCCCGGGGCAGCCCTGAGCAGCCTGGCTGCCATCACTGACCACAAGCAGAAAATCTCAGTGCTCCTCGACCTGCTGGAGGAGGCTGGTCCTGCTGCCTGGAAACACTTTGCACAGTCCGTCTGCATGGAGTATGACCTGCCCCTGCATCTGGAGGTCCTGCTCATGAGTTCTGCAGGAGAAGGTAGGAGAGGTGGGGCCAGCTTCCTCTGAGCAAACACGGCCAGCACCTTGGCCACCCATTACCATCACCCAGTCCAGGCAGTGAGACCAACAGTGCCCTTGTTTTTCTTGGAAGCACAGCTTCTGGCTTAGAAATGTAATTTGAGGTAAAAAACCCTTGATGTAAACAGATGAAACCAATAAAAATTGTGCACCCCTGTCTCCAGTAAAGCTGAGATACAATTTTTGGGTGGGTTTATTTGATTTGGATGGGTTTACATACAATCTCTTTGTTCTGTGGACTCCTAATTGTTGTTTTTAAAATCTTCCTGATCTAGAAAGGCAAGGAATACAGAAGTCTTAAAATAACCACACAGACCCATTTCTCCATCTCCCACTGCAGAGGCAGTGGCTTTACAGAAAATGAGGCAACCCATAAGGACCATGATCAGTCTGTGTGTGCTGTCTTGAAAACTACACAGAGGGTGCACAGCCTCTGCTTTGTGAGGCACCACCTAAGCTGTGCCCCTCATTAGTGGGTTGCTTTATCTGGTGATTGATTCTTCTGTTCTGCAGGAAGTCTCACAGGATGGGTCTTTCTCAACGGTGCTGCCTTTCACATCCTGCCTGCAGTAACTTTTATTAGTTACATCACTTGGGTGGATGCAGCCTTTGTAGCCAAGTGCAGCAGTAGCTGTTTTAGCAGAGATGAAACAGGGCAAAGACCAGACAATCAACAGGGAATGTGGGCTGGTGGGGGATTTCTCTCAGGACTGAAGCTGAAACAGTTTTCAGCCTTTTGATACTGTGACATATCATAAAAAAAGATTTCTCTTAAGGTTTGGGAGGTGGCTTATGCTTTTGTAGTAACAGCTGAGCATCACTAATCCTTCTGAAGGTGAAATGCTTCTGGTTGTGCTTGAAGGGGTTTTGTGGCAGCTTTGAGCATGCAGAGAGTCAGGAAAGGCCCTTGGCTGGGCTGCTGACCCTGCCAGTGGTTTATTCACAGAACATCCTTCTTTGCAGAAGTGGGAAAGTAGGGCTTGCCTTCTGGGCCATGGTGTGGTTTTGGATCAGCCAAAGCTGCCCTTACTCTGAGTTTGTTTGTATCAGAGAGAAAAGTTGCTTTTTTCCTCCCTTGAAAGCAGTTATCTGTACTGTAGAGAATCTGAAAGGAAAAATCAGACAGGGACCCTGAAACCTGGATGTTTGCATCCTTTATACTGTCTTGGTTCTTGCCACTGTCTGTGTTGCAAGCTGCTTGTCCTTTGTCTCTGGCCAGCAGCACTCCAAATTTCAAGAGCAGAATGCCTACACTAACCATGTTTAATTTCCCATTCACCTCTTCTAGATTACTTCAGCCAGACAGAAGAAGCAGGCACAGCTACGAGAGCCCAGCCACCTGTGCCAAAAGGTAAGGCTGGAGCAGATCCTGGGCACTGTGCTCCTGGAGTTTGTCTTCTCTGCCCATGGGCTGGCCAGGGCTGCAAATGTCCCAGGTATTGGCCCTCAGCACTGGCAAGGTGTGGAGAAGCCACTGCAGCTTCAGTTTTCATTGTTCTGTTCTTGGAGCTTTGCATGTGAACCTCCCCTGTTTTCTTTTTCTCTCCCTGAATTTCAGAAAAGCCTTGCTGGCCCTCTGCTAAGGAACTTGCTCTTTTTAGTTTCTCTGTGAGAATCTCCCACCCCCTCTGCAAACCTCATGCTTCTTGCACTTTTCCTGTGGTCAGCTCATTGGTAGGTGGAGGAAGTGAGTCTGGCTTTTAGAGGAAGAGCAGAAAAACTATTCAGGCATTGATCAAACAGAAACCACTCCAGAGTTGTCGGAATAGGGGCTTAAAAGAACAGATAGGGTTTTCTTCAGGGGTGTATTTGGACCTGAGACCTTCCCAGCTGGTGCAGATCATGAAGAGACACTTCTGCCTCTGCCTTTTGCTCAGAGACTTCTGAGTCACAGCACTGCAGATGTCACATGACACTGTCTTGTGTGTCACATTCGGGTTTAAGATCTCAAAAATAAGAAAAAAGTGACCTTTTTCCTGCATTCAGGCTGCTGCCAGCTGCTGTGCTGTCCTAGTGAGTCCATCTTGCCAGTTGCTGGTGGAATGGAAATTGAAAATAGTGCTGAAAGTTACTAAGAGCAGTTAAGAAAGACGTGTGCCTCTCTGTGCTCTGTCCATTCTTTCCATCTGACAGTCACCAAAAAAACCAGGGAATTAACTACCATAAACAACCTTAGGAATCTGTGGGCCCTGCATTCCCCAGAAACAGATATTCCCTGCCTTGTTCCCCAGGATATCAAAGCAGTTCCTGTGTTCAGAGTGGGGCAGGTGCATCATCCAGCCTACAAAACCACTCACCAGTGAGGTGCTTGTGGCCCATCTCAGACAAAGCAATTCCGTAATCTCAGCCTGAGTTTACAGATAGTTTTGTCTGTCCAGTTTCTCCTCTTCAGCTCCCCAGATGCTTTGTTAGAGAGTCTTGCCCAGCTTTAAAAACCTGACACTGAAAACACTCTTTTGACAAAACACTCTTTTGACCTTTCTGACCTTTCAATTGTCAGGCTCTGCTCGCCGGCGCCACTGCAGCAGCTCTGGGAGTGACAAGGATGCCAAACAGCAACGACTGGGTATGTGGGTGTTCCAGAGGCTCTGCTGGGCTTCCCTCTGAGCAAAGGACCTGTTTCACATCTTTGCAGAAACGTCCAAGAAATCAACTTCCAGCATGGGTGAAGAGGGAGCTACTGACCAGGGAGTAATGTGCATAAAACACAGATACCTAATTCTCATCTTAGAGATTGTAAGATTTAGTTTTCGTGCAAAGCTTTTCATCTTTTTCCTGAATGTTGTTGTTCTTTGGCCCCTGTGCAAAACTGGGAAAAGTTCTGGGTTATTTTCATGAGTTCAAAATTTGTCCTTTGCTCAGGGCCATTGTTTCTCTGTCTATAAGTTGTAGTATTTTGGATCTGTAATGACCCACAACTAACTTTTTCACCCTTGTACCCCCTCTGCTGCCTTCTCCCTTAGATTCATCTGTGAAGTACCAGCATCTCCTCATCAATTCTATCTGCCAGAGATATGGAAGCAGGAGAGAAGCAGGAGCAGAAGCACAGGAACAAACACAGCCACTGCCTTTCAAGCAAACCTTTGTCAACGTTGTCATCCATCAGAGGAGAGCCCCACGCTTAAAAGAGAGAGCAGAGAAGCCCCGTGAGGGCATGGCAGGTGCTCCTGAGCCAGAAGAATGTGCAGATACAGCTGTGAAAGTGTTAGATCTGTTTTGCAGCGAGGCCCCATCACACACCACGAGGGTGATCTTTTTGTTTGGTAAACCAGGCACAGGCAAGACCAGGCTAATGCACAGGATTTGCCAGAAATGGGCAGAAGGTGTCCTACCTCAGTTTCTCTTCACTTTCCTGTTTGAGTTTCGGCAGCTGAATTTGTTGAAAAGAAATCTGACCCTGAAGGAGCTTCTGTTTGACCTGTTCCTTCAGCCAGAGGAGAGCCCTGATGCAGTGTTCCAGGACCTGCTGCAGAATGCCTGGCGGACACTGATCATCTTTGATGGGCTGGATGAGTTTGCAGCTAACATGGATGTGTCGTCCTGCTCCAGGAGAGGCCCAGGTCGCTCCTCCCCAGTGTCCATATCACAGCTCTTTGCAGACCTCTGTCATGGCAAGCTCCTGCCTGGCTGCACAGTGTTGGTCACCAGCCGACCTAAGAGGCTTCCTGACTTCCTGTTACACACAGTGAGTGTGTTGGCAGAAATCTGGGGGTTTGACCATGAGCAGGTTGAGGAATACGTCAGCCACTACTTCCGTCAGCGTTCGCTCAGAGAACGAGCCATTGCTCACCTCAAGAACAACGCCAAACTCCTCAGCATGTGCCTCATCCCTGCCCTGTGTAACGTTGTGTGCATCTGCTTGGAGTATCTGCTCCTTAAACACCAGGTGAGCGTGGAGCTTCCTCAGACTATGACGCAGTTTTATATCAAAATGTTTCTCATCTTCCTAAACAAGCAGCAGGGAGACTGTGCAGGTGATGAGGCGACTCAGCTGAACTGTAACAAAAAGGCCATTTTGGGTCTGTTTGACCTCGCACTGAGAGGCCTGGAAGAGAAGAAACTTGTGTTTTATGTTGGTGATATTCCCGAGGATGTGAAGGAATTTGCTTCCTTGCATGGATTGCTGACTGTCTTTGAGGTGAAGACGAGTGGCACTGGCCCAGAGGTTGGCTATGCCTTTGTGCACTTGAGCTTGCAGGAGTTTTTTGCAGCACTGTGTCTCATGGTGAGTAGGAGGGTGGACAAGAACTACTTGAAGAAGAAGTTCTTCTTGAAGTCAAAGTGGACTTCAAAGAACGAGACAAAGACCGAGTTTATGGAGAGTTTTCACATATTTCTCTCGGGCTTGTCGTCAAAAGAGTGCAGGACGTTCCTCATGCTGCTGTCAGAGCAAGATGAAGGTTGGGTGCAGGAAAAGCAGGATGTGATCCTGCAGTCTCTCAAGAAGCTGGCAGCCACTCATCTGACAGGGCCTAAGGTCCTCGAGCTCTGCCACTGCACCTTTGAAACCCAAAACCTCGAAGTAGCCCAGCACATTGGGAGCCTGCTGAATTTCAAATATGAGTTTAAAAACTTCAGACTGACAACACTGGACATGTCAGCTTTGGTTTTTGTCATAAACTCGGGCCAGGATTTGACTTGTTTGGATTTTGCAGGATGTCCTGTGGACATTGACTGTTTGGAGGCTCTGGCTGGCTGTAAAAATGTGGAACACTTGAGGTAAAGACAGTGAGTGCTGTGAGCTGGTGGGTGGGGAGAAGGGCTGCAGAGTTGGAAGGTCAAGCCTCAAGTTTGTTCTAGAAGAGAGAGAGAGAGATATGATGTGAGCAAATTTGATCTGAACAGGATTGAAGGATAATAAGGTGATAAATCCATTCTGGCTGTATTTTTGTTTGTTTTTCCATTTTGATTAAGATGAACAGCAGGGTAGTTAATGCAGTAGATAAGAGGGAAGATGATAGGCATTTCCTGACAATGCAAAGGCAGGGTGAATCCTGCAAGCAAATGAGAATATCAGCTATTGGTGCATTTGTCTTTTTCCCCTTTTCTTCACATTTTAGCTTTCGTAGCAGGAGATGTGGTGATGACTTTGCTGCTGCCCTTTCAAAGGGCTTACAAGGAATGGAGAGCCTGAAGAAACTAGAGTAAGTCTTTGGAACAGCAGTGCCTTCTCCCTTCCAGTCTGTTCTCCGTAATCAATGACATTGGCTCACCCCAGGTTGTTCTGTGCTGTGTTTAGAGGGTCACAGTGCTAACAGAGCAGCACAGACACCTGTGGCTCTTGTTTTATGCTGGCATCAAGAGCAGCATTGGGTTGCCCTGCTGGACAAGGAGTATGGAGCTGGTTGCAGGCTGCTGCCTGTGTGTGTGTGCTGGGCACACGGTGCAGGCACAGCTCTGAGACAGGCTTGGCACGTGCTGCAGGGCATCCTGGTCCTCCCTCTGCCTGGTTTGAGGGATCCTTCTCTTTCCAGGTTGACAGGCGGGAGCATCACAGCTGAGGGGATGACTGACTTGGTCCAGGCTGCATCACAGTGCCTCCAGCTTGAGGAAATAAAGTGAGTGTGTGGGGGCAATGACCATCAAATGAACCATTCCTCCCTCGGGGTAGTAATGAGAATGAATCTGTGTGCAGCTTGCAGGGCAATCGGATACGGGATCCAGAAGTGAAGAGGGTCATGGACCTCTTTTCCAGAATGGAAAAGCTGAAGAAAGTGGAGTGAGTAAAACTGGCTTACAGCTATTAAAAATGGTAGCTGCTATGAAGGCAAGCATAGCACAGAGATATGTGGGCACCAAGCTGAGGCACAGACATTTAAGTGCCAGCAGGGCTGTGCTGGACTCAGTTTGAGACAGACTCAGCCTCACAGTTCTTACCCAAGGGTTTTTAGATAACCCCAAGGGAGTCCTGGCACCACTGACACCTCTCCAGGAATTACAGTGCATGTGCTCAGCTCAGTGCCTGGCTTGACCTTTGCCTCTTCTCCTCCCCTTGGTGAGGTTCAGGTTGAGATGTCCCATCTCTGATTAAGGGAGGTGGCTCCAGCAGAGTCTTCCCAGCCTTTCCACAGCCCTGTGCTGCTCCTTCTAACACTCTGTGACAGTCCAGTGCTGACTGAGAGGGACAGACTGTAGCAGAACTCCCAGCATGGATCTGCAGCTTTTGAGGTGCAGAGAACCAGCCTGGCTTGTGAAGGGATTTAAATCCTTTGAAGATCTGCCAGGGGCAGGTGAAGCAGCAGCAGAGCTGCTGCAAGTGCTGGAGCCTGTGTGACAGGACAGGGAGAGACACAAAGCTGTGCAGTCAGAGCACTGCCTGCCCACCCCAGCTGAAAGGGAGAGACTCTGCCTTTAAAGGTCTCCCACATACCCTCAGGTGCAAGCAGGTGAATCCAAAATACCTGCAGCTGTTGCTGGATCCCATCCAGGAGTTAATGACTGGCTTTGCAGTGTGGTTAGAAGTGTTTAAAAGCACTACAGAAGGGAGGAGGAAGGGGGGAAATGTACCTGTTGCCCTTGCTTTCCTGCCACACTGGATAACAGTAAGTTAATATATAAATAATTGTGAGGAATGCCAGCTGGCCCCAGGGGAGCAGTTATCCTATGGAAAAGGCAGGAAACAGTGCCATTTGTAATCCTCAGTCCCTCACCCATCTCTGTTACTCACACAGTGCTGTTCCAGGCTCTCAGGAATGATGCCCTGTGGCTCTGAGAACAAGCAGAGGATTTGTAGGAGCAAGATTTTGCCTTTCATATTTAATGAGGTCCAACAAGTAATGAAACAGAAGGAACATGCAATTAAAGAATAAATCCTCAGAGGCTGGAGGATTGTGTTCAGGCCTCACTGCTTCAATAAGCCACAGTTAAATTGGGTTTGTTGTTGTGGCAGTTTAACTGCACTGTGGATCAGTGGTGTAATCATGAGGGAAGGAAGCACGTGCATTAACTAACCCTAAACTGGTTAAAGATCCTTCTGCTGCACATAGAAGAGTTACCTCTGATTCTAAATTCAGGGGAGCTATAGCTTGCAGAGAAAGAACTGTGATGTGATAATGCTTTTGTTGAGTCCTAGCTGCAAAGTTCAGAAGTCTGGGGGAAATCAAAAAGAATGGGTGTGTCCTTCAGGAGGTTTGGGGAGCAGAGCAGAGGGATTTGTGTAACAAAAGAACATGCTGTGGGGTCCAGCAGCTGAGGTTCTGTTTTTCCTCCTGTTCCCAGCCTGAGCAACAACCACCTTTCCCTGAATGCTGTCCTCAGTTTGGCAGAGGAAGGCATCGTGTGTCAAAATGTTACTGAGCTGTGTGCCAGGTATCAATACATGAGAGCTCTTACAAAAGCAAGTAGTTTGTCTGTTTAGGTGCTGACTTTCAGTGAACACTATTTCCAGCTTAATTGTTGGCTAATTGAAGTGAACAAAAATCAGTTTTTCCTTTTTTCCTTTTTTCTTTTCTGTTGGAAACAATTCCATCATACCATGCACTTCCTCTTTGTATTTTAATAGGTCATTTTATCCTTGGTCTGTAAAACCATTTGCAGAGTGGGCTATTTCTTCTTGTATAACAGAATTTAAACTTGCTTTTAAGCTCTGCAATATATCAGAAAGGAAATTCTTTACCAACTAGCATGAATTTGTTATCAGTCAGCTAAGTTCACTGAAAATGTGTGGATTTAGCTTTAGCTCTGCATTCCTTTAAATTACAGGTTTTGGTATTTTCATGCGTCCCTGGATGACAAAGGGTAGATTTTCTAAATAATCCTGGCTCTTGTGGTTGTCTCATGTTCTAAGTTTAACAGGCCAAAGTAATCCCTGGTGTAACTCACATTGCAAATTGCTTTTTCTCATTTTTCTTGCTGGAAGGGAGCTTCTACTGAACGTTTTTCCAACAAACTTCTGGTCTTGCAAAAAAAAAAAAA